>CM033454.1:15878383-16079086 GCA_019425755.1 Amaranthus cruentus
AGCCAGAAAATAGGCCAACACGGTTTGAGCCTTTGAGCCACAATACGGTAATTAACTTAAAGATTTATTTCATATTTTTATGTTCATGAAAATCATTTATCTTGTGAACACTTCAGTATTATAGTTGACAATGTCAATTTATGTAGGCAGCATTTCGGTAATTTCAATCAAGACCAACCAATCCAATGGATTATGAAATTTTGATATAGTAGACTGAAACAGGCATGAGATACTCGTATGAAGAGTTAATTGAGTACCGAAGAAGATGAAGTTGAAGATTTATGAAGATGGAGCTATTAAACAAAGGGTATCAACATCAATCAACATGCTAAACAAGTTTTTTAAACAGATTACTTTCACTAATATCACTTTAGTTACACTATGGAAAAATGTTTTTTTTTAGCTTACAATCGTCAAAACATCATTGCTATCATCAGTAATACTTTATGTATCAATAATCACGAAACAGATTCTTAAGCACTTTAAGGTGAGAAAACCTGGCTATTGGTGTAGCTTGTAGGGGTAATTTGTCCTAGCCACAAAACTAAGATTTGAAAACAAACAAATTAATTTGATTTTACTTGGAATTGAATATCTGTAACACATATACAATATAATAGAAAATGAAAATCACATCCAAATTGCACATGTTTTTAATGGAAGCAGGGGAAGAACTCATCATAAGTAGGCTCACGATTCATCTGAAAAAAGATGAAGACAATTGCATAAATAATCAAATCCATCATAAATATGTGTTTCTATTGACTTAGTATGAAAGTCAATCTAGGTTGCGTTCCGTGTTCCAGTTCCCGTTCCTCGTTCCAAACCGAATGTCGTTCTAGGTAACAATGTTTCTAGTTCTAGGTTATAATACACATACACTTTACGTTTACATTTCACTACACAAATACACTTTTCTTCATGTTCACCTACAATTCTACTATACCCATAGTATCAATTTTGGACAGTAAAATCTATGCGTAATCCAATTCATAACAATTAGAGTCAAAGCACGTCGATTCTAGATGGACAGAGACATACCAGAGGTTATGAAATGTAGAAATTGAATTTTGATAAAGTTCTTGAAGTGGACAGACACAAAATCACATTGAAACTTTGATGAACGCAAAGATAATTCAAGAAATGTGGACCGTCGAACTTAGGGATAGAGTAAAAGAAATCAAGCTCTTACGCGGCGCTAAGGTCATGGCCAAAGACGTTTTTGAAAAGTACGACAATTTTTTGAGAAAAACGAAGAAAGAAAAGATGAAATCTCTCTTGTTAAGCCTTAAATCCATCAAAATTTAAAAAAGTTGCACCATTTTTACACAGAATCCTAAGCTCAGACACAAGGATCATATTTTGGCCGGAAAATTGGTGAGGGTTTCAAAAATAAGGTTTCAAAAAAAGAAAAAAAGAAAGAGAGAAAAGACCAAAGAGAAAGGAGAAGAGAAAGGTACCTGGAGTGTGGCAAAAGGTTGTTGCGCTAAAGAGGCAATGGAGCATGAAAAAACACAGAAAAAGGAAAATAGAAAAATGGAGACAACCTAGTGAGTTGTGGGTCTGAAGTTGGACCTGATCAGATGAGACGACATGATGAGTATGGCTGACAAGAGTCAAAGTAGGATAGAGAAAAGTTGGGTAGGTCAAAAACCCCCGGACGTTGTTAAAAGGGGAACGTCGAAGGAGCCGGCGGATTGAAAACAAGGAAGGAAATGAACAAAGGATGAAAAATCCTTCTCTGGTCGATATAAAGGTCGATTTGAGGTCTCATCGTCAGCAAGGCTAAGGGTCACTTGGATTGTGCAAAGGATAGTGGTCGAGGGAGATATTCGGCCAGGTTTCTGTTTTTTAGGTGAGAAAAGGATAAATGGCCTTACACACGGTATTTGGTTAAAAGAGGATTCAAATATTAGGATTAAGGGTAAGGGAATAATTAACTTGAGTGATGATACAATTGTTTCTTCCGGCCTAGCTCATCAATAACGGATTAAGGATAGAGGATTTTGTCACAATGCAGAAGCTGAATATTCAATTTGTTTCTTCTAGCCTAGCTCATCAATTTAGCCTATTTCAAAGCTAACAACTCTTCTTAGACCTTCATTTTTATTAAGGAAAAGAGGGCATTGAGACTATTGCTCATACTCCCATGCCTTCAATATCAACGAAAAAAATATCCTTTGAATCATAACATATCCTAGATATGGCCCAAAACGCAATTTTTTTTTAACAACTTTACAACGCTGGAAATATCAAAACATTTGTTTTTAAAACCTTTAAAACACAGTCGACTGTGTTTTTACACTATGGTTCTACCCGCTTTTAAGGACAAGGTAGATTTTGTCGTGACTGGTTTAAATCAATGCTTATATTTATATACTCACTTCTAACTTCTTGAAGAAATCCAATAGCAAGATTTAACAGAATATATAACAATTAGTCTTAGGGATCAAAATCACCAACTTCACATAATTGCAAAATCATCAAATGATTCCATATGGACAAGCCTATGAAGGTACCTAAATTGGAATCATGGTATAAATCTTATGAACCTAAAGAAGAAATACACAAAAAGTGGTCAAGAGGTGGTACTAACACTGAAAAATAACTCAAATTTTTTTATAGAATGGAACTAAATCTTTCTTTTTTATTAAACGATTCATTAATCTGATTCTTCACTAACAAATGTAAGTAAGTTCATGATGCAATAATATACGACCAAGCTAACCCATGCAAATGGTTCCACTAGTTCTCATGTAATACACTGAAATCCTAGGCATCTAGAATAATTAATACAAGTAATTTTATATAAGACAAAAGCATCGCAATCTCTTAGCTATAAAAGAGAATATGATACAGTACATGCAATTTAGTAGGATAGTCAAAAGACCAGCAAAAGAGGAGGGGCAAGTTAAATAAAAGAAACCCAAAGCAAGAATTTGCAATCATAAACAATGTACCTTAATTTGATGCTCGATAAAATTTCTCTGGGAGTCAATTGAATGAAGATCGCTTGCCTCTCTGAACACATCAGTACCAGGGACATGGAATGGTGATATAGCACGAGGCAGATTTATAGGCCCACCGGCCATTTGCTGTTGATGTTGATATTGTCCAACTGAATTTTGCACCACATCTGAATTTGTATTGCTTAAGGCGGGCATTGCACCATGCGCATGCGGAAGAACAGAAAATCCAGGGCACCTGCGAGGAAAAAATCAACATGAAAAGGATCTCTGATGTTTTCTTGTAATTTAGCTAGTTTGTGATACAATTATTACACTGCTAACCAAGATAAATACAAAATCCTCATGAACCAAATCATAAAATAGTGTTCAAGTCCAAAAATAAGGTATCCACTAATTCCTGGTCATATCAATAGAAGTTATTATTAATTGACAAGCTTTTTCTATAAGAGAAAGAGTAAATAGGATTTAAAATTTATGCAACCTTTAGGATTTTTAAACTACATACTATTACCAGATTTATAGTTATTAACGAGTCTAGAAGATTAAACTAGAGCAGAAGCTAAAGCACAATAGTTACAGACACAGTACTCACAACAATTCCAGCTACATTCACTTACAAATTACAAATGTCACGTAAAACTAAACGGCCTAATGTTAGAATCATTGCTAAAACTATAGTCTACCACAGAGTGGTAACTAATACGTTTAGATAACAAATTCTTTTACCACCATAAACAATGCACTTCAGTTGAGCAGCAAATTTACTATTGCAACGACGAAAACATCCTCCCTCAACTACACAGATTACAAAGAAATTACCCATCCTATTAACTCTTTTTATTGAATCTATGCAACAAAGACATCAAGTACTCACCATACTACTGAGTTGGCAGAAGGGTAAACAACAGATCTCTCATATATTGCAGCCGCAGCTGCTGCTGCCGCCTCAAGTCTAGCCTGATTACCATTGAGAGCTCCCTCTGACAAAGTACCTCCAGTTAAGCCTTGAGTAGGTGTACTAGTCGATGCTGAACAATTGTGAAATATTGTTAGATAACATCAATAAACGCAACTAAGAGTGTAAAATAGGAGCAACAATTACTAATGAGTCATACAGTCACCACATACAAGCAGCTTGCAATCATGTTACTAAAAACCTGCTATAACTAATTTCTTTTGGTTTTGATACTATGCAAAAGATGAGTGTGTTACCAGATTGATGACTATCAGATTGCAATCCATTTTGCCCTCCAGCCGTAGTTGTCCCTGTTTCAGGTGGTAGAACAAGGGCCCTGCAGGTTGGACAAGTATTTTGTCGTTCCAACCATGACCGAAGACAATGCACATGGAATATATGTCCACATCTTAACTTCTTGGCCGTGGTCATTTCCTCGCGACAAATGATGCACGTTGCATCGCTTCTGCAATATAGAACATAAAGCTCAAAAAATCTCAATTAATTAGTGTAGATAAATGATGACAACAGTAGAAGCAATTTGATAGCTTACGCATTTAATTCCTCTGTTGTTGCATCGGGAAAACGATCATTCATATTTGAAGTAATCTTCCGGTAGCGGATGTAATCAGCGATGCGAATTTTAAAGTTACGGAAAGTTTCATAAAGCTCTCTTATAAGATGCAAAGGCACGCCATAGTTCCTACATAGTTCATTAATAGATAAACTAAGTATCCTCGAGGAGACATGAAATTTGAAGCATCTAGCACAATATATTGTAGGTACTTACACAAAAATCACCATAAAAAAACAGAGGTACATAGACAAATGCAGCAAGTCCCGGATAAGCTCCAGGTAGAAAGTACACACAGCCTTCTTCTCCCATTGACCTTCCATAAGCATGTCACCCACGTAGAATACGTATTTCATAAACATTGCTACTGTTGTAGTCGCAAGTATCATGTACCTAAATTATTTAACAATGAGCAATAATAATCATTGCATCCATCTTCCAATAGAAGCCACAAACCTAAAAAAATAATAAAGGGTACAGAGACATCTATAACAAAAAATGAGAGCCATAAATAATTAACATGGAAAAGCAAAGAGATGAATGTTTAACTAAATAATTGCACCAACACTATAGCAGGAAGGTCAAAAGAAAACTTTAGACTTATACACACATGGCAGTCTACAATCTACATACAACAGTCAACCAAACCCTCCTTTGCAGGATTGGATTCTACTCGCACCAATCGGAAATGAAACAAAATCGAAAAATTTTAAAACTTTGACATCAACTCTTGGAATTCATGCCTTCATATACCAAAACACACTAATGCTATTTTGATATCTAAAACACGAAATATAAGGAAAAACAGCACAAAAAGAAAGCAAAACTATAAAGCATAAAGCCGAATTCAAAGCTAGTACTGATTATAGAAGCCATCCAAAAAAAGTAGTTTCATTAAATAACCCAAAAACTGGAAAAAAAAATAGGGAAAAGAGAAGACTTACTCAAATGAGAAGAATATGGACACTGAAGCTTGTTGTGTCTCAATCAGATGCTTCAAAGAGCTGTACAAGAAAATGCTATCGAGGAAAAGAAGAAACCCCATAAAAGAGACGATCCTAACATGAGATAATGTAGGCACAGCTGGAGTTGTTTCAATGAACTCCACTCTCTTTTGAGCCAACCAATGCAACGACTTAATCAACAGAAGGGCAGTAACCATAGCAAGAAAAGAAACTGAAAAATCTTGCCGGAAAATTGTGATCGCAAATAGTATCTCCATGACCTCCCTCCATGATTGTTCATTCAGCCTCTCAACCTCAGCCTCTCGAAGTCGCCCAAGGAACACACATTTTGCCAATTTCCATAATGAACACAATATGACGAGACCCATGTTTAGGAGTATCACTAAACTGATCTTCGAAGTAGATAGAAAGACCATAGCAGGGTAAAACTGCCTTCTACTATGAAATGCATGATAAACAACCGCAATTGTAGCAAACAAACTTAGCCCCGCATATGGCTTTAGCCTCACCATCTTGCACAACCTATATAATAACCCTAATTTATGTCAAATTACTAAAGCCAATTTCTGGAGTGATAAAAATTGTATGAGTTAAACAACAACAACAATCAAGACACAAATGTCAAATAAGCAACAATTTCTGGATCATCTACAAGCATTTTATTTTTGAAAAAAAGACCATTAAAACACTCAAGAAATTGTAAGCAAAGCAGAACTTCAAATTCCAGAAAACAAAATACAAAATTAAATAGAAAAAAAAAGAAAGAAATTGATAGAAATCTAACCTTTAACCTTCTATGGTTGCGTGATGAAGATGAGATGATTGGTTGATGGAGCGCAGGATAGAAATAGAGGGACAGGATATGAGATGCCTGTGTGAGGGAGAGAGGACGACGATGAGATGCAGCGCAGATCAATTAACGTTTAGGTTTAGATTATGATTTGTGATATGCTGAAATGTGAGGGATTGAGATGCGCAGAGCAGCAAGGTAGGATGCATTGTTCCGGTTTGTTTTAGTCGTACAATAAAACCAGACCGGAATGGAAATTGCGTCTACAAAATTTTTAGATCAGATCAAACCGTTTAAACTACTACTAAGTGTTTTGACAACGGTCTGGTTTGGTTTACGTTTTTTGTTATAAAAGTTTTTTAAAATTAATATATTCGCTTATGTAAATATTTCGCACCTACAATTACCAAAAACTATTCGTAACTAGTTGATTGCGTGAACATAATTCAGATATATTTTACCAAAAAAACCAACATTTCAAAATATCTGGTACCAGCCTTATTCAAAAATTAGAAAACTACTACTTTTTTTTATCATAGTAAGGTTTTCCGGTATGATCTGATTTTAAAATTACTAACCAGGACCTAACTAAAAATCGAAAGTTTTTTGAAATAAACAAGACTAGACATTTACACCGTGGACCAAACCAAATGCTATAATTTGGACCGATTTGGTTTGGAATTTAGACTAAACTTTATTCAGTCCTAAACAAAGGTATTGCTTAGGTTTAAAGTTGGGTTGGGGCATTGGGCTTTACATTTACACTAATTCTTATATGAGACGATCGCACCGTGAAAAATGCTTTTAATTTAGGTTAAATAGCTTAACACAAATTCTTACTTGAGACCGTCTTTTGTAAAGACGACTCTCAAAAGCCCAGTCCAATTCTAAATATATATTGTTCACAAAAACTTGGACGAGACCGTCTTATTCTAAGACGGGAGTTGGGCCGACCCAATGTTAGGCGCGTGTGGTACACGCGTGCGCCTTTCCCTCCAAGTTTCCATATTTTTTCATTTTTTTTTTGGAAATTCATTGACTTCCATTTCAGTTTCATTTCAAATCATTCCAATCACAAGTTTTCCATTTTCTTCTTCCTTGCTCCATTTTCGTCCTTGCTCCATTGTCTTCTTCCTTGCTCCATTTTCGTCCTTGCTCTATTGTCTTCTTCTTGATTGTCTTCTTCCAATCAGCCGCACCAGTTCACTCCTCCATCGTTCCACTGGTAACGTCCTCTTCTTTGTTATTTTTTTTTTGATAATGCATGTTTATTTTGATTTGATCATTTATATTTTTATGCGTTTTTGATTTTGTTCTTCATCATTTCCAGTTTTTGTGTAACGTGTGCTTCATCATTTCATCGTTTTATTTTTTCAGTTTTGATTTTATACATTTGTTGATTTTTTGTCTTCCTTCTGTTTTCATGTTGCTTCTAGTATCTTTTGTTTTATTTATAAACAATGTTGAAGCCTAGAGGTAAGAATAAAGAAGAAGACTTGCCACTTGTTGTCCTTTCAAAAGGGAAAGGAGTCTCAAAAAAACCTAGTGCTAAAAGCACAAAGAAGAACACAGATTCATCTAAGAATGTTGTTGTCAAGGAGAAACAGTCCAGGAACAGATCAAAAGAACAGGTCGCAGTAATATCTACCCCAGAGGGACCGTAAATTATCTCTCCATAATTGTTAGGGTTAATATGTAATATTTATGTTTTAGATCTGTAACTTAGGTTATTTATTTTCTTACAATTGATGCATGGTTGATGCTTGTTTGATGAAATATATGTGCTAACATCATAATTTAAACGACATAACTGCATAATTGATGCATGTTTAGTAATAATTGACACTGATAAGTATTGAAAATGCATGTTGTTTGTTTAGTTCATTCTGTTGTTTGTATAATTGATATAGTTATCAGCAAAAATAAATGAGTTAAGTGAATGATTGATACATGTTTGTTGATAATTGACAGTGATAAGCATTGTTTTTATGTTTGTTATGCACTTCATTTTGTCTTTTTATAAGTTGATGTAAACAAGATAAGCGAATAATTGATGCATGTATGGTAATAATTGGCAGTGATAAGTTTGGAACTGTATGCTATTATGCAATTTGGTGTTTTTGTTTTGTTATTAATAATGCATGTATGCTATTACTAAACATTATAAAATGTGGATGGTTATAATCTTAAAACTGATACTTATTAGATGAAAATTTATAAACTTAAAACTATAATATGTGGACTTTTTGTATGGTCAGGGTTGAAAAGGAAATCAAGACCAACTGTAAAATTTGGTCCTTTTTGGAGTTGGATGGGCATAAAGTTGGTCTATCCCAAGCTCAAATTGATTCAATAAAAGAAGTAGGGTTTGGGGGGATGCTAGACATTAAGATTACAAAATATCCACCTGGGATTTTAGCGTACTTAGTATCTAACTTTGATCCATATGGTTGGGTGCAATGGATCAAAAACAGTAAGTCTCAGAGGGAGTATTATCTGACGCCCGCTGATGTTTATGACATCCTTGGGTTGCCCATTAATCAAAGAAATTTATCCAAACATCGTTCAACAACAAAGATCTTGTTGCCAAGTGGAGGCATTTTCTCGGCGCTGCGGATGACGAGGAGCTGAAGACCCACATGATATTGGATAAGTTTAAAGACTATCCAGAGGGTGGTGATGTTTTTAAACAACTATTTGTTCTGTATGTTGGTTCGGCAATCCTGGCACCACTACCGGAGCATAAGATTAGGTATAATCTTCTACCGGTTGTGGAGGTTGTAAGTACGATTGAGACGTTTGATTGGTGTCATTACACCCTATCTGTTCTAGCTTCATCGATAGCGCGCATTTTAGAACCCGGTTCAATCCATTCCATTGTGAATGGTTGCGCCATTATTCTGCTAGTTTCATACTGTTATCAGGTGGTTTTCAAGGTCAGAAGTACCCAAAGACGCTGCCGTTGATTCAGAACATTACCGATCAAATGCTGAAGGTCAGGTTCTATGAGGAGCGAGAGGGAGGTTTCGGGAATGGTCGCATTACGGCTGATGGTTTTTCGATTTGCGAGGCAAATAATGTTGATGCTGTTGGAGTTTGTAAAGAAAGGTATGTGGATGACAATGAGGCTGTTTTGCAGGATGAGGTGAACAAGTTTTTGAAGTTCACGATTTCGGATGGCGTTAAGAAGGACGACAAAATCAAAGCCATTGCCAAAGATGTGAGTCCATTTAGTTTTATAAAGTTATCTATATGTTTTTGCTCATTTTGCAACTTATCATTTTAAACATATAACTGCTAGTTTTATACTCAAAATTGAAATTAATTGGATAGATTGAATTTTTACATTCTCACAACTGTATGTGTTAAGTTGTTAACTGTAGGTTATAAACTGATAAGTGATGGTATTAGGTCAACGATTTATAGTGTTTGATTGACTTTAAAAGCGTTAATTTTCATAAATTGTATGTTTTAATGTGTTAATTCTTGCATTTAACATAGTAATTATTTGTGCCATTTTAATAGTCTATTCAAGAGGCATGTTTGCTGCTTATAAGAGATATCGATGTAGTTGTTCACACATACATGGATAGGTTGTGTGAGGCTTCTAAGAAGAGTGTTGAAGATGAAGGGGTTGTGTCGGTCACTCAACAAATATTTCAAGACAATGAATGGTTGTCTTCCGTCGATGCATTGGTAGAAGATATAATTCAAAAAACACATGGTTCAAAAAACGCAAGAGGTGAGTCTGCTGCTGCTGGACAGTGTACCCCTTGTCCAAAACCAAGGAAGTCCCAATGAAAGAATTGTTCCATCTGCTTTGAAGGAGTGTTGTTCGATCGAGCTGGGGGCACGCGGTGTTGATGTCCCGTATGTGTCCCAGTTTATGATTATGAATAGGGAATTGTTTAAAGATCTTTGTGTGTTGGAGAAGAAGGTCATTGACTATTGTATATGTTAGAAGAAACAATGGACAAGTTGTGAGTTCTATGAACCATACCTTTTTTTATATTACGGTGAATTTTTTATGCTGTTTCGCGTTTTTGATACTATGTCTATTTTGTGTTCTTTCATTTTCAGTGAGGATATTTTTGCGTTCGGTGAATTTTATGCTGTGTCACGTGGCGAAGCTCAATCTTTGAAGAACCTTGGAAAAATTGAGACTGTAATTCTTGATTGTTGGGCAGTCTACCTGAGTATGATTGAGAGGAATCAGGACCTAGCCTTGCCAAATAAAGGTTTGTCAGATTTTTTGTTCTCAACACAACACTGTGTAAGTGGTTCACACCTCTTTTTAAGAGCTTTTTAATCGTGTTTATTTTAAGTAAATATAAAGGTATATAAGAGATTTTAAGTTTTTTTTTGTTTTTAATTTGATAGCGTCCTTTGGGGATGATAATGAATGAGAATGATGTCGAAAAGGTGAACGATTTAAAAGTGGAGGTTGTTGATGCTTGGGAGCAGCATGTGAGTTTGATTAATGCAAACTCTGAAATTAAGAACAAAAACATGGTATGTTTATTCTGATACAAGGAGTATATTTTGATTTTAGTATTCGTTGGTTTGATGAATTGGCAGACTTAAAATGATTATTGAGGCACTTTACATTATAATTTATGGGGTGTTTGTGTTTTCAGTTTTTATAGTATATGTATCAATAATGGTATTATATATGTCAATTTGATGGAACAAAATCTAATGTGGTAATTGCATTTTTTCTAGTTTTTCATTCCCATGACTTTGGAAAAACAAGAACACCATGTGGTGTTTGTGATTGATACAAGGAGCAAGGTTATTCATTATTTGGACAACATAAAGAGAAGAAAGGACTATAAGGATGCAGCAACCCTGCACAAGCTTATTGTGGGTTGTTTCTCTGATTTTCTGGATGCGTTCGAGCACTCCTGTGCCGAAAAAGTGCTAAATTACAAGTTGCGAAGTGTAAAAATGCCCTGGACTGTCAATGAAGCAAACGACTGTGGTGTGTATGCTGCTTTCTTTATGGAACAATTTATGGACGATCACAATTTTGGCCCTCTTTCATCATACGAGGACAGGATAAGGTACAGGGGGTTGATATGTAGTAGATTGGTCCTGTCCAATGTGAATAAGAATAGGGATGAACTTTTGAAGAATAATCTTGAGAAGTTCAACAAAGAGAAAGAAGTCAATGTGCCACTGATTATTGCCGAAAGACAGTTGAGAGAGGCCTATGCAAAAAAGAAGGAGGAGGAAGACTTGAAGCATTTGCATGAGTACAAAAAGAAGTTGGATGCGGAGGAGGGAACAAAAAGAACAAGCAGGAACAAGCTGGTTCCGGTGAAGAAGATCACAAAGAAGAAATAGTAAACAATTTGTATTTTGGTTAGAAGGAATGTTGAACAATTATATCTACAATATCTTAGTTTGTTAGTAGAACATATATGTCTAAACGCTTTAGGTAAATATTGATGTTAATATATGAAGGCTAACTTACTAAAATGATTATGTTAGTAGAACATTGATTATGTTTTAACTAACTGTAATGTTGTAATGCCAACTTACTAAAGTGATATGTTAAAATACTCAATTTCCCTCTTAAAGTAATCAGTTGATATGTTAAAATACTCAATTCTCCTCTTAACATAATCAGTTGATATGATAAAATACTCAATTTCCCTCTTAAATTAATAAGTTGATTTGTTAAAATACTCAATTCTCCTCTTAACATAATCAGTTGATATGATAAAATACTCAGTTTCCCCCTTAAAGTAATCAGTAGATATGTTAAAATACTCAATTCTCCTCTGAACATAATCAATTGATATGTTAAAATACTCAATTCTCCTCTTAACATAATCAGTTGATATGTTAAAATACTCAATTTTATATGCTGTAATGTTAACTATCCATTCATATTGTATATATGTAGTTATAGAAATCATTTGATGTATAAATTTTTTGATATATGTAATTGATGCAAAAATTTGATGTACAAGTTGTATATGTTTAACAAAGAATTGTATGCAATCAAATTATATGTTTGTTTCTTGTTTTTGTTGCTGGGTCCTTTTGAGCTGAACTATTAGATCCTTTCTTCTGAGATGTTTCAAAATTTCCCTTCAATTTTTTCTTTCTCCTCTTTGTGACCGTTCTTTCTGGATCTCTTACTTGTGTTAACTGTAAGGCTGCTGATGCTTGTGAAGTTTCTGTCGCAACGTCAATTTCATTACTATCCTTTTCAATTATCTTACTAAGTTCATCAATTGTTGCATTGTATAGTGCTTCTACTACCTTTCTTGTTTCTTCTTTGCTTTGTGACTTTAAGACAAGATTGTAAAACATATGTCCCATGCTTTGTCTCCATGTAAGTGTAGAAATTCTGGAGGGGTTCCAAGGCTGTAGGTGGGCATTGATTACCATAAAGTGTATCCCATACATCCTTCTTTTCATTCTTTGTCCATCTTGGTAGAATATACATGAATGGTATTTGTTGCACAGAATGCAGGTGTAGAACCCGTAAACAATGGCAACATAACCATCTATTTGATTCAAAGTTCTTACAAGTACAGTCAACATGTATAGTGTCATTGTGTTTGGTGTATTGAACTTCATGCATGTTGATATCATTATAGCCTTCAAACCAGACTTTGTTAAGATTCAAATTGAGGCTATTAACATTGAAACTGATACATTTTAATGACTAAGTAATAACATTGACAGACAAGTTAATCATAAAACTGAATAGCATAAAACGTGAATTGAATAACTTAACAATGAAATTGAATAGTATAAAAACATACCTGTATATTTTTTTTCCCCATGTCGACAACCTGTTCAATTGAAGATGATATTGCCATCTTGAACTCATGTTCAAAGTCTCTAAATAATGTTGTTGTGTACACATAAGATGCATGTCGTAATAAACCAGTAAGTCGAAATGCGTTGGGGTTGTTGTTGTGCAGTAGAACTCTAAAGCAATCTCCCTTTCCCTCCATCTCTCTATAGTTTTTTGGAATATCTTGAAGAATTGATACAAGCTTGTACTTTTCATTGCTTCGAAGCCGATAGCGATGTTTGTGGATTCACTTCGTTGTGAAGACAATATTCCGGCTGAAAAGAAGTCTTTGCTTAATGCAGTGCACCATTTGTCTCTTATATTGTACAATCGGTCAAACCATTTGTAGTAAGCTTTATTCCTTTTGAGATTGAACGTATCTACCATTTTTTCCCAACATTCCTGGAATTCAACTTCATTGCTACAACCCATTAAGCATCTGTTAAATGCATCTTTGAAGTTTGCATCTAACTTCAATATCCCATAATGTGAAACTACATTTTTGAGTATATGCCATAAACATATCATATGCCTTGAAGATGGATAGACCTAACAACAGATTTAGTAAATGTAAGGTTTAAAAGGAAAACTGAAAAAAATTGATTAATATAATACTTTTACAA
Organism: Amaranthus cruentus; assembly: GCA_019425755.1. Classification (NCBI taxonomy): domain Eukaryota; kingdom Viridiplantae; phylum Streptophyta; class Magnoliopsida; order Caryophyllales; family Amaranthaceae; genus Amaranthus; species Amaranthus cruentus. Next base: position 15,892,077 of record CM033454.1, read on the forward strand.
AATGGCTGCGTCTTGGTCTGTGAAGATTGATACTGGATTTTTTCCTTCCATTGCTTCTTTGAGTTGTTCAACCAAACATTGTTGTGTTCCAATGGTTATTTATTCCAACTATTGGTGCACAAATCAAGTTGTATTTGTTTGTACAATATGTTGTATTAAAGATGATAACATCTCCATAGATTTTGAAGTCTTCCTTCATCAAAGAGTCGCACCAAAACAGTGCCATAAGCTTTGCATTTTCATCGAGTTTCATATTCCAAAAGAAACCATTGTCTCTTTGTGCCAACATAATTAGTTGTTTGATCACAGTTTGAACATCCCCACCCTCAATTTCTTTCATTCTCATTCTGTTTACGTAGTTGAGATGGTCTCGTAAAGTATGCCCTACACATGCGGTCCCTCCAGCATGCTTTGCCAAATATCTATACGCTGTTGTAGGCCTTACTTGTGCATCCTCAAAACCTTCAATGGTTTCCACTCTTGCTAAAGTATGGTTATGTGACACAACATGTTGTTTTACAAAGATCTCTCCACTACATACATCTAGTTTAATCCTTATGTGTGCATCACAACCACATCGTTTGGTTGGAACTAATTTCCTCTTGCTACTTTGTTGTGCAGTTTCCTTTGTTTTTTTCTCCGTTGTCCCTTGTTTAGAACAAACAAAGTATCTCTCGTGTACAACACCATCTATTTTCCTTATGGTGGATTTGCGAACACTAAACCCCGTTGCTCTAGCATGATCATGATACAACAGTTCACACTATTGGAAAAAAATGTATTGGCTGCTGCTCATTGGCTGCGGTTTGTAGGCATACGCAGCTAATATAAGCAATAAAAATTAGGAAAATAAAAATTGAACAAAGGCTGCGGTTTTCTTAGTTGACCGCAGCCAATAAGTGTAAGATAATTCAAAGGCTGCGGTTTTATTGATGACCGCAGCCAATAATGCATCTTATAATATTAGGGTTTTTCTTTCCTTTAATTCCACCGCAGCCAAGCCTAAACCCTCTCTTTTCTCTCTCCCTTCACGCCTTCCCTCACAATTCTAAACCCTCGTCTTCCCTCGTCTTCTCCTGAGCAAGATTCAAAGACTCTCATAATTGCAAGATTCAAAGACTCTCATAATTCCAGAACTTGTTCCCTTGTCTTCCCTTGTCTTCTCCTGAGCAAAAATGGCGACTGTCATAATTCCAGAACTTGTTCCTTCTCTTGAGCAAGATTCAGAGACTCTCAAGAACGCATTCAAAGGTCCCATCGTATATTGAAATGGGTTTTTAATTTGCAGGTTTTTCTCAAATTTTTATTTGATTTCTCTGAATTTGTATGTTGAAATGGGTTTTTAATTTGCAGGTTGGGGAACAAATGAGAATGTTTCAGATCTGAATTTGTTTGAAGTTTCAGATTTGAATTTCGGCTTTTCTTTGTTCAAATATCTTGATGAATCTTTGTTCAATGTTAAATGTTAAACGAATCTTTCAGATTTTCGTTTCAGATTTGATGAATATTATTAAACAAAGCCAATTGTAAATATCTTGATGAATCTTTGTTCAATGTTAAATGTTGTTATCGTTCAATGTTGAATCTTTGTTCAATGATGAATATTGTTATCATTCAATGTTGAATTTTGTTCAATGTTGAATCTTTCAGATTTTCGTTCAATGTTGAATTTCGTTTCAGATTTGATGAATCTTTAAATGTTAAACGAAATGAAAAAAAAAAACCGCAGGCTTTCAGATTTGTTCAAATATCTTGATGAATCTTTAAATGTTAAACAAAATGTAAAAAAAAAAAACAAAAAAAAGAATAACCTCAAAGGCTGCGGTTTTGGCAATGACCGCAGCCAATAATCACGTTTTTTTTTGTAAAAATGGTCTATAGGCTGCAGTTTTTAGGACCGCAACCAATAATATTTGTCATCTGCTGCTATTACTAATGCTGCGAGTCAAAACCGCAGCCTATACCCCCAAAAAAACCGCAGCCTATCTGCTTTTTCCACTAGTGTCAAGTTCCTCTCAGCTTCCTGCTCTCATTCCCTCCAATGAACCCTTTATGTCAAAGTCAGCCCTTGCAGCTAAAGGTTCGGATTGCACGCATTGTATTGCATTTGTTTTGTTTGAAACTTACAAATTTATTGATATAATTGAATACTTTAAAGGAAAAATTCTTTTATTGTGCAGTGTAATTCAATGTGCATTTGGGAAAAAGGAATAACAACATGAATTGTGCTTAAAAATATTTCCGCAAATGGAAAATTGATGCATTTAGTCATGAAACTGACTGATATAATGTCATAATTCATTATTCTTGTATGAAGTATATTAATGTAATTCAATTCATATTCTAAATATTAAAAGCATTATTGAACATATTAAAAGCATAATTTAAAAGCTAATTAAAACTTCAATGTGCAAAGTATGCGTTTGTAGAACAAAATGACAACATGAATTATGCTTTAAATATTGCGTAATGGAGAACTGAACAATTTAAACATGAAACTGAAAGTTTTAATGTCAATACTTTGTATTGTAATTCAATTCATATTCTATGCATGTATGAGGTATACTAATGTAATTCAATATACATATATCTAATTATCAATGAACAACTGAGCAAATAAACAGCATAATTGAACAAATTAAAAGCATAATTATAACCTAATTAAAACTTCAACGTATAAAATATGCATTTATAGAACAAAGATCTTGCGCATTTGAAGAACTGAGTATTTTAAACAATAAACTGGACATATATATATAAATTTTTTTTAATAATTCACAAATTATGGTTTTAAAATAATGTTCTAAAAGATATTGGGGGTGTTTGGCAAATTAGCTTATTGAGCAATTTTAGCTTATTTGGATATAAATAGAGGGTTGGGTGGTCAAACCAACTAAAGATAGTGTTTGGTGAATTAGCTGGTTGAAACAACTTATTGATACGAATAAGCTGTTTTTGAACAAGCTGCTTATAGCAGCGGGTTCAAAATCAGTTGGTCAAACCAGTTAATAAAATCAGCTGGTCAAATCAGCCACTATAATCAGCTATCAGCTACCAGCTACCAGCTATCAGCTATTTGCCTAACACCCTCATTATGGTGCGACCCATTGTGATGAACTCTCTAAAATTCCCACTCAGAGCACTCTTAATGGTGTATTAAAAAAATTTCCTCACTAATCTCTCTCTACACTTTCCCTTTCATCCACATCATCTTTTTGTGTGGGAATTTTTGTTATTCCATTCACGAGAAAAAAAAATTTTCTCACCACCTTCTTTTCTACTTTATATTTTATATCCCATTTTATTTTCTCTTTCCTCCTTATTTTCTATGTTTTTAATTAAAAAATAAATTTGAATTGTATCAAAAAAAAAGGAAAATGAGTGTCTATTTATAGAGAATTTTTATTTATGAATGTTAGTATATATATTCTTTTAAAAGTTTTTTATTAATTCATAAATTATGGTTTAAAAATATTTTTCTAAAAGATATTATGTTAATTATAGTGGGGCCATTGTGATGAAACCCTCTCAATTTCCACCCAATCAGGGCGGTTCTGAGGCCGTGCGAGGTGCCCAACCGCACAGGGCCCGAACCTAAAAGGCCTCATATTAAAAAATTATATTATAATAACATATTATTGTAGTGGGTAGTTGGTAAGAGTTTTACTTTATATACCAAATGGTCATATTTTTATAACCTATTAATTACATTATTTTCTCTTCTTTTTTATCTCTTTCCAAAATAACTCTTTATCTTCTAAATATTTTTTCTTACCTCATTTTATGTTTACACATTTATCAAATATCAATTATCACTAACTTAATTCATAAAAATAATCAACAATTAATTTTTAAATTTTTCAACCCTTCAAAATTTTAGTCTTTTTATTGATCATCAATCTATTACTATTTCTTTTTCCATTTTAACATTAAAGAATTTTTTTTTATTGTAACAACTTATTTAAGTTTTAAAAAACCGTTTTTTTAGTTTAATTGTAAAGGGCCCCAATTTTAAAAATTTATGAAAAATAAACAGGCCTCGAAATTGTTTGCTCTGCCACTGCACCCAATGAGATTTTTTTTTACAAACATTTGAAAATTTTTTGGAAGATATTCACCATTAGGAATTAGGATGCATTTCTACCCAAAAAAAATTTCACTCAAATAGAAAATCCTCACCATTAGAATTGCTCTAATACCTAACAGAAAAAACAACAAAATGAATTATCAAACAAGAAATGACTGTAATGGAAAAATTATGAGTAATAGAAAAGAAAATAAAATCAATACCTAATCTGATTGAAATAACCAATAAATAAAAATCCTAAAGTAATAGAAGCTTCAAGAAGACATGATTAGATTGAATCAATCCTTAAAAAATGATATCTGGATGAATAAAATAGAGCATCGAGTTGAAAATGGAATATGATTTGCTGTAATGAAGAGACCTTGGATTTTCAAAAGGACGTTTTCACTTTTCATCGTCACTGGGAAATAAGCTACCCAATAAGATTGTGCCATCTCATTTCTTATTATTCAATTTTGTTTTATTTCTTCTTCGACTTGATCCAATATGGATACGGGCGAGCTGGGTCTGGATAAAAGAAGAGGACGAATAATCCATACATGTAATTTCTTTCAGGGAATGACTAGAGAAAAGTGATATATTTTAATCCAATAAGAGAGAGTTTTGCATAAGAGAAAATGATATCTTTTCGCTGAACTTCATGACACTATTTACGCAAAACATTATTTGATAAAGGGTTTTTTATGAATTACAGCCTCAAAGTTTTCTCGTTTTATGAATTACAGCCGCAAAGTTTTTTTTTTATGAATTACAGCCACCAACTTTTTAAATTGACCACCATTACGGCCAAGAGACCGGTTGAGACCGTTGACCAGCCTTTTTACCGTTGACCAGCCTTTTTCTGATTTTTCATTTTTTTTTTTTCATTTTTTTTTCTTTTTCCTTTTTTTTAGTTTTTTTTTTGTTTTTCCTTTTTTTTAATTTAATTCTTCATCCCCAATATCTTTCTCTCTCTTCCTCCTTCTTCTCCATCATCTTCATCCTCTTCATCCACCATTAATCTCTCTTCATCACTTTCCACCAATTCAATTTCCATCATACAATTCAATTTCTCTACACTTCTCCTTCTAATTCGAATTTCTCAACCCATAAAACAAATAATTTCTGATTCTTAGAAATCAACCGAATTAGGGTTTTAACATCCTAAAGAAATCAACCCACCTATCATTATCTTCTTCTGATTCTTAGAAAATAATTTCTGGGTTTTTAAAAAATAATTTCTTCTTCTAATTCTTCTGGGTTTTTTTGGGGGTCATAGAGAGATGCATTGAGAAAATAATTTTTGGGTTTTTTTTGGGAAAGATTGATTTTTTTGATTGACAATCGGTGGAAATTGAATTGGAGCTATGGAACCGATGACTATAACAATCGAAAGTTCAGAATAAATTTTCATAGATACATTAAAATTAAAACTAGGAACTTGTTTTAAAGTGTAACCTCAGGCTAGAACTTAGATAGATTCTTATGCTTGTACTTTGTATAATCATATGTAGTATATGCTAGAAAATGGGTTGGGGGAGGTGGGAGAGGGGGTGAAGGGGTAGTGTGAAACTTGTGTTATTCAAATTGGTATGGCTAGGCGCAGGCAGCCATATATATGTGTTCCATTTAATTTCAATTGACCATGGAAATTATTCCAGACCTTAAAGCTTAATTGCAGGAGTATCTCCTATGTTGGACCATGAAAATTATTCTAGACTTAATTGCAGGAAATTATTCCAGACTTCAAAAACCAAAAAAAAAAAAATCTAGGTTTTATATTTCCACAATTTGGGTCTTTGAGTATTTGGGTCTTTGAGGAGAACAAAGTAAGAAAAGTGATGAAAAGAGATTAATGGAGGATGAAGAGGATGAAGATGATGCAGAAGAAGGAGGAAGAGAGAGAAAGATATTGGGGATGAAGAATTAAATTAAAAAAAGGAAAAACAAAAAAAAACTAAAAAAAAGGAAAAAGAAAAAAAAACTCAAAAAAAAAAAAGAAAAATCAGAAAAAAATATTGGGGAAACCTTACTTGGCCGTGATGGTGGTCAATTTAAAAAGTTGGTGGCTGTAATTCATAAAAAAAAAACTTTGCGGCTGTAATTCATAAAACGAGAAAACTTTGAGGCTGTAATTCATTAAAAACCCTTTGATAAAATCAGAAAATATGTCACAACGCACAAATTGGAGCTCACACATTACCGACAAAATAGATAAATTTTACATGCAAGGTTGTCATGGTTTAGTTTATAGCAAATAAATAAGAGGGTCACCAGCCCAACATAGTAAGGATTTGGATCATGTGAAAATCAATTAAAGTGGTGAAAACTGAAAACAGCTGTACATGAAAGCTTAAATGTTATACAGATTCTGGTGGCAATTTTGTAAATAATTAGTTTGGTTTTCAGTTTCACCACTTTAGTGTTTCACTGATCTTACTATATATATATATATATATATATATATATATATATATATATATATATATATATATATATATATATATATATATATATATATATATATATATATATATATATATATATATATATATATATATATATATATATATATATATATATTCAGTCACCAACCTAATGAGAGGGACCAAATCAGCTAGCAACCTCATCCAGTAATTGGAGCCGTTTTGATTTCCTGAGCTCCCTAACCACTGCTTCCTCAGCTTCAGCTGAAACACCGAGCAACTTGGCAGTATACCAAGTTTTTTCAGCCTCCACTAAGCTCTTCGAAGGGGAAGAGACAAGGCAAGATGGGTCTCTTCGTGGGTTGGTGTTTTTCTTCGGTTTGCCCCTGGGGCGCTTTGGTGAAGCATCACCTCTTGCCAAGACCATAATCTCACCATTTGTATTAAGATCATCTTGTGCCAGGCCTACAGAGTCAGCGACACTTTCCACCATAGTCATAGGGTCCAATTTTTGCACCTCCTGATTAAGATCAATTTTGTCAACCATCAAGTTGACCAAGGGGTCATGAATATTAGGGGTGTTCAATGGGCCGGATAAGGGCCGGGCCGGGCTTAAGTAAATATGGACCGGGCCGGATAAGGACCCTTTAAAATTAATATGGGCTTTAAATGGGCCGGGCTTTGAAAGCCCGGTCCGGCCCAATCCAGCCCATTTTTACTACTAAAAATATTTTTAATCCCCATTTTTCAATTTATAACAATTAAATTATCATTTATAATATTTAAATTATACATTAATTATGTTATTTACAAAGGCCCGTTTTCGGCCCTTATTGAGCCCTTTTATAGCCCGCTTCATTTTACATAAAGTAAAGCCCGTTTCCGGCCCGGCCCATTTTCGACCCGACCCTTACAAAGCCCTTCTAAAAACGGGCCGAATAAGGGCTCAAAATGGAGGCCCGGCCCATTGAACACCCCTAGTCATGATGCAATAGTTTTTGCTTCAAAGCCGTGTTTATTCTGCAGGAATCATCCTCACCATTGTCATCATTAAGAAAATAGTTTATATTATTTATATATATATGTATATATATATGTATATTTATATATATATGTATATTAATGTATTTGTATATATATATATATATATATATATATATATATAATATATACACATAAGTATATGTATATATATATGTATATTTATATATATATGTATATATATATGTATATTTATATATATATGTATATATGTATATGTATATATATATATATATATTTGGTCAGTATTCACATTTTTTCTTTAATTCTTGCCCATATATTTATTTCATAGTTTTTTCACTTTCTTTAAAAAACAGATTAAGACTTTGACTTACTTGAAATACTTATGGATTGATTTTTTTCTTTTTTAAAAGGCACTTATTAGTTACTTTGAGATAAAGAGGGTAAATATACTTCCTCAGTTCCATTTAATTTGCATTGTTTTTTATTTTAGTTCGTTCTACTTAATTTGCATTATTGCTATTTTGAACTATTTCCCACCACTTCATACATATATTTTAACAACGCAAATTATCAGGATAGAGAGGGAGTATAGATTATTTTGAAAATTTCAGTTTTTCGGCATTTGGGATTATAAAAATGAAAAATTACAAAAAAACTACCTAATGTATAATACTTGTTGCAAAAACTACATAATCTAATTTTTCTTTTGCAAAAAAACTACCTTAAATGACATAAACGTTTGCAAAAGACTACCTGATGACGAAAACAGTTAGTTCACTATTAGTGGACCAGCACGTGTTTCACGTGATTTACTTAAGTTTTTAATTTATTTTGTTTGAAAGCACGATTTTCCCCAATTCTATCCCCTTTCCTATAAATCATAAGAACCCTGATTTTTCCTCTTTCTCTTTTAATCCCCAATCAATTCATGGCTTCTCCTCACACCAAAAAATCAAAGGTCGACAGATATGCTTCCGGATTTTCTTTTGCATAGAGAATTTCGTGGACTAAGGAAAATCTAAAAAAGACGTTTCAACATTTGCAAATTTTTCGATCCTGACACGAATTGGAGGGGATGCAACAAGTTCAAATGGATTAATGAACCTGAAATGGTTGATTGGCAAAGACAAGTGACGAACACACTTGTTGAGGAGGAGAGACAATAGTCAACAGAAATCAAGATACTGACTTCAAGGGTTTGCTGCTTGGAACTTGAGAAGGAACAAGCAATTTCAAAACTTAAAAGGATAAAGTAGAAATTGAGAACGAGAGACATGGAAAAGAGATATCACGCTTTGTACTAGGGATTTTATTTGGTTTTTTGTTGGTGTTGATTGTACTAATGAAGGTTATGTAACCTTCAAACTATATTGAAAGAATCAGTGTGATGTATTTGTGATTAGGGAATGTATTAGTGTTATGTATTAGTGATTAGGGAATGTAGTTGATGTTTGTAACACTTTTATAAACATGTTCATGATGAATGAGGAGGTTGATTTTCTTGCTAATTATATAACATCAACTGTTTCATTACATTGTTCACAAAAAAGCTATTCCATATCCTAACATAACATAGACATCAAAAGTTGTTCCATAACATAACCATAGTACTTCCAACAAAATGTCCAACATAAAACATAAATTCTACATACATTACAACTACATTTTTTCACTTTGATTTTGAGAACTTGAAGATGCTTGGGTTGAAATCATCCTTGGGGATGCACCTTTTACTCCTTTCTTTTTGCATCCATATGCCCAAGATTTCTTTTTACCTCCCTTTGATGGTGCAATTTGAAATGAGCCGGTGGCATTGCTGTCAGAGGCAACAAAGCTTGTAGTTCTTGTTGGCACCATTGGTGTTGAACTTTGAGTTGCAGGAGGGGTTGTGCTTGTTGTTGTGGAAGGACTGTTGTTACACTTGCTGTTAGCATAATTGGGGTGGTTGATGATGAGGACACTGAACCCTTCTTAGGCCTGTAGCAGGACCGAAAAATTTGATAGGTAATTAATATTAATGAAAATTTTTACAAAATAATGCGGAAGTCTAAAAATGCCGATCTGCTAAAAACCTTTAAAATTTAAAAAATATTTATTAGAAATGATAAATATTACATAAAAGTAGGAAAATAAAAATACATATCGTTCGTTTCAAAATACACAATAATTAAAATTAAATATGTCAAAATCATCAAACATGAAGTATATAAAAAAATTTGCAGCTAAGTCCTCGATAGCATAAATAAATTGTAGCTGCGGCCTGGATCGGAACCTGAAACTAAATCCTGCAACATACTGCCATCCATAATACGGATGACAACCGATTAAATCGGTCAGCGTTTAACGCCGAGCATAACTCTCTATCCAGCTCAAAATACAAAAATAATACACTACATTTATTAAATAATAATTTGACTACGAACTTATAATTAATTGACACTACAATATACTTTTACCATATTCTTTTACTGTTTCATACTTTTAAGTCATCAAGATACCATTTTCAACCCTGGAAGAAGTACGTTACTGCCACTTATACAATTCGGTAATCTTAATACTTAAGCAAGTTTAGTTGGTTAATACTCATAACCATACCATGTCTCATAGCATCTATAGTAATCAAGTTTATCACTGATCAACAAACACAACAATATGACACCTGATATATGTAAGGGTCTGGCTAGATAGGGCTAAAGCCCTATATCTAATTGTGGTGAGGGTCGTCACCCCGCCAACGTTTATGCTCGAGCTTCTACAGGATAGGTAGCTAACCCCCTGTCTAACACCGCATTTTACGTGACGGCCAACACAGGCGCCGGGATTTTACATGCTGGTCCATGGTTCGACATTTCCTTACTATCAGGTCATTCAATCAATACATAGATAATTTCACACAAGTACATCACATTTTTACTACTACAAGTTGACTTTGACTTTGATCAACTTAGATGTTAACTTCCTTATCTAATAATATTCTACCTATATGCTCTTTTTAGTTCACTACTAAAGTTTTACTCATTAAACTTTATTTAAAACTTTATTTTTAATAGTTAATTTGTTGAATAAATTTACACTAATAATTTAATATTCCATGAATAGTCTTTAGATTAATATTTTCACAAGTAGGTACAAAATTTTATTTCTCTTGAAATAAGTTTCAATAATGAACATTTCTAACTTTAAAACAAATAAATATTTTAATTTTTTTCACAAAAATAAATATTTTAATCATAAATCGAGTAAAACTATACTCTATGGATAAATTTTCAAAATTCAACAAATTCACCAAAAATCAATATTCCAAGTTGAAAAATAAATAAGACTTATCAAGTTCATAAAAATTCATATTCTAATTATAAAACAAATACAACTTATTATTTTACGAAATTAATATTTCTAGTCTTAAAACAAGTAACACTTTATACGCTCACAAAAATCAATACTTCTAATAATAAAACAAGTAAAATTTATATATTTACACAAATTCATAACTCGTGTTATAAAACAAGTAAAAAAATTATTCTTTTAATATTTTCATAAAATCGAAATTTCACATATAATTTTATAAAAGGAAAATTTATAAACTACTTTTACATCATTTTAATTAAATTTTGGTCAAATAGTCAACTAAAGAATATTTAGTACAAACTAATTACTTAATATCACAAAAGTTACTTTCATAAATTAAATCTCATATACACAAGAAAACACTTTAATATTTTATAACTTATAAAAAAAGTTTCTCAAACCACATCTTTTTAACTTGTTATTTTACTATTATAAAAAAATTCTTATAATAATTTAAAATAGTAAATAAAACTTTTTTTTAAATGATAGTTGCAAAATGGATTGTGATTATTTTTGGACATTTTTCACATAAAAAGAACCTTTATTTAATTTATCATTTAAATTTTAAAATTTTAAATAATCAACATAATCACAAAAAAACTTTTAAACAATAACAAAGAAATTTAATATAATTTAAGGTTCAACTCTAATATCAAAATAATGTATAATGACAATAATTTTAACATAACGGCCATATTTAGTAAAAGTATGTTCGTAAAATAGCACACAACTTTATAAACTAGTTCAAGGGCAAACATAAACATATTAACAATAATTCTAACACAAAAAAAAATATTAAATATAATAACATTCTTAATGGAACACGTAACCCGCCAAACATTTGATATGATCTTAATTATAATTTCATTAAACTAAATTCTTACTTAAACATACTCAACATATTTCATACTTTATATTATAAAGTAAATATAATGTAAAATTTCACATAAAGAGTAGAGTAAGAAGTTATACTATATTAACACCAAGGATTTGTACCAAATACTACTAAGTGAATATGATCCTCCAAACTTAGTATTCCAAGCTCCAATTCACCAAGCTCTAAGTTATTACTCTAAATTAATTACCCAGCAATAAAATAACATTAATACCTAACTCCAAAATGATGATATTTTAATTGCCCAAAAATGCTCCAAAATCATGATATTAAAGCTAGTAAAAGAGTGTTCTAAGCTCCATCACCTTGATTTTCTTCAACTAATAAATATTAGGAGTTTAGCGAGTGGTATAATGAAGTTAATAAAGAAGGAAATTAGATAGAGAAAAAAAAAATTAAGTGGCATATAGCAATTGTATCCCACTTTTTTGATGGGTTTTGGGGGTAAATTTTGTTCATCTTTTGGCAAGGCAGAAGCATGATATATAAGTACTTAAATGGGTGAGTGTATGGGCAAAGTTGTTGAAATATTTTGATTAAAAAAAAGAGCAAACATGGCCTATAATTGCTATGTAGAAATAGCCATATGGGGAATAAGATTTTGTGATTTTTTTGTCAATTTTGGTTAACTTGTGTAACTACGTAAGCATTAAAAAAATTTGTGCTAGGTTTAACCAGGTTATTTTTGGTAATTAGGATTTATTTAGTACTAAAACAAGCTTAAAAAGATATCATCAAAGTTAAGAAATGCTATACAATAGTAGTTGTTTTTTTTTTTTTTTTTTGAAAAACTTTTTCCAAAAAAAAAAATAAAAATCAAAAGCGTTAAATCTCTTCCGCGCTAAATTACTCTGAGATTCCCGCCTTTTATATTCCCCAAAAATATCAGAACTAGTGAGTAATCACTTTGGAAGATAACAGCTAGGTTTTGTTAAACAGTGTTCGGATCGCTGCGTAAGGCGTTCAAATCGCCTATCCTATGCGACTTCAATTCCCAGTTACCTGGTATTGTTTACATTCATTTTTCCCTTCAATTCATGAATCAATTTAGCAAATCGATTAGAAATTGAAATTGAGTTTTGTTGTTAAGTGGACATACGATTGTAGCTTGTTTGATTCTATTTCATTAAGGCGGAATGGGGGCGGTAACGAGGCAGGAAGTAAACAAACAGTTCAAGCTCCGACGCTACACTCTTCAATCTGCTGCCCTTCAAGAGGTGCTCTCTTTCGTCAATCGCACTGAATTTGACGATCCTCACGAGGCTTTGGATATTCTCCTCGATCTTATCGATGAAGAACCTTGTACTTTTCTTTTCAGTTCAATCCATTCATAAATAACTTGAAATTCTTTTATCTATGTCATTTTGATTCGTGTGTGATTGTTTTCTTGGCAGTGAAATCCTCTATTTTGGATAAGGAAACTATAAATCGGGTGATTTCTTCTATGCTTGACGTTGGTGAAGTTTCTGATTCCAATTCTCATTTAAGATTCATTGACGCTTTCCTTATTCCTAAGCTTCGTTACGACTCTATTCGGAAGGTTTTCTATGAGTAATTTTCACACCCTTTGTCACTTACTTTCAGCACCTATTTGTGTTCATATCTGTATTTTATAGAAATATTCAAGTTTCAAATTTGATATGATTGCAATTCCAAGTTTTTATCTGCATTTTAAGAAGTGACTCGAGTTTTATTAGAAATGATGTCATTAGTTTGTTTGTGTCGAGGTCTTGAGGATGGAGCAAACTGAAGAAAATTTCAAAATGCATTAAACCATTCAAGGCTTTAAATTAGACTGGACGAAATTGTTTTAGTACCGTTTGGTTTGATGCAGTTTGCTTCTTTTATTTTGAACATGCAGACTACAATTGTTAAAAATCAAACCACATCCCAAAAATGGACCAAATCGTTTAATGGCTTGTTTATGGTTTAGACGAAATTTTGTGCTACCCTTGACATTTTATAGATAATAATTTCTTGTTGAATCTTTTGTTTTCCCATTTGTGGTGTTGCCTTTAGATGGAAACAAAAAATAAAAGATCTGAATGATTATAAATCTGTTTGTTTTGGCGGAAAATGTTTTCGTAAAGTACACATTTTGATTAAGAGCATATTTCACAAAGTTGAAGAATGATGTAAAGGAGCTTTCCACCCTTTGTACAAGGGAAAATATTTAATTTCCCAACGTCTGGAGTAGTTTGTTATAGATCAAACGAGAGGATTCACCCTAAAGACTAGCATAGTAGTTTAGAGAGCTCATTTATCCTCTAAACCACACATTAGTTGCCCATACAACCGATGTGCACAAATTCCAATAATCTTGTAATGGCCTTAAATCCATTCCATTACATAGTTTTGTAAACGTTAAGTAAATTTTCATATATCTTTTGTGTATACCACTTGATATGTTTCAATTGAAATTATTTTCTTTCAAATCAAATGCGATTTATGTGTTTAATTGTTATTTTATTGCACTTTTTATTTTATCAAACAAGTACCTTCGAAAAATTTCAAGGATAATGTATCACCTAAAATGAGTTCTCAATTGATAACAAAAACAATATTGCATGTTTTAAGAAGACCATAATTAGTTTTGATGCCAAGTTCAACAACTAAGCCACAATTGTCAAAGTTTTAATTTTAAAATTTGTTTCTAAAGACAAATCATGCTAGCTTTTAGGGTCAAATTTTGAGGCCAAAATTTACAGGTTGTGACCACAAAAGTCAATACGTCGGTTGTTAAATTGAGTAGGCGAGTATCTAGTAAATCATTGGTGTAATTGTTGTCAAAACTAAAGATTTTTCGCCATATACCTCATTTCATTACTACAATGTTGTTAAGTGGCCCTACCTGAGCGGGGCTTGTGGTCGGATGTAGGTAACCTAATCCTTGTCATTGATAAAAAAGGGTTATCTTCTATTAGCTTTTGACAACAAAGATTATATACAACTTCGCATTAATAAAAATGATATAATACTACTTTAATACTACCTTCTATTCAGCCTAAATGTCATTTTTTTGGCACTATTCACTCATCAGTCTTAATTTGTATTTTACTCTTAATCTATAAGTTAAAATATAGTCATGTGGGATCTTGTTTGATTCGTATCATTACAAGGATTATTAATATCAAATTTTTATAATTTTTAATTAAGAATAATTTGAGATATTAAGGGTTAAAATGTTGCCTCGACAAGTGTGAAAAACTAAATGGGACATTTAGGCTGAATATGAGGGAGTATAATTTATTAAATCCAAAACAATAAATATTAATCTTTGGCCCTCTTGAGGATGGATAAAGATGGTTTCATACAATGATTTTACCATATGGGCAGAAGATATGCAAATTGACATTTATGTAGATCATGCTAAACTTGGTTGTTTTAGTATTATATGCTATTAATCTACAAAATATGTTTACTATGGTGATGTATGACTAAGATGCATTGTTTGCTACATAAGTTTTTGTTACTATTTTGTATTGATGGTTACTTTTTATTAACTTAGGTTCACGAGGGCACTTCCTATTCATGGTGATGCACCTTCAAAGGCAACATTGTATAGAGATAGATTTGAGCTTTTGGCTCAGAGGCTTTCTCGCCATCCACATTTCTCAAAACCTGCTTTTGAGACTGAATCAACAAACTTTGGATGTTGTGAGGTATGTTATTATTTCTCCTAGTAGCTGTGAGCTATTTTAAATGAATTAATATGAATATTTTCTTCGAGCACACTTTCTCTTTGATAATGGAATATGCTCTTTATGCCTTGAAACATGTACCATGTTTTATGATTTTGTGGGTTTGCAGATAGTTCCCATTCAAAACCTAAATTGGCAAACAAGGAAAAGGTGGATAATGGGTGTAATATCACAACTTGAAGATGGACACTTTTATCTAGAAGATCTAAGTGCCTCAGTAGAAGTTGATTTATCAAGTGCAATATCCTTGGCATAATACTAACCTGTTTAACTTAATATGACCTATTACTTTCATTCTTTTTAGTGTCCACTATTTGCCCACGCACACCCACACAATCACACACATATGTTTGCTAAATAGATCTAAATTTTTGAATACTCTACAAAGTTGTTTTGGTGCTAAAGTTCTCATTCATGCCCATGGTAAGAAAAGTAGAATACGATCCATGTTAAAGAGTTATCTTTGACATCATTGCTGATGTTTTTTACGTTTTTTCTATTGTTGAAAATTGTTTGTAATGTTTGTAATTGTTAAGTCATGCAGAGTTACCTAGTCATGGCTAGTTAAAATGTAACAAAAACATAATTTAGTTCTAAAATAACTTTTCAATGTTCATACTGCCTGTTTCCTTGACATGTGTTACAAGATCACCACTGGTTTCTTTACAGAGAATACAATAGTTGTAGCTGAAGGTGAAAGGCTTCCTAATGGGATATTTAAGGTAAAATTCAGTCACTATGCTATATTAATATAACTAAATGTTCCTTTGTTGTTAGTTTACTATGCTATATGACTAATTTTAGTTACTAAGCAAGAAGGATTGAGGTAAAATGAAACTTTTTGTAGAATACTTTGCTCCTTCTCAACGAGATCTCTTTGAGATCTTATTGGTCTCTTTCTTTTGTGGGCTTAAGGAAGTGGTTGATAAAGAGCTCTAAATCTTAAATCCAGTAATTCTTAAAAGGGCCATGGACCTAGCTGAATGCATAAACCTAAGAAAATGGAGAAATAAAGCCTCTTAGGAAAAAAATCCAAAACAAAAAAGCTTACCCATTTCCTCTTTCAAGCCCATCGTTAACCTAAGCCTTTAACTCCACAACTCAAAACTCTTCTTCTACAATACACATATACTTGAAAATTTCTTTGACTCTACTCAAATACCAAATTTAAGCCTAGCAGAGAAAGCATGGAGATGAGAGACAAAAAGGCATAAGGCTTGTAATTTTGTTAATAAAAGAGGCTCTTTGAGCATAACATCAAGAAGCGTGAGTTAAGAGTCATTTTGTTGAAAGGTGAGGCAGAGTACAACGAAGAGGAGAAACCAATGTGGAAGCCGAGATTAAAAAGGAGAATGTCATTACTTGCTAATTATGAGGTCCTGTCTAGTTTTGGTGTAAAAAGGGAGGATATAGTAAGTGTGAATAATTCTTGAAAATTTATGAGTTTGGATTGATTATAAAAAGAAAGGAAATAGTAAAGGAGTAATCTTTTGCCCCTCAAATCAATGTAAAGATTTATCTTAAGGTATCTTAGGGTAAAATTTCCCCTTGGAATTTTGACGTGTTGACATCGTTATTCCCTTTATCGCCTCTTTCCTACACTCACCTGCACTCGTCTTTGCTCCACTCTATCTTGCCCTTCTCCTTTCTATGTACAACTATCATTCACATGACTTTGATTTTAATTTGTGTATTCAATCAACTAACTTTTTGTTTTTTTAAAAAATTATTTCTTAAATTGGTTTCAAATTTGGGATCGGAAAAAAACTTGAAATATTTTGGATATAAGATTAGAACTTGGGGTTGAAGGCATGTAACAGTATGCTTTCATTTGCAATTCATCTTCTGCTCAAAGAGATACAACGGTTCAAAAAAATTTTAGTTAATTGATGTTTTTACTCGCCCACTATTGTTGAGAGAAAATAATTAAAGATGATATTTTGGAAAAAAATGTTGGTTAATCAAGTGTTCGACAAATTATTGTTTGTTAGAGTCTTGGAAATAATGGGGGAAATACAATGAGTAAGAAAGTGAAAAAAGTGAGAAGATAAAAAATGATTAGCAAAATACTAAGTCAATTATATGTGCCAAATTTATGATTTTATTACTTACTAAATTATTTCCCACCTTAAAATTTCCCCTAATGTTATTATCTTTATAAAATTTACCCCTTAGATTGTTTTTACTGAAATCCTCGACCCTTAAGATGATTGTTGAGATAAAAGGCTCAAAAGGTTATAACATAGAAAAAAATCACAATTGCAATAACAATCACGATGTTATGAACGCAATACCTTGGTGTGTTACAACTTGTTTCTCAGACATTGAATGTGAATTGTTAGCTTGAAAAAAATCCATCTTATCATAGTAATTACTTAATAATGTTTCCTTGAACATTCATTCAAATCAAAGCTTATAATAGACTTTTAGAACCTAATACACATGCAAAAAGATAATAATACCTAATATGTTAGAATAACAACTTATATTGGTTGTTACTTCATGGTTTTAACTCACGGGTTAGGAAACGATGTTTTGTGGTTGAGTAAGTTCAAAATATGTTATGAAACGAACATTATTTAACAGATGACCTCATTTTTGTACCACAGGTGTGATTTTAGGACAACAAAAAAAATTTCATCTTGAACATGTATAATAGTGCTTATCTTGTAGTGTTGTGACATTTTATATGTTCTCTGCATCTTGTTAAAGAAATTAATGATCCAATTCAATCTCAATTGCGTAAATAATTCCAATTGATAGGAATACTCTACATCCGTTCCATTGCTTCGTTTTGCTTTATTTTCATCAAAACTTCTTCCACCTCTATTTTGTTTATTTATCACATATATTCCCCGCTTTTTCACCCATTGTCTCAAGTTATCTCCTAACACCCTCTTGACCAATGTTACCTAAAACAAATTTCAATTCGATACAAGAAACTAAAACGGAACGAAAATCACTAACTTTAGAATTTTGTAAAGCCTAGGAAACATAGATACAATTTTATTTTACAACAAATAAAACAATGAGTAAAAGGATAAGAAAAGATAATGACTAAAAAGAAAAGGAAAAGAATAAAAGAAGGGCTTATGGTGTTTATATATGGTTTTGGGCTTAGGAAAAAGGTATTTGGGAAATGTAGTTTCTAAATGTTAATATAGAGTTTTGGAAACAAATATTGGAAAATGAGAGTCAGTAGGAAGTTTTCTGTTTCCACTAACTATGCTCTTGACATCCAATGAACTCATAAAGGTATTCCTTCCATACATTCTTAATCTTTTAATCTTGAAAAAATGCTATGTTTATCCTTGACACACTTGGCCCTACTAAGATAAGATCTTTTCTAATTGCTTCTCTCATTTTAGCGATCTTATAAATATTTTTCTCCTTTTTTTTCTAGAGTTCTACTTATATACATCTTTGTACATTTTTAACTTTGCCTCATGTACCATAAGTTTTGTCTTTGATTGATCTTCTACTTTCTCTGTTTGTCAATACTTGTACACTTACTGTAGCAACACATCCTAAGATAATTGTTTTTGACCCAAACACCCCAAGGTTTATTAAAGACACGATAGATTAGGAAAGGGATCAACTCTACCATTTTTAACCATCACCCTTAG
Organism: Amaranthus cruentus; assembly: GCA_019425755.1. Taxonomy (NCBI): domain Eukaryota; kingdom Viridiplantae; phylum Streptophyta; class Magnoliopsida; order Caryophyllales; family Amaranthaceae; genus Amaranthus; species Amaranthus cruentus. The sequence goes on from CM033454.1 coordinate 15,911,144, forward strand.
TGCACCAGTCACAACCACCAGCTTTTCTGAATCACCCATAACCACCACCCTCACTGTTCTAACACACACATGCCACCACTTGTCTACTGTACCACACTTACTGTACTAATAAACAACCACCACAATAACAACATCAATTCGTTAATCGTGATTATCACCACCACAACAATCACAAATGTGTTTTATTGGGACCCTAATCATAACCCAATATGATGAACCCTATATTTATAATGTTAAAAGGGATAAACGTTAAAAAAACACAATAACTCTAAAATTTATCTCCCAGTTCTTAATTATAAAACACATGCTAAATTAGGAACTAAATCTAGAAAGTGGGATAAATTGTGGCAATATCCCTTAGAATATTATAGTCTTTTGTTAGAAACTCATGGGATATGAAAGATCAAGACCTAACAAAATAGGAGAGCTTTGAAACTCATGAAGATTAGAAAGAGAAAAAGTGAGAAAGATAAATAATAAGGGATTTATAAGTACATTAGAAATCTAGAGATGAGAGAAGAGAGAATGTGGCATATGGTGAAGATGGTTGAAGGATAGGGCTTTTTGGAAGAAGCATAGGCAATACTTGTTTTGACTTTGGGATGGGTGGGGTGTACTGTTACTAGTTATGATGTGACTTATTAGTTTTAACCAAATTTTAATTGTAGTTAAGAGTACTAAATTGATTTTGGTAGGATTAATAAATTGGATACGTAAAAGAAAAAGTAAGGGTAAATGTACATTTGTTGTTTTTTTCGCCAAAAATGAAAATTGTAGCAACTAAAAAGATAATTACATTTAGGGAAAGTGTAACCGAAGGCTATGTATATATATTTTTCAACCACGCCAATGAAAAGATGATTAAAATCCCATTAAAGACCCAAGTGCACATTTGCGTCTTATTATATGCCACACTGTTTGCCGATATAGTGAATCTTCTTTAGAATTAACCGGGTAACAATTTAACTTAGACAACACCTAGCTAACGGATAAGGTGATCTTTAGCCTATATGAGCATGAGCTCAACCATCTTTCGATAACTTTTACAACCATCTCTATGTGTACGAGTAGACTACTTTATGAAAAAGCCCAGAATTTGAACAAAATTGAAGTATCTAAGTGTCCTATCTGATATCTGAATGTCAAGGGTTCGATGCGGGTAATTGAAATCAAAGTGAAGAATCTGAGCACCATAGACTGATATTTGATAAATGTTTACCTCAAGGCCCCAATGAAAGCAAAAGACAATGTTCTATTACACGCATAAATCACATACTGACATTATTTTTGCATGAGCCACTGGTGATAGCTTGTTGACTGGATTGATTCAGTAATGTTGAGATCCAGAGTACACTTTTGTGTGGGGTGTCAACATTTTTGAATTTATTTTGAAAGTATTGAACTTCCTACCAATGGTCAAAATTGTAATAATGTGCCTGTTACGTAAAAGACATTAGATTTAGTCGGCTATGTATTTGAGAAAATTTATCTCAGATATTGGGGTTTAAAAGTCGGATTATATTTCGGTTTCTTTTTACTGCTCATTTATATTGGACAGTACGTCAGAATGGCTTTTAGATCATATGCTTGAATTCTGATTCGTATTGTATTTCTGTGCATACCTTTGTTTCATATTCTGAATGTGATGATATGGGAGTTGTACAGGTTAATACGTGTGGATTTCCTCCCATAGAAAACAGAGAAGAAACTCTTTCATTTGTTTCTGGACTGGATTTTTTTGGTTGCGGTGCATTTACATTTGAGGAAACGGTATTTGTTCTTTTTGGTTTTTGTCTTTGTCGGTATCAATCTAAATATACTTATTCTCTTGAGAGACAGGAACATTTTAGATACTTTTACATTTTATGTTATCATAACAGAAAAAACTAGCAGATATGGAAAGAAAGGCTGTTAATGACATGTTTGTTGTTCTTTCTGACTTATGGTTAGATGATGAAGAGGTAAAGAGAATTCACACTTTGCATTTTCTATTTTTTTCTTGATCATTGTATGGAAGCTTAATATCTCTGTTGTCCAGACTATGGGAAAGCTGAAAGAAGTTTTTGAAGGGTATGAGGCCGTAGAGGTAGTTCCATCCTTGTTCATCCTTATGGGGAATTTCTGTTCTTCCCCATGTAACCTATCATTTCATTCTTTCGCTAGTCTTAGGTGAGTAGTTTATCAATATTCATGTGCTTCTGTCTCCAGTTTTATTCGAAATATAACTGACATTTGTTTACAACTGCATATGAATGTTGAATGACAACATGCACATAGATCACAGTTTGGGAAGCTTGGGAGAATGATTGCAGGATACCCCCGGCTAAAGGAGCTTAGTCGGTTTCTGTTTATTCCCAGCCCTGATGATGCAGGTAGATTCCCGTATATTGACATTTTTTGTGTACGCGTAGTCTCATGTCTTCATATTTATGAGTTATGAATTTTTTTTGTTCAGGCCCTTCTTCGGTTCTCCCAAGGTGTGCTCTTCCTAAATATTTAACAGAAGAGCTTCAAGAGGAAATTCCAAATGCTTTATTTATGAGCAATCCTTGCAGGTAAGATACTAAAAATCACTGTATCCGATTAACTATATCTTGTCTTCATCATACAACACCATTTCGTCAGAGCTACTTGGGAGGTTTTGGAAATCACCTTTTGTTTCCTTATGGAAAAATGAGGACATCTAACACTAAACAATGAATGCCATATTTGTAGTAATGCAATGCTAACCCTTTGTATAGTATATTGAAGCTTTAAAGATTGTAGAATGACAAATCAACATACGTAGATCACTGTTTCTTGTCTTCTGACTACTTTATTATTTGGATTGCAGAATAAAGTTTTACTCTCAAGAAATAGTGATTTTGCGCCGAGATCTCTTGTATAGGATGCGTCGTTCATGCTTGATTCCACCTTCAACTGCTGAAACCAGTGATCCATTCTCTCATGTGAGCTCATACTTCTTCTGACAGTCTTTCTTTATCGTAGTATCAGTTAATGCGCATCAGTTACAGTTGAGTTTTCTTTTGCAGTTGGTTGCAACCCTTGTTCATCAAAGTCATCTCTGTCCTCTTCCTCTCACAATCCAACCAATTAGCTGGAATCACGATCATTGTCTTCACTTGTATCCAACGCCTCATACGGTATTAGCTTCCCCGTTTGCTTCTAACACACATTTATGCTCATATCCTGAATCACAAAGCAAAGTAGAGTTGCATCAACAATATTGATTTGAAGTATAATTATGTTTTTTTACAGATAATTCTAGGGGATAGAAGTGAGCAGAAAGTATTCAAATATGGTGGAGTAACGTGTTTCAATCCTGGATCATTCGCAAGTGAACACACCTTTGCTGCATATCGTCCCTGTAACCATGAAGTTGAGTTGTCTGCTATTTAAAGCATTTCTTTTTGGAATGAACAATCTGAGCCATGTTACCTACTTTGATCAATCCACGTTGGAATCACTCCATAAAATCCCAACTTTTGGGATCCCTATATCATCATTATCATATTTGATGCTTTATGAAAAGAAAAACACAGGTATTGATATAAGATAGCCTAGTTCAAATTGCTTATTCTACTTTTCCTTCTGTTCCCTAAAAAATATATGTCATACTAATTGTATTCTAAAAGATCATATCTTATTGTAAACTAGATACTACTCCTAGTGCACAACATTATTTATTTAATCTGATATATTTGTTTGTAGAAAAATTCAAAAAAATAGATTGTACATTGTAGTTATATTGTCTTTTAACTTTGCAAAATTATATTGCTATATTGTATTTATAAATTTTTAGAAAGAATAAACGATTAGTATCTATACAATAAATTTTTTTTAATGTAATCAAAGGATTTACTATTTTATGTTGTAGAAAATAAATATTATATTACTTTATTACTTTATATATTAAATGTTTCAACTCTGATAACGCACTTACTAAAAAAATACTTACAAAACATAATACTGTACAAAATCTAATTAAATTTTTTTAACAAAAATATAAACAAAGATAGTCACAACTTAAATGTAGAACCAAAGAATGTTATTAGTAAACAACAAAAGAATGTTATTAGTAAAAACAAATTAATAAACATTATCTTCAAAACATCTGACACAATCATGAAAATTTGAAATGAATAAGATTATTAACAAAAAAAATCATGCAGTAAGATTCAATTCAAAGTTATTCCAAATATAAGCGCCTGTAGTCTCAGAGCATAGGTTTAGACAGTTCGCAGTTACTAAGTGCGAACAGAAAGAACTGGTCAAAATAAGTCAAGTACATGTTCGCACTTAGTAACTGCGAGCAGCCTGTTTGACCTGTTCGCATTTACTAAGTGCGAACTGGTGCTTGACTTATTTTGACATTTCAACCTAGACTTTTTGATGGTCAAACTAGCCGTTAATTCAATCCTCTATAAATACCTTCACCTTATAACTCGATTCATCATTCATATTCACCAATTATCATCCTAAGTTAAGGTAAGTCTGAGCATACGTAAGCCAAAGCTTGTAGATTTTGATAAACTCGACCGAGGGGAAGGTGAAAGGTGTGCGTCTCTTGACGCCATCTCTCTACTATTGCTGAGATGATAGTACGATCAACTCGACCATACGCGATGAGGTGAAAGTCATATAACCTCGTGCGCTCCAGGTAGGGGATGATCCTCTCGTCGATCTCCCATGGAACGGAAGCTGGATGCCTGGTGCCTAGCGTGGCTGTATCGGGCACCTACATAAATACACATTTACATACCATCTTTTCATTATTAAAGTACAATTGATACAAAACATTATTCTAACCTCGACATCCCAGAGAGGAGTGCTCCTGTGCTCCTCTTTCATAGTCAAGACAATAGGGTCTTGGGGTCCTGGAGCTGCTGGATCCATCTTTTGTACAACTATGTTTACAGTGACTTTAGTTATTATTACCATCACCCAAGGTGCCCTCTCATCACTTTCTCCTAGGCTTACCACTTCATCACTTGTAACTAGATTCGAAGGGGCTTGGGAAGGAGTACAAGAAGGGGAAGGAACAAAGGGATCTTGAGTTAAACCATTCTAAAAACACAGTATAGTCACACAAAATAATGTCATTTCTACATGAATACAAACACAATCAACAACATTATCAACTTCATGGCAATACTATACTTCATGTTCATATGCTTATAATAACATTTCTAATAACACCATTTCTAATAATAAACAAAAAATTTTTTTAATAACATCATCATATGTATTCTATAACTATTACTAAAACAAAACACGGCTTACATCATTACCTTTCAAAATTGCTTACGTGTCGCATCCTTATTAAATTTTTTTCCTCTTAACTTAAATGATGATGTCATCCTTATTATGATCTTTGACTTTCTATCTCTTATTTTGAGCTTATTATTATCTTATTAATTGTTTTTTTTTTTACTTTTTGGGTCAAATCACATTTAATTTATTAGAAAACAATATATTTTTATTTCATTTATTTTAATTATTTATAGAATGTTTTCAATTTCATTTATTAAATGAATATTATTTAGTGTATTGGGTATTTTAAAATGGTTAAAACATTATATACTATTATTAGGATTTATTTTTGTTATTTATACTCTTGGTTACTTAAATGCAATGATTAATTCTAATATAATTTAGGTTGTGACTATTTTTATGTAAGTCACTTATATTTTTTATGATAAAAAATTATCTTTGTCGTTTAATCTAATAAAATAATTTTATATAATTCTATGTATTTATTTGATTTTAAAGTGTGTTATTGATAGTAATAATATTTAATACTTTTATAAATTAATGCAATAGGTATTTTTGTTAGAAAAATTAATATGTTATTTTTTATTTAAAAAATTCATAATTTCGTATTGTACTTAAGGTGAGAACCATTTGCTCTTTTATTCAAAATAAAAAAATATAAGTATAAATATAATTATATTGCGCACAATGCAAAATATGATATAATGTACGTAATGTATACAACTATTCATAGTGAAATACTAAAATATAAATATAATACAAAAATATGTCAAAAAATTTGATAAAGCCGTGCATCGCACGGGCATTATCTAGTTCAAATAATAAAATAATTAACAAGTTCATAAATAATATTTCTAATAATATATAATATAAAAAAAACATATCAAGCAATTCAACATGCTCATCATCACCAATACTTTAAAAACCAACAAAATAAAGCTATTAAAACTATTAAACAATACCTAGATCAGTTGTGAATGCTTAAAGAGAGTGTTGAGTGAAGAACTAGTAACCTATATTGGGGTAAATAAACAAACTTCAATAGTAACTTAAAAAACGAAATAAAAACTCAAAAAAACAAAAAAAAAAAATACCTTTGTGCAAGCTAGAGTATCCCAGACGAAATTTGAAGTGTTAAATTAGAGGAGGAATGTAAGAATTGATGGATTGAAAGTAGTTTAGGAGTGGTTTGAGTGAGGGAAATGTCGAGTATTTTCGAATAAGGGTTTAGGAATTCAAGGGAAATGGGGAAGAAGGAAAGAAAGCTGCAGATTTTAAGACACAAGCATGTTCACAATTACTAAGTGCGAACAACTCCAACCCTCGGCTTTAAGAATTTCACGCTTATCTTTGGAATAAATTTGATTCGATCTTATTGCATGTTTTTTTTTTGATTAATAATCTTATTCATTTCAAATTTTCTTAATCGTAATAATATCATAAATATTAATAAAAGACCTGAAAAATAACAAATCATCATATAATCATATCATACACTATACTAAATTCAAATATCATCAATAAAGAGAGTTTACCAAGTAGAATATTGACATGACATTTGATATTGACAAATATCTCTACTATTAAAATATCTATGAGTAGCATTTAATTATAGTTATACTGAGTAATAAATTAGAGGATATAATATACAACAAAATATATTGTTGACAATTTCCAAATTAATTTAGAGTTAATGTATACATATAACTATCAAAATTGAATGTTTTTAGTGCATTTTTTAATATCATATGAATATATTAATTGATGATTACAACTTTGTTAATTGATCAGAGGAAATTTTTTGTGAATCAGATGAAATTTTTTTGTGATGATCAATGACATGTTAATTGCTCAGAAATGTTAGTCAAGGACCAAAAGAGTTAAGTCAATGAATTCAACTTTGTTAATTCCATGTGTTGAGGTCATATCCCTTATACCAAAGCAATGTTTCTATTACTAGTTGTAAAGTTACATGGAATTCAGTCATTTAGATGATGAGATATAATTAAAACTTATTAGCTCTTTGAACTTCTTTTCCTTCTCTTAAACAAACTACCCTCTTTTCTTTTCCTTTCCATTACTTTCCATGACTCTGATGACCCGTTTAGTAGGTGGTAATAAACCGCGGTAATGGGAATGAAAAATTAGTGTAATTTTGGTTGAAAAATCTCTTGGCTACCTTGATGGCCATGCTTGACTACCTTCAATCATCTCATTTTGTTCATAAAATTCATTCCAATGCATTACCAATGGGAGAGGTAGTATTAGGTGATAATGAAAATTTGTGAACAAAAAAACTTTTTTGTGTTCAAAGTTTCATTACCATTTACCATGGGAATGACATGAAAGTTTTGATGAAATTTTACACTATAAATCATTTCCATTACCACCATTTAGTACCACGAACCAAACGGGCCGTGAAAGATATGGCCTTGAAATTGATGAATTACAACCCGATTCATCAACTAATAATGCATCTTTAGTATAGCTATTTTCATATTTTATTATCATTTTCCCAATCTCTGCAACCCAGGAATGATATAAGTCATGTGATGCGGTTTAGAGATGATCTTGCAAAGATCATCAACTGAATCCTGAATTCTGGTCAGATTAGAGAACAAAGAATAGAAAAGAATATGAGAAGTAGAGAGACAGAAACATAGAGCAGAGAAAAGAGAAGAATGATTACTGTATTATTCATATTGTCAAATTACAACATTGTATCTTATACATCAAGTACAAGCACCAAAACTACAACTCCTAACAACATTCAACTAACTACTCAATTTTAAAGACTCACATGACTTGCACGTGATCAAACCAGCTTTTCCTCTGTCATACCTTCCCCCTTAAACAGACTTGTCCTCAAGTCCGAGTATGCATAAAATCAGGATATTTGGCCTCAAAAGTCATTACATCCTCCCATGATGATTCATGATTAGCAAATCCTTCCCATTGAATCAAGTACTGCACCACTGCTGCATTTTGCCTTTTGATGATTCTCCGATTTGCTATAGCTCTAGGTTGCATAGTCTCAACATCAGTATAACCTTGTAGCCAAGATGGAATATGAGCATCTACAGGTAAAGTGCTAGAAAACTTCTTCAACCGAGATACATGGACAACATAATGTATCTGAGATTCAGGGGGCAAAGCCAATTTATAAGCCACCTGACCAATCTTGTCAATGACTTTGAAAGGACCAAAATACTTTGGGGAGAGTTTCTGATTCCTCCTAGAATGAACTGAAGACTGCCTGTAAGGTTGAAGCTTCATCCATACCCAATCTCCAACAAGGAAATGTCTTTTTGACCTATGTAAATCAGCTTGTTGTTTCATTCTAGTCTGAGCTCTAGTCAAATGCAACTTTAAGTCTCTTATCATACCTTCCCTCCTTTGCAAACTTATGTCTATTGTTGCATTGGTTGAGTCTCTAGGCAATTAAGGCAGATGAAGAGGGGGAGGTTGGTTATAAACCACCTCATAAGGTGTCAACTTTATGGCATTGTAGAAATGAGTGTTGTACCACCACTCAGCTAATGGTAACCAAAGGCTCCTCTCTTTTGGATGATCTCCACACATGCATCGAAGATATGTTTCCAAACACCTATTAACTACCTCTGATTGCCCATCTGTTTGAGGGTGATAGGCAGAAGACATCAAGAATTCAGTACCATGAAGAGAGAATAAGGTTTTCCACAATAAACTGAGAAAAACAGAATTTCTGTCACTAACTATACTCCTTGGCCACCCATGGAGCTTAAACACATTTTCTAAGTATGTTTGTGCTACCTCAATCGTAGTAAACGGATGTGACAATTCCATGAAGTGAGCATATTTGCTCAGCCTATCCACTACTACAAAAATTACATCTTTCCCCATAGACTTTGGAAGCCCTGTAATGAAGTCCATAGAAATGTCAAACCAAACTTGATCTAGTATTGGTAAAGGTTGTAGCAACCCTGGATATGTTGCATTATCAAACTTATAAGATTGACAAACAATACATTTCTTGACAAATTGCCTGACATGCTTAGACAAACCTTTCCAATAGAAAAGGCCCTTCAATCTTCTTGTTGTGATGTCCTTACCAGAATGACCCCCTTCAGGAGATGCATGTTGCCAAGAAATTAGTTTTGCCCTGAGTTGTTCATCTAGCCCAATGACAATCTTGTTCTTTTTCCTTAATAGCCCTCCTTTGAGCTCATAACTACCAAACTAAAGCAAATCTTACACTTCCTCAACAATTGCAATCAAGTTATTATCAAGAGCATAATTATTCTTGATCATTGATACCATGTTTGTGTTAATCACAGATATAGCCATATAAAGAAGTTCAGAACCCTGTACCCTAGATAATGCATCAGCAGTTACATTCTCTTTGCCCTTCTTATACTGTATATCATAGTTAAACCCCATGAGCTTTGATAACCAGAATTTTTGGAAAGGAGTAGATATCTTCTGCTGAAGTAACCACTTAAGGCTTTTCTGATCAGTTTTGATGAGGAAGTTACCACCAATCAAGTATTGCTCCCATTTTGTACTGCATGTACAATAGCCAACAACTCTTTTTCATAAACAGAAAGTCTTTGCCACTTTGGACCCAAAGATCTGCTTATATAAGCCAAGGGTCTTCCCTCATGTATAAGCACACCTCTTATACCATAATTTGAGGCATCAGGTTCTACTACGAATTGTTTTGAGAAATCAGGAAGAGCTAACATAGAAGCTTGTACAAGTGCTTCGTTTAATTGATGGAAAGCACTATCAACCTGTTCATTCCATGAAAAAGCACCTTTCTTTAAGAGATCAGTCATAGGTTTACTAATAGTAGCATATCTTGGAATGAATTTTCTATAGTATCCAGTGAGCCCAAGTAAACTTCTTAGTTGCTTAATAGTCTTTGGGACAGACCACTTGGAAATTACCTCTATCTTTCTAGGATCTGTCTCTACTCCCTCTACTCAACCTTGGGCTGAGCAAAAGAACACTTACTCTCCTTAAGATACATTTGGTGTTGCCTCATAGTGGTAAAGACAACTTCCAAGTGTTGCCAATGATTTTGTAAAGAATCACTATAGATAAGCACATCATCAAAGAATACTAGAACAAACTTTCTCAAGAAAGGCTTGAAGACCCCATTCATCCAATTCTGAAATGAAGCAGTTGCATTAGTCAGACCAAATGGCATAACCAAAAATTCATAATGCCCTGAGTGTGTCTTGAATGCAGTTTTAAAAATATCATCTAGGTGGATTCTATGTTGATGGTATCCAAACCTCAAGTCTAGCATGGTAAAAAATTTTGCTCCAGCTAGTTCATCAATCAACTCTTCAACTACTGGAATAGGATATTTTTCTTTGACCGTTTTCTTATTCAAATCCCTGTAGTCAATGCATAATCTCCAAGTACCATCTTTTTTGCCAACCAACACAACAAGGGAAGCAAAAGGACTGCAACTACCTTGTATAACTCCCATATCCAACATTTCTTGAATAAGTTGCTCAATTATATCCCTTTGCTCGAGAGGGTACCTGTAGGGTCTAATGTTGACGGGAACTGCATTAGGTTATAGGGGAATTCTGTGGTCAAACATCCCTGTTAATGGTGGTAAGTTTACTGGATCATCAAATCTATCCCTGAATTCTGCCTTGAGTTTTTGTAGTTCATCACATTCTTCAAGTGCATTAAACTGATGAGATACTAGCTGCTCATCTGAAATTTCCCTAACTTGCAAGTAACATAACTGAGCTGCATTCACCATTATCTTGCTACTAGGTTGAACTTCTGACACTCGTAGTTTCTTAGAGGGAATAACTTTCAATGTAAACACGGATCCATTCACATAAAACTACATAAGAAGTTTGTCAAAATCCCACTGAATCTGTCCCAAGGTCCTCAACCACTGTATTCCTAACACCATATCACATGCCCCTAAAGGAATAAGTAGCACTTCTCCTTCAAAATCTTGTTTATTCATACTCCAATGAAATCGGGTGCATTTGTGGTGGCATGCAATGTGGTTCCCATCTGCAACTGTGATGGCTTGTGGCTCAATTTCTTGGAAAGTACACCTTATTTTCTTGGCAATGGCAATGTCCAAGAAGTTATGGGTACTTCCTGAATCAATAAGGATATGAATTTTTGTATCTCCCGCCATGCCAATGACCCTCATAGTCTGAAATTGTTTACCTGTTAGTGCTTGACTGATATACAAGGTTTTGTTGATACCAAGGCTACATTTGCTCCATCTTCCAACTCTGCACTTCATTTTCTGATTCATCTTCATCATACCCCTCAACTTCAACTGTTTAGATTTGAGATCCCCTAAAGTTACACTTATGATTCTTATCATATTTCTGATCACAGAAATAACACAAACCTTTTGCAATCTTTTCTTCTTTCACATCTGCAGGAACATGATCGGGTGAGGTTTTTGTGGGTATCTGGTTTGAGATTGGTTGAATGGAGCGGGAAGAAGGGGTGGTTTATTTTAATTTGGGTGAAAGAAGCACTTATTTTGGCAAGAAGTTATTGGTTTAGAGGTAAAGGAAGGCTTATTTTGGAAAGTCTTAGCCATCATGTGTATGCTAGTTATTCCTCCTGTAACCTATCATAATTAATGGCCTCTGAAATTGTTGTAGGGTTAAAGGCTTTGACAAAGGGTTTCACCTCTTCTTTTAATCCACCAATAAAGCTTTCTAACAAATATTCTTCAGACAACCCATGGCCATTTTGGAACAAATCAGACTTACATTGTTTAAAGGAATCAACATATTCTTCCAAAGATGTCTTATTATACAGCTTGTTAAAATTTTCAACAACATTGGAACTAGTGGTGTCTTTAAACCTAGCAACCAAATCAAAGTTAAAATCTTCCCAATCCACTTGTTTCCTATTAGATAGGTAACTAGACACCCATATCTCAACTTTATCAACCATGTACAAAGAAGCAAGTTACACTTTTGCATCATCAACAATTTTGCATAGATTAAAATATCTATTACATTTCTTTATCCACATCCTAGGATTAGTACCATCAAAGCTAGGACAAGTGAGTTTGGGAATCATACCCTGAGGCCTTATAGAGTTGGTTTCATTATTGAAACGTCCAAATGAAGTCTGATTAGAATTCTAACTGCTTTCTTTTAACTCATTGATCATTTGCATCAACACTTGCATTTGCTTTGTTTGATCTTCTAGCTTCTTCTCAAGGTTCTTTACATGTTTCTCCATGGCTGATGATTTGCGAGTAATTGGAGCCAGCCTTAATGTGAAGAGACCTTTAATCGAGTCTGTTCTTGAAGGAAAAAAAATCAAGATCAGGATATCTTGAAATTCCAGAATCTATACTTTTCTTTTGGAACATTGTGCAGACAGTTAGTGTGCGTGAGTATTTTGCAAGAATAGAGAGTGAGAGCAACTGATTGGCTCTGACACCAATGATGCGGTTCAGAGATGATCTTACAAAGATCATCAACTGAATCCTGAATTCTGGTCAGAGTAGAGAACAAAGAATAGAAAAGAATAGGAGAAGTAGAGAGACAGAAACATAGAGCAGAGAAAAGAGAAGAATGATTAATGTAAACATTGTATCTTATATATTAAGTACAAGCACCAAAACTACAACTCCTAACAACATTCAACTAACTACTCAATTTTAAAGACTTACATGACTTACACGTGATCAAACCAGCTTTTCCTCTATCATCAAGTTTGAATTTTTATCTTCTTCAGAGAAAAAAATCCCAATCTATATTCCCCTTTAGACTCAAAGTCTGATAAACTCTTACTTAAAGCCTTCTTTTTCCTTCTAAAAAAAACTACTTTATATTTACTTCCTTTTAATGGAGAAGTAGTTTGTGATGTTAATTTTTCATATTTGCCATTGAATAATCCAAGCTCTTTTGGTATTTTTCAAGAAAAATGAGACAACCCTATTTTAGCAGCTTAATTAATTAAGTTAATTTGGGTTATTAAATTTTAAGTATATTATTTTATTGGGACTCAGAATAATATTTTATTATTTGAAGATATTAGTCGTATTAGATTTAGAATAAAGTAAGTTATACGATGAAAATTGAGATTGAATGGGTATATGTAAAAAGCTATACACTCGTGAGATCACATATTCTAAATACATGTAAACGATAAAGTGGATAAAATTATAACACGGGACAAAGAGCCGCACCACCCGGCTCGCATGCAAGGCGCCATGTGGCGTGCTGGTTTCGTGACATGTGTGTGACACGTGTCATGCATGTGGGTGCCCTATGTGGCAAAATGCCACCTCATGCTTGACTTTCTCTTTATATAGGCCATTTTGGCCGTGGGTTATGGGGAAGGAGAACAACATACTCCTTTTAGATAGAGATCAACAAACATTAATTGTTTATTCAAATGTTGCTCACAATTATGAGATTAATTATTTCTATAATTAATCATATTCGGGTATTATTATTAAAAAGGTCTCGATCTCTCTAAAAATATTATTCTACATCATAGAGGTAATCTTACAAACACTATTATCTTTTAAATTTAATTTAATTATTTCAAAGTTCAAGTTATGTTTTACAAGGTGTGGTATTACTGCTATTTATATTTGAGAAAAATCGTATAAATTTTGGTGTTCAAAACTTTGGAATTTGACTTTGTTTCACCTTGCTTTTAATCCTTGATCAAAATTATGTTTTGTATGTTCATAGCTTTATAAATATGAGCTTTAAATATTGTACTATGAAAATGAGTTATGATTATTGATTTTAAAGAAAATCAAGTGATTTATTGATTCGTTTTATATTGAAATATTCTACATTGAAAAATGTCCGTTTTTGGGAATTGGCAACGAATATTTATATCCGGATTATTATGAAATCCTATAGCTTGATAATAGGTAACGTTTTACGGATCGGTCTCGAGCCCCCGATCCCGTTTCGTTCTTGCAAGAACCGTATTTCGGTGATGACGATCACCCGTATTCTCAGGATTTAGATCAAGCCTAATTCCTGACGGTCCATATATTCCCACGTTTTAAAGTATTGTTATATTATTGTTTTAATATGAGTTTTGAATAAATATGTTTGGTATATAAAGTTTTGTTTGTTTCGCAAATAAATTCATATGTTTCATTTGCCGTATTTTGACTTTCGCTATTTACTTGTAAAGTAATTGCCGTATTTTGATTTCGCTATTAACTTAAAGTTATAGTCGTATTTTGATTCACTACGAACCAAAGGTTCTTAGTCGTATTTATGTTGATGCCACACGTTCTTTTAAAAGAGTTTGGGTTTTAATAAATTAATGTTTCATAAGGAGATATCAAATGAGCAAAAGATTGAATTGGAGAGGTTTGTTAATGACCTGTATATAAATGTAATAGTTTGTTGGATTACTCAACAATTTAATTGTTGACAGTCCTTGATGGACCTATCTCTTATGGGGGTAGATCAATTTTCAGGTTAGCTCTGCCGTGGAGATGATGCCCTACTTGTGTTATGTGTTACGTGCGAGATGGGGACTTCTTTTTAAAAATCATAATGTAAATTAAATATTTGTAAATCAATTTGTAATATTTTATAACGTTTTGTAAATAGTAATTACTTATTTAATCTAAAAAGTTTTAAATACTTTGATATTAGTTTGCTGTGGCTATTGAATCACAAGTCGGATTCAGCCCAGACTTTTATAAGTCTTCCGCTGTGCTTTGTAGACAGTATTATATTACTGTTCATGCCGGTTTGGGTTGTTTCAATATAGTTCTTTGGTGTAAATAAAAAAGAATTGCAGATACAGAAGATTCACTTTCTAATTTTTGATGTAAATTGGGTTAATTTTAGAGGTTTTGGTATGAATTGTTGGTAGAGTTGGAATTTGTGGATTTGATTGTATTTACCTAGCTTTGAGGATAGGCTGAAGGTTGTTAAGCTAAGGTGTGAAGCAATGCAGGTACATCATTCAGAAACATAATTCAAGTTATTGATGATGATGAGAATAAAACAAATCCATCCTACCACACTAGTAGAAAATTTTAGAGTTTTTTGGTTGTAGATCAGAAGTTTGAGAATTTTTCCGGTGAGGATTGATGTTGGTGGTGGTGGGAAAGTGAGGAATTGTGGTGTTTTGTTATTTTTAGACTTTTTTTTCTAATTTTAATTATTTATTGTTTTATTTTACGAAATAAACTGTAAAACAAGTTGAAGCTCACCGGGGATCGCTCTTGACAAACATTTTCTAAAGTTAAGATTATTCACAATTAATCAAAAATTGAGATTATTGTAGGAAAATGATACTCACTATAAACTCTGGGCACACATTTTAAGAGTATGGTAGTTGAGGTATTTTAAGTGATTATAATAATTGTTAAGGTTGTAGTTAGGGTATTTTAAGTGATTATAATAATTGTTAAGGTTGTAGTTAGGGTATTTTAAGTGATTATAATAATTGTAAAGGTGGTAATTGGGGTATTTTAAGTAATGTAAGTGGAGGTATTATGGTCTTTACTTGTGTGAACATAGGGTATTTAGGTAAAAATTCCATGCCAAAAAAGAAAAGTGGACAAATAAGGTGAATTTACCCAAAAAGGAAAGTGGACATTTATAGTGAGTTCGAGGGAGTATTAAAGTTTGTATTATCGTCGGTAATTTTTCCTTTTTTCTAACAAATGTTGGATTAGCTTAAAACAAGGTCTCATTGTAGAATTTGTGAAAATAAATACTCTCTCCTATTCATCTTAGATGACTCATTTACTTTTGAGACACCATTTATCTATCACTTTTAAATTGTATTTTAGTATTAATCTTTAAGTTAAAACATAGTCATGTGAAATCTTATTAAATTCGTTTTAGCAAAAAGATTATTAACATCAATTTTTTATAATTTTTAATTTAATTATACATTATACAATTTAATAAAAAGACTGAAAAATTACACGTGTCATTCTTTTGTAGCCACGCTCGATGGAAGAATTTTATTGGTTGATATTGACTTAAGTGACAGATAAAATTAATCAACCTGTTATTATACTCATATACAAACTATTTTAATTTATTACATATGTAAAAATGTCATATCATCCTATTTTAACATTAATTATTATTTATTGCTTCATCTTTAATATATAGTATATTTATTATTATACTAGATAGATTCCCGTAAAAAAACAAAGAGTTATAAATATTTACTGATATGATTAATGATATTCCTTTTATATTAATAAAACTAATTCATTTACAACATAAACTTAAATCTTTGTACTTATTATGATATTATCATCATCATTTATCAAAGTTAAAAAATAGGGAAATTCCACGTGGTAACCCTGAGGTTTTGGGTTTTCCCCGTGGTAACCAAAACTTTAGAAAAATCCACATGGTGACCCTGAGGTTTACCAAATTATTCCACCATAACCCTTTTGCACATCAAACGTTTGCAAAACGTTAACAAGCATTGATTTCGAACCTTTATGACTGTTGTACACCTATCTATGCGACTCACCATTTCAAATGCCATCAGTTTCAACCTTTTCCCCCAAAATATAAACTCAAACTCTACCATATTTGGATTTGGGAAAAAAGATATGATTTGAATGAAAGATGGTAGAGTTTGGGTTTATATTTTGGGTTTACATTTGAAATGGTGAGTCACATAAATTAGCGTAAAATAGCCATAACGCTTCAAAATAACGTTTGCTAACGTTTTTATATGCAAAAAGGTTACGGTGTAACAATTACATAAACCTTAGGGTTACCACGTAGATTTTAAAAAAGTTTTGGTTACCATGTGGAAAACCCGAAACCTTAGGGTTACCACGTGGAATTTCCCTACAAAATAATTTATTATGCAACAATATTAAAACATAGACTCATAGTAATTATTGATAATTGAGACAAATAAAATTTAAAAATTCTTCAACTATGATCGATAAGAGGGAGGATTTAGTTGAAAAATAGTCAAATCAGTTAGCTTATTCATTATAAGAGTATGATGATGATTTATTATCTAAGTTAAAATCAAGGTTTACATGTATATTATTTTATAATTTGTATAAGGATATTAAGTATTTCAATTGATCATCACATATAGTTATAGTCAATCAATGTATATTACATGTTTTAGTAAGTTAATTGTTTCCTAAATATTAAGTCAAATATCAAAAGTTTCCCGTCAATAATAAAAAAAAGATGGAAGTAGTAAGAATAATATTATGATTAATTATTTTAAAATGACGAGAAAATACCATCGCTATTGTCTTTATTCTATGTGGTTTGTTTTTGTTACTTGTATGTTATGTGACTTTTGTTCTTTAACCTCATATTCTACGCCACGGTTCATCAATATTTAACTGCTTTGCTACATTGCAGTTTTTACAAACCCTAAATGGCATGGAAAAAGGAACAACCAAAGCTTCAATTGCCGAAATTATACAAAGAAGACGCTAATGATACCAATAAGAAATATTTTTCACTTGTCTTGATATCCAATCCCATATTTCTGGTATATTTAGACCTCAAAATTAGTTGAATGGAGCTACTTGATTTTTTCATCAAATGGATATTTTTCTTGTCGTTGATACTTAATTATTAATTAATTTTCCATCCGTGTTTAATTTGTCTGCTTTTGAAATCTTGTTTATTAAACATGTTGTAGTTTGTTAGAAGTAAATTTGTAGCCTGTGATCCATCTTTAAATCAGAGAATATCCTGGGTGGTTTGAGTATTTGGAACGCGTGAGGGATCTTGTGTGCAACAAATCATTTAGAGAAATGATGGAACTTCGGGGGAATGTTTATCATGTTTGAGCTACTCAGTATTCTACTTAAATAAGTGATTGGGAGATTATTAGTTTTCCCAACTACTGGGAATTGAGATAATGTGCTAATTGACACCGACAGCTAAATTACAAACATTGGCCAAATTAGTTATTAGACTTGATTGAAGTCACTAAATGATTCATGTGTAAGAGTGCTATATAGGTGTGAGTGTGACCAAAACTATGCTTCACTAATTACACTCACAGATTCTTACGCTTGCTGCACTCTGAAAAACAGATAAAATAAGTAGATATGTCAAAAAAATTGAAGCAAAACTTGTAGAATTAATAGGAAATTATCCTAATTTCTAAAAGATGTATATTTTTTATTGTTAGCAAATATCTTGCTTTACTTTTATTAGTGAATAAACCGTTTATAAATTATATTTTATTTTCTCTATCAAGTGCATCTATATAAAACGTTTATTTTCTTCTTTACTTGACTGGTGTAGGAGAAACTAAGGATGCCAATATCATTGCTTTACGATCACGACATATGAAAAGCTTCCATTTGGCTTTGATGGTCTCTCAAGTAAATAGTTTAAGAGGCTAACAATTCTATTAGCTATACCTTTTTGTGTTCACCTTAACCTATTTCTTATGGAAATTGCTTCACCGATGAGAATTTTTAGTGTCTACTATTCGACTTTTTATGTGGATACGCTTATTGTTGACTCCCCTTCGCATGTGGCACGTGTAATGTTCTTGAATCATTTGGCTTGAATTGTACCAGGGTACACCAATGATGTTAACGGAGGATGAATACAGGCATACCCGGTTCAGAAACAACAACACTTATGGACATGATAATGCCCTTAACAACTTCCGGTGGACAAAGGTGTGAAGTGTTCATTTATATCTCTACATGTTTCGTTTTTAGTTCAAACTTTCGGGCAGTGACACGAGTAATAGCTTGTTACTGGTAACTATTACTCGTGTTGCTGACATGATACTTTATGTTTACAATGTAGTTAGATGCAAAGAAGGAAGATTTTCAATGTTTCCTTGAAGTTGTGAAGTTCACCAGAACACCTGACATTTTTAAACATGAAAATTTTTAAACATGAAAACAAAGATTTTCAATGGTTAGCTTATACAAAAGGATCTAACTCTTGCAGATTCCTTTAAAATCTATTAGTAATAATGTTGTCGTTGTTGGTCAAGTCATATTTCTGTGAGTAAAATGCTATCCGATCGTGATTCCCTTCGTCTTGGTAGCATAATAATAACAAAAAATTTATAAACTCAGCCACCTCTGATTTGTTAAAACATAAACTTCCTCTCAAGAAAATATCTATTTATGGTTGTGTTTGGTTTGTTGAAAAACATTTTGCACTTTATTAATTGAATTTTTTTTTAACTTTCAATCACACTACAAAAAAATTATCAATTATGACATTTAAGATATCAAATTATGTCATTTATTAAATGTCATCAAATTATATAGTGACACTTGTAGAAAGTGTCATAAATTAAGATTGAAATATTAGAATACTACTTTAAAAATGGTGACATTTTGATAAAGTGTCAAATATATTGCGTCACAATTGAACTCTTTTTTTGTAGTGTCAAAAAATTCATTTTTTTGTTTAATTCTTTGGCAGAAACTTTGGAGTGATAGTGTGGAACATTGAAATGAGAATGAAGCATGTATAGGAGATTAGGAGGATAAGAAAACGAACAAGAGGAATAGTCATTGAAACCGTTGAATCGATAAGAAAACTTCATTTTAAACTTTTTTACTTGTGTAAGTAAATCATATGGCACTCTGTAATCCGTTGAATCGGTTTTTCTTAAAAGATGATGGCTGCTGAAACCGAGTACTAAAATATCAAGATGTTCACACTATGAACTATTTAGTTTTAGTTATTTGAAGTCACTTAGTCGTTTGGTTGATGGAATAACTAATGTTTGTTGTTATTCTTGTGGTATGTTAGACACACATCCATATAATCCCACGATAGGAGGATGATAGTTTGTGGGCCTCAGAGGTATGCATCTTTCGACGTGTGCAACTATTTTATCCCATCATGTTGCTGTTATTGGAAAATCTTACAAGCAAAACCGAAATTTTTTGGTGAGCATGAGGCGAATATCTTTGAAGTTGGATCAAGACACACCACGTCTTGCAGAAAGCATTCGAGAATAGATTTTAGTTGCAAATAAAGAGGGAAAATGCAAGGATTAAGGATATGATTTGGTTGGGATATCTGGAGATTGATCCCTTAAATGTAATCTGTGTACACTAATTCGATTTAATTACCTTATGGAATGCCGCATTCATTTGAGTTTGGTATCTTTAAAGCACGTATAAATATCAATTATTGTATAAAAATAAGTTACTTTGAGATCAATCGTAATTTGATTTGGCATCACATCTAATCAACACTACTTGTATACTCCATTTATTCATCAGAGCCTTGAAGTTTTTTGGGATTATTAGATTATATACATTTCTTATTTATGTAAAGTCATAGATGAAGTTTACTATTAAGAATAAATTGAAAACAACTTTATAATCACCAACAGGGGTTATTGTGTACACCTGACACTTTAAACCTCATCCAATGTAGGAGTAATAACATTTACATTTACATTTGAATCAGTTTGTTTCTTAACCTTGCTAGGCTCTATGGTTGAACGCATAAAGCGTTTAATATGTTTTTATGCCTTACTTTGATGTTGTAATCTACTACCAATACATTTTTACCTCTTGCATTATTCACACCTTTACAACAAATTGATAGTTTGATTTTTTCATTCGTATTATTGTTAATAGAAATGAATAATATAGCATTATAAAACTCAATAATGTTGCAACGAGTAATAGAAAAAAAGACGAAATTTTTTAAAATGACATTGTGACACATGTTTCGAGTCGTTTTTTCATTTGTATATTTTATTGATTGATTGGTTGAATATTAATGATTGATATTATCATTACTAAAGCGAATAGATCATTTTTTATACAACAATACTAAAACATATACTCATAGTAAGTATTGTAATTGACAAATAAAATTTAAAAACTCTTCAACTATGCTAGATAGGAGGGAGGATTTAGTTGAAAAATAGTCAAATTAGTTAGTTTATTTATTATATGATGATGATTTATTATCTAAGTTAAAATAAAGATTTACATGTATATTATTTTTTTTGGTTTATATAAGGAAATATAGTATTTTAATAGATAATTTCATATAGTTATAGTCAATCAACAAATATTATATGTTTTCATGAGTTAATTATTTCCCTTAGAGCTGTTCAAAAGTGGTCCGACCCGAAAACCCGAACCGAAACCGAAAGTAAACCGACCCGAAAATGTGTTTCATTTTTAGTTTTATCGAACCGACAATACTTGAACCGAAGTTGTACCCAAATCGTTAGACAACCGAAAATGGGAAACCTGAACCCGAGCTGTAACTGATTTTTTGTAACCGACACAAACCGATTAACCGAGATTACCCGAACCTAATAATGACCGACCCGAGTCATATCCGAACCGAATCATGCTCGAAACCGAAATCGATCCGGCTAAAATCGACTTTACCCGAACTAAGTTTAGATTGAACTGCTGTAAACCTGAACCAATTTTTAACATAGAAGTATGATAGACTCATATTCAATCATCTTATTACTTTATCTAACAAAAGTGTTAAATATTTCAATTAAATAAATATTATAAATACAGCGTTTTATATATTTAGAGTTAATAATCAATTGTCATTGTTTATTAAACTACTTTTAATCGAATTAGATGAAAATTGATAGAATTTTATAATTTCAATTTTCGGTCAAACAAGTAAAAGTAACAAAGTAATAATAATGACTACTAATTGATTTGCATTTTAAATATTTTTCTTTAAGTAAAGAAAATCTTGTCATCGATAAAAAATGAATAACAATTTAATTTGATACTGACTCGTTCGATAGTAATTAGTAATACGTAGCCGATTGTTTTTTTAATAAAAACCGAATCCGATCTGTACCTGACAAAACCGAACGAATTAGTAACCGATGACAACCCGAGATCGATTGACACTTAACACGAACTTCAATCGGCACCGAATCGATGCTAACCCGATAGTTTGAATAATTGATCTCTAACCGAACCGTGACTAATCGACTCGACCCGAGTATGACCCGTCGTAACACGCAGTCAAAAAATAACCGATCCGAAATACAGCCGAACCGAATGACATCCGTCAGAAACCGACCGGATCACCCGAATGAACACCTCTGGTTTCCCTCAATATTAAATGATAAGAAAAAGGCGGAACATTTTTAATGATAATGTGACACATGTTTCAAGACGTTTTGTTGGCCTAATTGAGTTTTGATGATGACTTTCTTATTTATAAACAAACAAGTTTTAGAGATTGTTTTGTAGGTAGTATATCCGATTTTGTCAAAGTCGTCGATGACACCTAAAAGACTTGTTAAAAGAATATTGTACTTGTCAAAGTCAAAGTCAAAGCCAAAGTCAAAATAATCAGTCTTGAAGTTCATGTGGAAAGTCAAAAGGGAAATTGATCTCTACTGTTCCAAGAATTGATAAACTGAAATAAGTGTTGATGGAGACAGTGCAGTGTTCCCAACGAAGCAGGTCTGAGAAGATAGTCAACTAAAGAAACGTAGGAAAATTAGTTTTCCTTAATTTTAGTTGATTGTACGGTTAAATACTAGATAATTGCATAAGATATTAATTGGCAAATTAATTAAAATATATCTAATGGTTGAGAATAGGTATCCTTATTTCTCTCCACAAAAATAGGGAAGAAGCTAGGGTTTAGCTGAATAAGTCTTCAACTTACTATTATTAGCTAATTGTTACCTAATTGTAACCGTATGAATTGGAGTAAACTCCAAGGTAATTCTCCACATACCCACATCTTAGAATAAGGGAATCATGGATGAAATACACGGTTTAGTTGAATAAGTCTTCAACTTACTATTATTAGCTAAGTATTTTTATAAAGTATAAATTCCGCAAAACAGGGCAAAAATACTCAAAAGAGCAATACAACAATTCAACCCGCCCTCTTGTTGCATTCATAATCTCTAAGCGTTTCTACAATTGGTATTAGAGCCCTGTTCCTCATTTGATCAGGCAACCCTGAGAGCTGTATCTTGGTATTTTAGAGATGTTGAAAATGAATGAACGAATGGAAGAAGGTTACTTTACTCAAAGACCGCCCATGTTCGATGGAAAATTCTACACGTATTGGAAGAATAGGATGGAAATCTACATCAAAGCTGAAAATTATCAAGTTTGGAGAGTTATCGAAATTGGAGACTTCGAGGTAACAACTACCAACTCCAATAACGAAACTGTTCCCAAATCGATCACTGAATTTGAGAAAGAAGATTTTCAAAAAATGGAGATGAATGATCTTGCCATCAAATTATTTCACTGTGGTCTTGGACCAAATGAGCACAATCGCATTATGGGTTGCAAAACAGCCAAGCAGATTTGGGATCTGCTAGAAGTTACCCATGAAGGAACAAGTGAAGTGAAGCGCTCCAAAATTGACTTGCTGATGTCAAAATATGAAAGATTTGTTATGGAACCAAGAGAAAGTATCCAAGGGATGTTCACTAGGTTCACCAACATAACAAACGAACTTGTCTGTCTTAGAAGGCTTATTCCCTCAGATGAACAGGTCAGGAAAATCCTCAAGAGTCTACCTCAAGATGACCACTGGAGAGCTAAAGTCACAGCCATACAGGAATCCAAGGATTTCACAAAGTTCAATCTGGAAGAGTTGACTGGTTCCCTTATGACCCATGAATTGCATCTGGGAACAGCTGACAGTTCCCGAAACAAAGGCTTGGCTCTGGCAGCGAATGAACAAGAAGAGTCAGAATGTAATGAGGAGGAGACTGCTATGTTGGTTCGAAAGTTCAAGAAGTTTTTCAGGAACAGCAGATACAACAATCAAAGAAACAACAAAGAAAGAGGAACTGCTAATACCAAAACCAACTACGAATGTCACAAGTGTGAAAGCACTGATCATTTCATCAGGGATTGCCCTCAATGGAAGAAACGTCAAAAGGAAAAGAGATATTGTCTTCTAATTCATTTCCTAACCATTTATTTAGATTGGATAAACATGAATTGATTAAAATGATTTTGGAGACACAAGATAATCTGGAAAAAAGAACTGCCACATGTCTCCAAATGGAAAAAGACCTTAAAACTTGTAATAACCATGTTTCCTACCTAAATTCTTTTAGGTCAGATGTGCAAGCTAGATTCTTTGATTTATTAGATCAAAATGTGATGTTAAAGGAAACTTTAGAAAAGTAAAACAAGAAAACATTATTCTTAATGTCGATTTATATCAATATAAAATGTTTGGCTTAAATCTGCATCCTAATGATGAATCCAGTCATGAGATTAATTAACACTAAAATTCTAAGTTTAAAATTAAACTTAGAATCGTGTAAAATCGAGAACGAGAAATTAAGAGCTGAATTAAATTCACAAGGAAAAAGGAAAATAAATGAAGTTTCAAAATGGATTCTAAAGGCTAAAACTAAAAATGCTGAAGGCCTAGGATACATTAAGAATAAAAACAAGAAAAAGGTTTACGTTGATCTCCCTAGTAGTAAAATATCTGTTCCTTTTGTGGCAAAACCGGGCACCTGAAATCTTAATGTTTAAAAAGGGAACAATACAACAAAACGAACCAAATTTATGTCGATCGCATATGGATTAAGAAATATGGTTCATGCTTAATCGACAAGGAACCCAAGGACAACTGGGTTCCTCGCTCTAACTATTAGTTTGTTTTGCAGGTTCTAGTGAGGGGGAACAGTTCATGGTATCTCGACAGTGGCTGTTCCAAGCACATGATAGGTGATAAAACAAAATTTCTCTCACTGGAAGCCTATGATGGAGGAACTGTGACCTTTGGAGACTATATGAAAGGCGAAATTATTGCCAAAGGAAAAGTAGGAAGGTCAAGTTCCCATGCAATTGACAATGTATTTTTAGTTGAGAATTTAAAACATAATTTGTTAATTATCTCTCAATTTTGCGACAAAGGTAACTTTGTAATCTTTACTTCTGAAAAGTGCATTATTTCTAGGAATGACACAGGAGACACTGTTCTGGAAGGAATCCGAAAAGGGAACACTTATGTTGTAGACCTCCACACTGTTCCCAAAGCCAGTTTGACATGTCTTAGTGTTATAGAAGATGATCCTCTTCTTTGGCACAAACGTTTAGGTCATGCTAGTTTTTCATTGCTTAATACTTTACGATCTAAAGACCTAGTAAGAGGATTACCGTCCCTTAAATTTCAAAAAGATGAAGTTTGTGATCCTTGTGCTAAAGGAAAACATGTAAGGTCGTCCTTTAAACCTAAAAATGTTGTGACCACCTCAAAGCCACTTGAATTAATTCATATGGATCTTTGTGGACCTATGAGGATCCAAAGTCGCAATTGAAAGCGATATGTGTTTGTTATTGTCGATGATTACAATATATTTACATGGACCTTATTTTTAACTAGCAAAGACGAAGCTTTTGATGAATTTGTTGCTTTTGCGAATAAAATTCAAAAATCTAGTAACAATCAACTTGTCCACATAAGATCAGATCATGGCAATGAGCATGGTATAAGTCACAATTTTTCCGCACCTAGGACACCACAACAAAATGGTGTGGTGGAACGTAAAAATAGAACATTAGAGGAAATGGCTAGAACTATGTTAATTGCTAGTGGTCTCCCTAGAAACTTTTGGGCTGAAGCTGTTAATACTGCATGCTATATTTTGAATCGTGTGTTAATTAGGCCAATCACTTCTAAGACCCCCTATGAATTATTTAAATGCATTAAACCAAATATTTCTTATTTTCGTGTGTTTGGATGTCGATGCTTTGTTCACGTAAATGGAAAACGAAATATAGGAAAGTTTGATGAAAGAAGTGATGAGGCAGTATTTCTTGGCTACTCATCCCATAGTAAAGCTTATAGAGTCTATAACAAGAGAACTATGTGTGTTGAAGAATCTGTTGACATAATTTTTGATGAAATTATGACAAGTGAATAAGAAACAGGTGATTTTAAGATAAGTCTTGCTGATCTGAAAGATGATGAAAGCATACATAAAGAGCAAGATCAAGTAGTAAATAAAGAGCTACAGGTTCATATTGAAAATGTAGAACCTAATCAAGAACAGGAACAACAGGGAAATCAGGACCAGCAAGGTGAACCTGATCCAGCTGCTCCCAGAGTAGAACAAAATGAACAAAATGATGCTGAGCAAAATATCAATCAAGTCAGTGAGCTTGTTCTCACAACTGTCTCCACAAGAGACTTTGTGCCTAAACCGTGGAAACATCAAAAGTCACATCCACTTGACTTGATAATAAGTGACATAAACAAAGGCTCACAGACCAGATCCCAGATAAGAAACTTTTGTGCACACTTTGCATTTCTCTCAACGATGGAACCCAAGAATCACGAAGAAGCATTACAAGACTTAGATTGGGTCGTTGCAATACAAGATGAACTAAATGAATTTGAAAGAAATAAAGTGTGACACTTGGAACCTAAACCCAAGAATAAAAAGATAATTGGTTTAAAATGAGTTTTTAGAAACAAGCTGAACGAGCATAGAATAATAGTAAGAAACAAAGCAAGGCTAGTGGTTAAAGGATACAATTAACAGGAAGGTGTTGATTATACAGAAACATTTGCTCCCGTAGCAAGTTTAGAGGCTATTAGAATTCTAATTTCATTTGTTGCATTTATGAAATTTAAGTTATATCAAATGGATGTGAAATGTGCTTTCTTAAATGGTTTTCTAGAAGAAGAAGTCTTTGTGGAACAGCCACCTGGCTTCGAAAATCCATCTTCTCTAGATCATGTCTATAAGCTTGATAAATCTCTTTATGGGCTCAAACAAGCTCCTAGGCAATGGTACGAGAGATTGTCTAAGTTTTTGATTGAAAATAACTTTATTAGAGGTAAAATTGATAAGACCTTATTCTTTAAAAATAGAGGTTCAGATATTTTAGTTGTTCAAATATATGTTGATGATATTATTTTTGGAGCCACTAACGAATCATTATGTAAAGAATTTGCTGACCTAATGAGTGCTGAATTTGAAATGAGTATGATGGGAGAATTAAATTTCTTCCTTGGTTTGCAAATTAAACAAACGGCTAATGGTATTTTTATCCATCAACAAAAATACATTAAAGAACTTCTAAAGAAATATGGTCTAGATAATGCTAGAACAAACCACACACCTATGGCTACTAATATTAGACTAGATGAAGATTCGAATGGTATAAATGTCGACCAAACTATGTATAGAGGTATGATAGGATCTTTGTCTAACTGCTAGTAGACCAGATATCTCGTTTAGTGTTGTCTTGTGTGCTAGATTTCAATCAAATCCCAAGGAATCACATCATACAACAGTGAAGAGAATTCTAAGATATTTAAAGGGAATAGATGACTTGTCCCTATTTTATCCCAAAAGTGATGTCTATGATTTGAAAGGTTATAGTGATGCAGATTATGCAGGAGATCTTATGAATAGAAAAAGTACTTCAGGTATGGTACAATTTCTTGGCTCATGTTTAGTATCTTGGTGTTCCAAGAAACAAAACACAGTTGCTCTATCCACCGCTGAAGCAGAATATGTGGCAGCAGCAGCTTGCTGTTCCCAAATGCTTTGGATAAAACAACAGCTAAGAGATTTTGGTATTAAATTTGAATGTGTTCCTATTTATTTTGACAATACTAGTGCCATACGCATATCAAAAGATCCCGTGCATCATTCTAGAGTTAAGCAAGTTGCAGATATAATGACTAAACCACTTCCAAGGGAACAATATGAAAAGATGGGGTTGGAACTAGGTATGATCAAGCTCCACTAAAGTTTAATGCCAGCACT
Organism: Amaranthus cruentus; assembly: GCA_019425755.1. Lineage (NCBI taxonomy): Eukaryota > Viridiplantae > Streptophyta > Magnoliopsida > Caryophyllales > Amaranthaceae > Amaranthus > Amaranthus cruentus. The sequence continues at coordinate 15,939,143 of CM033454.1, forward strand.
CCTCCACAAAGCAACGTGAAAAATTGGAAGGGTTAGATCATCCACAATAATCATGATTGAGAAATCAATTATTGCAAGATTTAGGTACGCAACTATCTTAAGTACGTGCCATGAATGTTTTCTTGAATGCATGCTTAACTGATTAGACAAAAGTAGCGTATGTTTGTTTTATGTGATATTGTCCTCGTATTAAAAATGAAAAAAAAACGAGGACATTTGTTTTCTTTTACTTATTTTTATTTTCGTTATTTTTCTTTTTCCACAAAATTCCAGCATTTTATTTTTATTTTTCTTTTTCGGATGGTCAACTTAAATTATAGTAGAAGAAGGATCATCGTAGTGTTTTGAAAATTTGTTATTACCCGCTTTAATTCAACGAATATACCCGCGAACTTTTCGTTGCACTCCTCGTTCACACACTATAAACTGATCCAAGAAGTAGTACAAACCTTTCAATAACCGTCCACTCACACACTTAAATACCCACTCTCTCATGTCCCATCAATCACTCACACACCCCATCACTCCCTCAAAACTGACGTACTACTCATTACTAAACCCTCTTCAAAACCGTCAATACCCCTTTCACTCCTTCACTCCTTCATCTTCACTTCATTCATCAACCATGAAAACCCCCCAAATCTTCTTCATCAAGCAAGACCATGAAAGGAAAAACTCCAAAGTTCATACAACCTAAACCACTTCAAGTAATTCATCCCTCACCATCAGGAGATGCACCACCGTCATCTTCACAAGAACAAAAATCTACCACGCCAAAGGCCATGCATGCCGGAACAAAAAGACCACACTCCAACCCAAAAGGGATTTCTTCATCCAGACCCACAAAGAGGACCAAGCAGCTAGACCCAAACAGCGCTGAGGAAGTCGCCAAAGAAATTTCTGTTGGATTTGGAATTGATAAATACTGGTATAAATCAAACCCTTTCCCTCAATTACATGCGATTCTAAATAATCAAGGGTGGGAAGTTTTGATGTATGACTACTCATGCAATTCGATTTACCCAAATCTATGCGTGAATTTATTCAAAATTTTTCAATTGAAAATAGGGTTTGTTCAAGCACAGTTAAAGAAATCAAGATTGAGTTTAATAGTCTTATATTGGGGGAATGGTTCAATGTTCCTGTTGTTGGGTTCGATACATATTACGTAGGTTCAAAGATTGTCTTTTTCGGGATATATGAAAAGACTGTGTTGAAATTTTTAGGAATAAATGACAAAAAACGTTTTAGCCACAACTCTTTATCACCACTACACAAGCTGTTGTATAACATTGCTCGAAGATTTATTTTACCTTGCAATTCCAAGCGTAGCGAAGTAAACCTTCGTGATGCAACATTGATTTATTGTTTGGCTAACCACATTAAAATCAATTTTCCTTCATTGATGATATCACATTTGGCTGACTGTATAGAGAAGAATAGTATGGTAGGGTATGGAGGTTTGTTGAGTCATGTTTTTAAGAAATTTGGTGTTCCTTTAGATGGCCTAGAATTCCCCATGAGCGCCAATAACAAAATCGGTGCAAAATGCTTAAATAATTTGCATCTAAAATTAAATGAAAAGGGGATTCTAGAGGATGCTGTAGAGGAAGTAGAGGATGTTAGTTCGGATGATGAGAAGGTAGAAGAAGAAAAAGAAGAGGAAGAAAAAATGAAAAAAGGAGAGGAAAGGGAAGAAAGAGAGAAAGAGGTTCAGGGAGTTGTTCCCTCTGCCAGCACTGAACAGGCAGAGGTCACTAAGGAACAGGGGGAAGTATTGAGTGAGGGGGAAGCCTCTGGAGAAGGGGAAGGTGATGAACTGGAGGAAGAACATTCCGATGAAAGTTCTGATGATGAGGAGGTTGCTATGCCAGTTAAGGAGGAGCCTGTACTCATTCCAAGAAAGAGTAGCAGGCTGGCCTCAAAACGTCCTGTTGGTTTGGATGACGAAATCACCTCACATCCCACCAAAGAGCCTACAAATGCCCTTCCTTCACCAAAACCAGCCACACCTCCACCACCACATGTATCGTCACCACCACCATCACCTATACCTATTACTCCACCGCCATTCACCTCACACGTTTCACCTCCACACACTACACCTGGTTTTGATACTAACCCCTCCACTATTCCACTTGCTACCCTTGATCTTATTCTCTCCAAGTTTATTGATTTTCAGTCTCAACTCTACGCCTTTCAAGATGAAGTTCGTGTTTCACTTGCTTCCATTACTGATCAGCTGTCCCAGATGGAGTCCCGTCTTGGTGCAAAGCTGGACACAGTTGAAGTGCAGACAAAATTCGTTGATGAGGAGACTGCCACTTGATCCCTTCTTCTGCTCAATTAATCATTTTATGTAGTTTGTTGGCCACACCGTATGTCTTTAAACAATCAAACAATATTTTCTCTTTTATTTTGAGTACCAGCTGGGGTACGCCAAGTTGTAATATTTTTTGTTGTTGCAAAACTTATGCTACTGCTTTCTTTCAATCCACTATTTCTAATGGTCTATGATGTTTAATTGATGCATATCTTGATAATGTTATGGTATTTGCTGAGTTGTTTGCTGCTTATTATCTCTATTTGACTAATGCTTGCCTTAGTGCTGTGGTTTGATTACACCAATCCTTTTTGATTGATGTCAAAAGGGGGAAGAAAGCAACAAAACTTAGAGGAATACTTGTTATGCAGTTATACCATAGTTATACTTTGCTCTGATTTATTATACTTTGCTATCTCTCATAATTGAATGCAAATGCTATTTCTGTTTTAATTGAATGCAAATGCTATTTCTGTTTTGTTTTAAATATTACTATTGTTTGAATTAAATATTTTCGATATTAAAGTTAATTCAAGTCATGCTCTGATATTGATATTCCTATGTTTACTTATTATACTTGTGTTCCTATGTTTACTTAGATATTAATGTTTTGTATTACTGTCTCTTTGTTTTGTTTTAATTTGAAATTACTAAACTTTGCTTAATGTTTGCTTTTTGCTTATCATATGATCACTGATGCTCTGATAAGCTTATTCTAAAATTCACATAAGTATAGAATTGATACTTAAGTCGTTATGTTTATTATTTTTGGAAAAAGGATAATTTTAAAGACATAAGCTTTGTTCCATACACGCTAAATAATATGTTTTTAAAATATAATCTTAGAGTAAACCGTTTTAATAGATGCTTGGTAAATTATATTGTAATTTGATTTGCTAAAGTTTACTTAGAGTTGCTTCAAATCTCTAGCATGCTCTATTTTATTTATTTTACTCTACTTTAATTAAGTTTGTTTATAAAGTTTGTCATCATCAAAAAGGGGGAATTTGTTGGCCCAATTGAGTTTTGATGATGACTTTCTTATTTATAAACAAACAAGTTTTAGAAATTGTTTTGTAGGTCGTATATCTGATTTTGTCAAAGTCGTCGATGGCACCTAAAAGACTTGTTTAAAGAATATTGTACTTGTCAAAATCAAAGTCAAAGCCAAAATCAAAATAATCAGTCTTGAAGTTCATGTGGAAAGTCAAAAGGGAAATTGAGCTCTACTGTTCCAAGAATTGATAAACTGAAATAAGTGCTGATGGAGACAGTGCAGTGTTCCCAACGAAGCAGGTCTGAGAAGATAGTCAACTAAAGAAACGTAGGAAAATTAGTTTTCCTTAATTTTAGTTGATTGTACGGTTAAATACTAGATAATTGCATAAGATATTAATTGGCAAATTAATCAAAATATATCTAATGGTTGAGAATAGGTATCCTTATTTCTCTCCACAAAAATGGGAAAGAAGCTAGGGTTTAGTTGAATAAGTCTTCAACTTACTATTATTAGCTAATTGTTACCTAATTGTAACCGTATGAATTGGAGTAACCTCCAAGGTAATTCTCCACATTCCCACATCTTAGAATAAGGGAATCATGGATGAAATACACGGTTTATCTCATATAAAAGAGATTTTTATAACCGGCTAATAAAGTGTGGTATTGTGCCCTAATCGAAATAATCTAGAGAAATCACCCAAGTGAGAAAAATATTCATTCTTTCATTTGCCAATTAATTCTTAATATTTTTCTTATGCAATATTTTAGTCTTTATGCATTCTAGAGAAAATTACTTATAAGGGTTTTTGAGTGTTTGTAAATTAGACTTGGGGAAGTCTAAGGGGAAACGAGAGAAAGAAGAGAAGAGAAAGAGAAGGAGAAAGTGTAGAGAAGAGGCCAAGAAGAGAAGAAGAAGAGAATTGTTTTATGTAATTGTATTGATTGCCTAAAACATTAAGAGAAGCTTAAAATCTCGAGTGGTCGTGGTTTTCTTTCTATTAGGCCTAGAAAGTTTCCACGTAAAAATCCTTGTCTCCATTTTTACTTTCTTGCCTTTTTGTTTAAGTATTTTTATAAAGTATAAATTCCGCAAAACAGGGCAAAAATACTCAAAAGAGCAATACAACAATTCACCCCCCTCTTGTTGCATTCATAATCTCTAAGCGTTTCTACACGTTTCTTCATTAGTACTCCCTCCGTTCCATAAAGAAGTTTTCATTTGCCATTTTGGGGTGTTTTATTTGTTGTTCCCATTCAAAATCTTTTCATTTATGTCATAAATTTTGGACAAAAACAACCTTATTTATATATATATATATATATATATATATATATATATATATATATATATTATATGATATGTATATATATATATATATATATATATATATATATATATATATATATATATATGTATATATATATATATAATACATATATATATATATATATATATAATATATATACATATATAATATATATATATATAATATTATATACTATATATATATATATATGATAACTATATATATATATATATATATATATATTATATATATATATAATATATTATATATATTAATATATATATATATATATATATATATATATATATATATATATATAGATTTAGGATCAAATGAGAAGGTCCAAAATGAGAGTGAGTAATGCAAGGTTTTTTTAGATCAATGGACATATTTAATTTGTTTATTTTCTAAGTTGCACGCGGTTCAATTTGCTTTTTTCGTGTAATATTAACCAATTTCTTTAATACTAAACCCGTTCAATATATCATTTTCTAAAGATACTATGTTCTTAAAAAAGATATTATGTTATGAATAAAGGTTACTATGATTTTGTATAATTACTGAATAGAGAAGAAGATCGCGAGAAGATGATTTTCACGTAGATTTTAATAAGATCAATGCTATAAATCCTTCTCATCCTTCTCATTTTGAGACTCTTCTTAATGGATCTCCCTATATATATATATATATATATATATATATATATATATATATATATATATATATATATATATATATATATATATATATATATATATATATATATATATATATATATATATATATATATATATATATATATATATATATATATATATTATATATCTTCATACAAATAATATCGTGCATTGCAAGAAGTTTTATACTCATAAATAAGTTCCATAAAATAAAGGAATAATTGACATTAATAATCTAACCTTTTGCTAATTCACTGTGAATAATCCAACCTTTAAATTATTTTCTAATAATCCAACATTTGTCTTTAGTTGGTTGTAAATAATCTAACCTTTGTTTTAGTTTGTTAACACAATACCCTATCTTTATCTATTACTAGTAATACGTAATGTTTTGGACAAATTTGCTATAAAATATTAGATTATTAGAAAAATATCCAAAGATGAAATTATTTATAGTGAGTAAGTGATAGGTAGAGATGTTCATTCGAGTGATCGGGTCGGTTTCGGATCGGTGTCATTCGGTTCGGTTGTATTTCAGATCGGTTATATTTCGGATGCGTGTTACAATGGGTCACAATCGGGTCGGGTCGGTTAGTCACGGTTCAATTGAAGATCGGTTTATTCGAGTTATCGGGTTTGCATCCGTTCGACATCGTTTGAAGTTCGTGTCGAGTTTCAATCGGTCTCGGGTTTTCATCGGTTAATAATTGATCGGTTTTACCGGGTACAGTTCGGGTTTAGGTATTTTTCATAATTTTCAAGTAGAATTCGGCTATGAATTATTAATTACTATCGATCGAGTCAGTATCAGATTAAGTTGTTAGTCTTTTTTAATTGATGATAAGGTTCCCTTTACTTAAAACAAAATAGTTAAAATGCAAATCAATTAGTGATTTTCATAATTTTCATGTAGAATTCGGCTATGAATTATTAATTACTATCAATCGAGTCAGTATCAGATTAAGTTGTTAGTCTTTTTTAATTGACGATAAGGTTTCCTTTACTTAAAACAAAATAGTTAAAATGCAAATCAATTAGTGATCATTATTACATTGTTACTGTTACTTGTTTGACCGAAAATTAAAATTATAAAGTTCTATTAATTTTCATCTAATTTGATTAAAAGTAGTTAAATAAACATTGACCATTGATTATTAACTTTAAATATATGAAACCATGTATTTATAAAATTTATTTTATTAAAATGTGGAGGAGAAACCGTTCCTCATAGTTGGGCTCCTTCTTCCATGCCGATGGAAATTAGTTTGGTTGGTTGCTTTAACTGTTTGTACAGTTTTGTTTTAATTAATGCAATTTCTCATTTCTTAAAAAGAAAAAAATTATCACTTTATTAGAATAACTAATAAGATTATTGAATATGAGTCGATCAAACTTCTATGTTAAAAATTGGTTTAGGTTTACAACACTTCGATTTAAACTTTGTTCGAGTTAAGTCGAAAAGATTTAAGCCAGATCGAGTTCGGTTTCGAGCATGATTCGGATCGAATATGACTCGTTCGGCTATTATTACGTTCTGGTAATCTCGGTTAACAATGTGTCTGTTACAAAAATTGATTACAACTCGGGTTCAGTTTTTTTCATTTTCAGTTGTCAACCGGTTCGGGTATAACTTCGAGTCGGATAATATCGGTTCAATAAACCTAAAAAAAGAACACAATTTCAGGTCGATTTACTTTTAGTTTCGGTTCAAATTTCGGGTCGAATCAATTTTAAATAGCTCTCGTGATAGGTTAGATTATTAAGATCCATTTTTTCTAAAATAAATTAAAATGAATAGTAGGGAGATTAGTTGTAAACTCATAAATAAGCCGAACCACGGTATTGCAACACCTTAGGAGAGAGAAAGGAAGAACGCAGTATTGAGCAGAGAAAAAATCCATGGCATCAATCGTCAGAAATGTTTTCAAATCCATCAAGGAAAAAGGATTGGCCAATTTCGTTCGTGAGCTCAGGGAAGAAGGTTATTTGTAAGTCATTCTCTTGCTGTCTTCTCCTTTAACCAACGTTTTTACCAATCCATTTCGTAGTTAACTATCGAAATTGAATTAGTTTTGTTTGTAATTAGGGTTTCCGATCTGATTTATTGATTTTTTAAATGTCATTCATATATTTTTTTTCTGGAGATCAATTCTGCTTCAATTTGGTTGGGATGAATCCTTATTGATTACTTTGGGGTTAATATTATACATTGTTTAATTATTTCTGAATTTGATGTTTAATATTTTCAGGAGATGTCTTCCCGACGGCAACCTCCTGTAAGTGTATTTCTCACATTTGTTTTCATTGGTGTTATTGTTATAGCATGTTTAGTGTAGACATACTTTTGATCAGAGTGTCATTAATGGTAAACTACTTTTATCAAAAGTTGAATCCTGCGCAAGAGTTAAATTTGAATCCTCTTAATTTGATTAATCTTTATGTTTGCATTGTTTAGCTTAACTATTCTCACTGACTAGCTGTTGCTGTTATGTTTTGCCCCTTTGAAATAGGAAAAATTATTTTGAATAATCATACCTTTCGCCCATTTGCGGTAAACAATCAAACCTTTAAATTATTTTTCCAACCTTTGCTATGTATTTGCTTCCAGCATACCTTGTGACATAATGAGCTCTTGTGACCTGATGACCTCTTGTTTGTAACCCTTTAGTTTTGTGAAATAAATAGAAAAATAAAATATTTTTAACCTGAAAACCTTACACAACCCTTAGCCACCAACAACTACCCCTAGACACCAACAACTCTCCCCCTTAACCCATCCCTAGCCACAATCAACGCATCCTAGCACTACTACAACCCCCATTCCTTTTACCCCCCTGCTTTCCACTAGCCAAATTCGATGGGAGGGTGCTGGTTTAGGGTTGCGCATGGTGGATTTGGAATGAATTCAAGGGTGGTGGTGAGTTCTAGGGTTGTGTGTAGGTGGTTGCTACGCCCTTCACTAAGCCCAAGCCCAATTTAATTACTTACCAAAGGAGGAGAAGGAAGATTGGCACTACTGCTGAGGTGTCCAAGGAAGGGAATATTTCTGTTATGGAAATATTAGATTGTAACTAATTATGGCAGGGTAAGGGGGGATGAATTAGTTATAATATGTATGAGGTGGCATTAGCCTTTATTATCTATAAATAATGTAGTGCTCAATGGGTGTAATCATGCTTAAGGAAATACAAAGCTGTGGCTTATTGGAGTTGGGCTGAATACTCGAAATTCAGTGTTTATTTTCTTTTCTTTACATTTTTGTTGCTCATTGCTACTGCATTCATACCAAACCTGGTATCAGAGCAGTCATGGTGAATAACACCCAGAGAATCGAGAGATTGGAAGGAGAGATTAGGGCCATACCTCGTTTGCTCAGTGCAGAGATGGACCGAATCCGTTCTGAGCTCAACATGACCACCCAAAACCTTAATTCCCAAATACAAACTGTAACCCAAAACCATGGAACCTTGGCAACTGAAATGTCGACCCTGAGCCAAACCATACAAATGCTTAGCGATAAGCTTAGCACCACCAGAACCATTAATCCCCTCATCCAAAACTCACAAAACTCACCCACCCCACAGACACCTAACCCACAACCCATCTCAACCGAAATTCCCGTATTAGAGGAAGAACCAGAAAACCCACCCGTTATCATTGAAGGAGAACAAAATAATTGTATTGGAAGGAAACTTGAGTTACCCGTATTTTGTGGAGAAGACCTGGATGGCTGGGTCATACAAGCTGAACGATATTTCTCATTTTACAACTTAACTGAGAAGAAAAAACTCGAATCCGCCATTGTTAGCCTCGGTGGAGCCGCCTTGCAGTGGTTTCATTGGGAGCACCACCGACGAGTAATCAGACGCTGGGAGGAGTTGAAAGGCATGGTGTTGAGGAGGTTTCGGTCAGACACCGAAGGAAGCTTACACGAACAATGGATGCGAGTCGAACAACGGAGTACGGTGGCTGAGTATAATCTTGAATTTGTGGAGAAGGCAAACCCATTAGGTGAGATTCCTTAAAATTACTTAATGGGGGTTTATTTTAAGGGGTTAGAGGAGAGAGTAAGGAAGGAGCTTAGACTATTTAAACCGGTCAATGTTGACCATGCCATGTCCTTGGCAGAACAAATTGAAGCAAAAAATTCTGACCCACCATTTGTCCAAAATACCCACAAAATTAACAATCCCTACCCAAGACACGTGTCCCACAACCGGCCCCACACCCAACAAATGTCCCCATATATTAAAAACCCATCCCAGAACCCACAACCTTCCAAAAACACTTACCCACTAACTTACAAAAATCATTCACCACAAAAGAACTAGTATTCTCAAATGGCACCCAACCCGTACCAAGGAAGATTGAAGCTCACCCATAGAGAAATGATGGAAAAGAGGGCTAAAGGGCTCTGTTTCACTTGTGATGAGAAGTGGTCTCAAAACCACAATTGCAGGAATAGGAGGGAGTTGAACGTGGTCTTGGGGCCCGGCGAAGTAGAAGACGACGAAGAGGAAACCGAAGAAGTATTGGAGGATGACAATCCAGTGGCTATGGCGGAGATATCATTGAGTTCGGTGGTTGGTCTTTCTCACCCTAAGACCATGAGGATGAAGGGTAATATAAATGGGCATGAGGTAATCGTGATGATAGACTCTGGGGCTACTAATAATTTCATTTCCGCAGCAACGATGAACCGATTACAGCTTGTGCCAACCGTGGAAGATAAGTATGGGGTCACTTTGGGGGATGGGAAGAAGATTTTTGGAAAAGGGAAATGTTGTGGGGTAGTAATGGAAGTACAGGGACTAGAAATTCGGGAGGATTATTTAATTCTTGGGCTGGGCAAATCTGATTTGATATTGGGAATGGAGTGGCTGGAAAAACTTGGTGAGGTGGTGACTAATTGGAGGAAGCAAGAGATGCGATTTTACTGGGATGGGGCTGAACATGTTTTATTGGGAGATCCTTCACTAGAACGATCCTTAAGGTCACTTAAGGCGCTACGAAGGACCTGGGATTTGGGTGATCAAGGAGTACTCGTTGAAATTAATCAAGTGGAGAAATCAGGGGGCGTGATGATGGAGATACCAGTAGCCTTCCGTAAGGTTATTGAAACCTACGATGAAATATTTAGCGAACCTAAAGGCCTTCCGCCATACCGTGAGAAGAACCACACCATCAACCTTAAGGAGGGGGCTAATCCAGTGAGTGTTCGCCCATACCGATATCCACAAATTCAGAAGGATGAGATAGAGAAGATGGTGCGCGATATGCTGGACGCTCACATTATTCGACCTTCAACAAGCCCATTCTCGAGCCCGGTCCTACTCGTCAAAAAAAAAAGACGGGTCGTGGAGATTTTGCATCGATTATCGGGCTTTGAACAAAGTCACCATCCCGGATAAATTTCCGATTCCAATGATCGATGAACTTCTAGATGAACTACATGGAGCAAGGGTGTTCACTAAATTGGATTTGAAATCAGGATATTTTCAAATTCGGATGGAGGAACGTGACATAGCCAAAACCGCATTCCGAACACATGAAGGCCACTACGAGTTTATGGTTATGCCATTCGACCTCACCAATGCACCGGCAACATTCCAATCGCTGATGAACCAGGTTTTTCGCCCTTACTTACGTCGTTTCGTTTTGGTGTTTTTTGACGATATACTTGTGTACAGTCATAATGAAGTGGAGCACAGTGAGCATTGGCGAGGAAGGTGTGGGCAGGGTAGGGGTTTACACATCAAGGTGTGGGGGGAAAGGAATGGGTCGTGACCTGAGTGAGGAAGGGGAGAGGGGTAGCATTGCTAGAGGTACTGGGGGGGGCTATTAAGGTGGTTGAATGGGTGGGAGAAGACGGGGCGGGAAAGGGTATGTTTTATTTATTTATTTATTTTTTTTATAATTTTCTTTTAAAATACCCAATTTACCATTAAACAAGTTAAGGAGTATGTTGTGAGAAATACACAAAGGATTATAAAAAAATAATCCAAACGTGGAAATATGAGATGGTTCACGACGAATGAGTGAAAAATGAGATTATTCTAGCCAAATTTTCCTTTAAAATATCATCATCCATTTGCAATGTCTATCTTATTTCCCACATGGAATGCAGTAGCATTTTGAGAATTGATGTATGATCCTAGTTGTGAGTTAGAGGGGGGTTACGGTACGCATACATACAACGATAGTTTTTTTTATGTAAAAAGTTAATTTGGTGTAATTTAATAGCGGTCGACACAAGGTGGGGTTAATTTAGGGGTTTTGAATATCTTTTGTGGGTAAAGGTGGAATGTTTTAGTGCTTTTATGGGTAAAAATAGGGTAAGGTTTATCAACATTGATGACTGGAAAATATTACCCAAGTTCAAAGCTAAGAGTGGGTGACAGAAAAATAAATTCAAAGATCAAAGCTTTTGATGAGCTTTAATTTTGACCATTTAAGGGTTTGAGAGGTTTTGTATCTTATTTTGAGAAGGAAGATGAGACCTTTTTTGATAAGTTTTGGAGGATACGTTTACTTTATATTAGTCTAGGAGTGAGCAGAATAAGTTAATTAAAGATTGAAGCTTTTGACATTCTTCAGTTTTGACGCATGAAGGGATGAATCAAAAAGATGTCCTCTCGTTTTTGTGTGAAGCCAATGAATATAAACGAGTGGATGATTATGGATTTCGGTTGTGATGTATGACAAATGGTATATGAATATATTTGTTTATGATAGAAATAAAAAAGGAAAATTGGCGTGTGGGTTGTTTAGGAAGAAACTGATGTAGGACCGAGTGTGAAAAACTAGATTCTACATGTTCAAAATTTCTATGTCGTTTTGTGCTTGGGTGCTTTCAAGATAAAAGTGGAAGCCTTAGTTTTAAAAAGCGCGAGGCGCACCGAGGCGCTAAAGGCCCTTGGAGCCTAGGCGCAAAGCGCAGGGCGAAGGCGCGAGCTTTTTGTATGCGAGGCACACTTTTTCGCTAAAGCTTAAATTTCAATTTTAAAACATATATAATATTTCAAATAACATGATATTCAGATTTTAGTATCAACAAACTTGAAAACATTTGTCAAACACCACTTTAGCACAAAACTATTATAATGAGAATACGAAGAATTCGCAAAGTTATGTTTTTTTTTGCATGCCTTTTGTTTTTCATAAAGAAGGAACGATTTTCTGAACTTCATATTCAGTAAATTAGAGTTTTTGGTTTTATTTCTTTTCCAAACAAACAAAGATAAGTTAATTACCCAACCCAACAAGGAGGCGCACCGGGCGCACGAGGCGCCCAAGGCGCAAAGCGAGGCACGCTTTTTAAAACTAAGGTGGAAGCTTTTATGTTTTAATGGATAATGGATGAGAATGAGTTAAAAGATAATTTATTTTGATGGGGAATTAAGGATCAATAGGTAAAGATTGAATCTTGAATTAATTTAATCAAGGTAGATTATTTGTTGAATGGTTGTTAGACTAATTTTTTAGGATAAGCTAATAGATTAGTTGGGTGGGTAAATAAGATGAATTTGAGTTCTTTGATGTTAGGATCTCAAATAGGGTTGGTTAAAGAAGAGGAAATATTGAAGGGATTACTTGATTTGGGTGTGTTCTTTTTGCTGATTGAAGGGGATTTATTTTGTTATTTTTGTGAGTTATTTTATGATTGAAAGATAGATACAAAAAGACAATTTTTGTCAAAATGACCAATATGGTGTATGGTCGAGGATACGTTAAAGGGAATATTACTTAGAATTATCTAACCTTTCATTGATTTTCCTACAATAATCTCAAAAGTTGATCTACCATGAACAATCCAAATTTTATGGTCACTTATCCAGGAACATTGTTGTCCAAATGGGACCAGTTTTTGCAGGTTAATTGCTATAAAAAAAGAAATAATAAAATAAAGAATCAAAATCATTAAAAATTAAAAGTTAAAATTTATATTTACTTTTTTATTTTTTTATGCAAAATGACTTGTTGTATAGGTAAGAGGTTACCTTGGTGCATTCTTGGGACTATCATGTTTAATCAAAAATTGGGGTTATTGTAGGGAAATCAGTAAAATGTTGGATTATTTCGAGTAATATTTCCTAGGAAAAGTAGAAATTTTTGATGATTAATGAAGGATTTATGTGAAAGGAAACAAAAAGAAAGATGAAAGCTTTGATTGGTTAAAATGGTATGTGGAATGATTTTAATTGAAGGATAAATTGTGGCGTGAGGCCAAAGGGATTGTACAACAATCTTAGAACAAATTCCTGATTGTACAAACGCATCACATAAATTAAAAATAAGTTTTCAAGAACACAAATTAGAATTGGTTAGGTTCTATTAGGATGACAGTTTCTAGTATTTCCAATGGTAAAAGGGAATTTCAAAAATAAAGGTTTTAGACCGAAAGACAAATTTTCTAAGTATTCCAAATTTTCCTTTTCATTGATAAATGACATCCTTTTATAGGACTACAAAACTAAAATTAAAATAAACAAAATATTTAAAGAGAGTTTAAAATAAACATAAAATATGTAGGATATTTTATAAATTTGTTGAGACTTTTGTATTTTCATGCATTACTCTATAATAGAAAAGCTTCTATTGTTACTCTTCTCTCCCCTAAGACTCAACATGTGGCTACGGAAGCAAGGGACTTGTTTGAGAAGCCTCAAGACTCAACATGTGACTAAACTAAGCTAATTGATGAAATTAAAAGATAAGTTAAAAGAGGATAAATCGAGTAGTTAAAAATTAGAAGATTGAAGTTTGAATGGGTCTTCATGCGCCAGTTTTGATGATTGTTTCGAAGTAATTGAGCTATTCAAAGTTCGAAAAGGAGTAAGATAGAACTATAAATAGCATTTAATCTATAAAAAAGATCGAGTCTTGACTGATCTTGCACTCAAATTCTTGTGGGCTTGGATGAACTCGAATCTATCAAATGAATCTGAATAAATGAATAAAGGACTTAAATTGGCACGTCATGATGAATGGCGTCATTTTGAAGCTTGATGACTAAATGATGCAATCATGCTGCACCCACTATGATATTCAATTCACACGCCAATCGAAAAGCTTTGATTTGTTTACTTTTGGTCTTGTGCTCCATCCCTTGCGCCTTGCATGCCTTCGAACTACAAGACTTAATATCTAGAATATATATTTCAAATAATTGTGTTATCTTATTGAACCATGCGGTACATTAGGGGTGTTCAAAACTGGATACCGAAACAATCCGGATCCGGAAATCCGGGTATCCTTTTTTCAGATAGTGAAAATCAGTATTCAGTTTCAGTCCGAAATACCGGATATTCGGTTTAGTCTGGATTGGATATCGAGTATCCAATTTTCAAATTTTATTTTGTTTTGGGCTTTTTAAAACAATTTTACATTTTTTTCACATAAATATTTAAGCTCACTTTGCCTTCTTTTTTTAATCAGGCTTATTTTTTGAACTTTGAATACAAATCGTTTTGGAAATATAGTCGGATTTTTAAATGTGTAAATTAATTAAAAATAAATTAGTTGTATAACTTAGTTATAATTGAGAATTGTACATATTAGTAGATCTAACAATCTAAACAAACAAAAAATATTTATATAAATTAAAATAAAAAATAAAAAAAATCAAAAACTAGAAAACCAGATATCTTTATTTGCCAATATTCCATTTCGGGTCCGGTTTAAAAGTCCGAAGTATCCGATTTTGAAAAACCGGATAATCGTTTTCAAAACTGAATACCATATATTCCAGATCAGATAATTTGGATCGGATATTTTTGAACCTCTATGGTACATTTATTGATTACATAAAATAATGAAAATAAAATAACGAATTACCATAATGAAATAACGGAAATTCTGAATTAATACATTGCTTGTAATCAAACATAACTGTAAATACTAAAATAAATTGAAAATAATTAATGCTTTAAATACTTTAGGTCCATATTTCAAAGTATTGTTGACATCCAACAAGTTGTGAATCATAGAATTAAGTATGAGGGAAAATAAGGGAGCGACTAGGTTATTATGTGGTTGAGGTGTGCTCCTAAAGTTTAATGAGAAATTTTACCGAACAACCATTTGACCAACACTACCATATCAATAATAATGTTGTGCTTTCAAAAAAGATCATAGGAGAAAAATGAGAGTAGCAAAAATGTAAATGTTCCAATGGATGAGTGAACATACTTTGAGGGATATAATTTAAAATGAAATATAAAATAGGATTTAGGAGTCGTAAATATTGAGAAAAAGATGAAAACAATTTTTTTAAATGATATGGACATGTGCATAGACGAAGTATTTGCAAACCGCTAAGGAAGATAGAAAGTTGAAACTTGGAGGAGTTAAAAAAAGAGGGTGAGGAAGATCGAAAATAACCTGGAGGTAGGAGTGGACAGGATTATGAATGATCTAAACTTACAGATTGAGATTGTAAAAAAGCGAAATGACTAAAGAAGAATTCTTGTGGACGACCATTAAAACTGATATATTTATGTATCTTTTGGAATTATGGTTTTGGCAATTTGTGCACTTCATTATACCGTGAACTTGTACGTGATGTTTGTTACCAAGATTCAATCGAAAACAACCTCTTTATTAGTGTTATCATTAACAAGAGTAAGATTGCGTACATTCTATGCCCCAAACCTCTCCTTGGGTAGAAACCACTTAATGACATTGAGGTAATAAAAAGTAGTTATAACTTGTGTGCAGTTTATTGTATTTGGTTGATAACTATGACAATACAACCCCAAGCAAATTCTCAGCTTAGTTACCAGTATATGGCATTAGCTATAAGTTTTTTGTTCATTGATCCATTGGGATTAAATAAAAATAATTACTTTTATCTTTTCCGTGTTGTGTTAGTTTTACTATGTTAGTTTTTGCTCTAATTGGACATTTATTTTCATGGTTCTTATCTTTTTGTTGCTCTGCTTTGGCGCTGTAAAAGTTGTTCATATACTTTTTATATGCTCAGGCAAACTAAAATCCACAATATTGGGGCAAAGGTTGTCGGTGTTGATCAGTTTGGGAATAAATACTATGAGAAGCTAGATGTTCAGTTTGGTAAGTCTCTTCTTGTCTCCGTATTACAGCTGTTCCCCCTTCTGATATGAATACTGTCGGTTTTTAAACTTATCTTTATAGGTTTGTGGTTCTCGACTTCTTGCATATTTTTAGTTTATGGATCTCCTGCACATTTGAAGATGGTTTCAGTTTTATATCTTCTATTTTTTACTACTACATCCATTCCTCAATAAGATTTACACTTTCTTATCCAATTTCCAAATTAACTTATGATTCCGTCTTCTCCTTTTTGCTACCCATACCATTAACCTCTCATTCCGTCTCTATTAACCTATTTGTTTGGGTTCATATCTACTCACTTCCAAATAATTGTCCATATTTAGCATCTAATTTTGTTCCTTGTACCAAGCCTTATTGTGAAGCTTATTGAATACCTGAAGGGTAGTGGAATTATCAACAACATTGCAATGGCCTTAATTGCAAAAGATTAATCTGTATTTTTTGGTTCAAACTTGCCTCCTTGCATCTCATTGTTACTTGTACTACTGCCATTGCTATCTTTTAATAGATGTAAGAGGGTTGCAGGAATTTGAACAAGTGTCCCAATGATCTCTAATAAACTTGAAGCAGAATAATCTGAATATGAATGGTCAATTATAAGCAAAGTGTTGATGTTTCCAATTTTTTAGAATTCTCTCTGCGACAGCATTGCATGATGTTTATTTTGTGTTGATGAGATTAGGAAATAATTCATTTATGATTTAGAATTTGATAGTTGTGGTGTGTTGAGCCACATAAACACCAAGCAATTGTCCTGGCAAGTAAGTGTTGCTTCTATTACACCTAAATTTTGCAATGAATGGTTTTGCCTGATCTATTTGTTGACGTTTTTATAGGAAGACACAGGTGGGTAGAATATGCAAGTAAAAATCGCTATAATGCTTCTCAGGTACCACCAGAATGGCACGGTTGGCTTCACTATATGACTGATCGCACCGGCGATGAGGTTAGTTTGTGAAGTAGAATAGAGAATATTAAATATTATTATACCTGATTAATTGGAGTATAATAGGAACCAAAAAAAATCTGACTGAAAAAAAATAACATTGCTGCAGCTTCTTATGTTGAAGCCGAGCAGGTATGGAATTGATCACAAAGAAAACTTTTCCGGAGAGGGTGATGAATATATATACCACTCGAAAGGCCACACTCTTAATCCTGGGCAAAGGGACTGGACCAGGTACCAACCATGGCAACCTGGGCAGAGCTAAATTGTACTGTATTGCTGTACTCTATTTTGCTTGACAGAATTTTTGCTATCCAAGCGCCTCCTAGGATAAATAATGTCCTTTTATGCCAAGTGTTTTTCTGGTTGAACAAGTGGTTGTTGGAATTATGAGCATAAATTAGGCAATTTGTGCCACAAACTATTGTACTGTTGTCATTTATATGTTTGTTATGGTACTATATTGTTGCAAATGGCCTTTGATTCAGATGTAGACGCTTCTAGGACCTTTTCCTGCTTGAATTCTGTATTATTGCAAAATCACTGTCTTTCTTCAGGTTATTTGCTGGAGGATACTCGATGTGACTGATGACATTCCTCTTGCCCTCTCTTACGAAAGGTACGGGTAAGGTTTGTATGTCATCTACCCTCGGACTGTGGTTTTATAAGCGGGATTTACTAGGTATGATGGTGTGGTATGCTGTAGGGTGCTGACGCCAGTTAGCTTTTCCTTTTGTTCTGGAATCTGCTCAATATTTAGTGCGGTCTTTATTGCCTGAATGACGGTGGTCCACTTCAAACTCCAGTATAGTTGGATCTAATAAAGAGGATCGAACGAAGACGTAATATCCAACGTTCGGTATACTATCCCACGTTTTGTTTGTTTGGTAGCTTTGAGAAATAATAATATTGATAACTCTCTTTATTACACTCTTTGTTATAAAGTTTTCATGAAAATAAAAAAAAATAAAATATTTAAGGAAAAATTGCCATCAATAAATCAAATTTTTAACGATTTTTCTACAATAATCCGATCTTTTAATTAATCATAAATAATTCAAACTTTTATATCAGTTTTTCAATAGCATTGTTTGATTATTTTTAACCAGATATATAACCTGTAAATCTGTAATTGAGAAAAAAATTACCCACCTCTCGTGTCTGCCTTTCTTTATCTATTAGTTGCCATTTTTTTTCCTCACACCAATCTACCTAGCCTTTTCTTATTAGATTTGCAAATATTACATTCGGTATCTTCTAAAACTTTGAAACCCACTTGAGTTCATTTATTACACTCACTTGCTATAAACATTTTTTTAATGAAAATTCTGCCAAAAAAGTACATTTTTTGTGGTTCAAAGAGAAAAGCCAAAAACACACTAGATTTTTAAGGTGTTAAAATTGAGTCGAATTTGGTTAGTTATTGAAATTGGGTGAATAAGATGGAGTATTACTTTATGGAAGTTTGTGATGCTTGATTTTAAAGAGCTACTTAAAACAGAGAAATAATGTTCAATATAATTTTAGATCGAAATTGAAAAAAATATATTCACGTTGTTGGTTGGGGTGAAGTTGCAGTGTTCACAGTGGGAGTGATGCTTGGTTTTCGACTTTTCGTCGTGGTGGGGTTATGTTAAGATATGTGATACATCATATCCAGTAGCAGCTTCTCCAAGCTACAACAGCAGATGACAACAACAACAAAGCAATAACAAGCAACAATAGCAAGATGACATTTGAGAAGCTTGTTACACAACCCTACATTTTTCTCGAGTATTCTTATATTTTTACTTCTTATCTAGGTTTTTCTATCATTGTCTAGGTTTTTTAGGTTTGTTATGGGGTCAACCAGCCTTAAATTCATGGGCTAAGTCAAAAGTCTCAACAACCCAGTCAACGCCTCAGCAAAGCCCATCTTGAGGCGAAATTATAAAAATACCCCTAGGACAACCAACCAGGTCATTTATTGCTCTATAAATACCCGCATTCAATGTCATTTATGGTAATGCTTTATCTCTCTCTAGAAACTACCAATTTTAGTCATCTTTACTTACATTATTTACCGACCACTAACTTGAGCGTCGGAGGGGCTTTCCGGGAAGCAGCCCCCGGATAAGTAGCTCTTTACGTTTTGTAGGTATTCTGCCACCAATCCCTATTCGGACGTTCCAAACAGCCGTTGACATACCTCGAGTTGCCACCTTCCGGTCAGGGAGATTTGATTCGAGATTTGACTCCCGCGAAATCATCAAGAGAAGAAAATAAGAACAAGATGCAAGAACTTTTCTTAATTCCCGAAGAGCGAGAAATGGGCCAATAGATGAATCCTATCACAACCCTCTTTATGAAGAAGAGTATGGAAGATATGACCACGGGAGAGACGAGTATGCTAGAGATGATCCTCACTCGGCCCCCGCCATCTTTAAAACACCCCTCTCTGCAAGGATACTATCTGTTCCTAACCGAAACAAAGTTAAAGTACCAACTGTAAAGCCATTCGACGGATCAAATGACCCTGTTGAACACATTGCTTCTTACCATGCCCATATGGTGGTAAGCACTACATGTGATGCAATGCTATGCAATTTTTTCCCTACTACCTTATTAGGGCTGGCACTAAACTGGTACACGTCTCTTCCACCTGGGAGTGTAGATAGTTTCGCCGCTCTTGAAACTTTATTCCTTGATCACTTTATCACCTCCAAAAGGCAGAAGAGATCCAATCTACACTTGATGTCTGTAATACAGAAGGAGGGGGAGTCTGTTACCTCCTATATTCAAAGATTTCATGAGGAAGTTTTATCTATTCCCGGGGCTACTGATGCAACCACGGTCCCTGCCCTTATTAATAGTGTGAGAACACCCAAGTTGAAGTGGAAGTTGCTAGAACATGATATAACCACATATTCAGAGGCCATGAACATTGTCCAACGATTCGTTTGGTCATCAGACATCTACACACCCTTAGATTGAAAAAAGAAAAAAAGACAAGTCTGGGAGATTTGAGGCTCATTAGCCCAAGTGTCCTTGGGGCTTCATTAGCCCCTTACATAGCCGGACACCTCAAGAGGAGGTTGGCTCACTCTATTCGGCACCTTCCTTACTCGGCAGGTACATACCCTATTCGGCCCCTTCCATAGATGGACTCCATAGGGGTCCGAGTTGTGTTTCAAACTTGGGGCTCATTAGCCCCTTATACAGGAGCCGGACACCTCAAGAGGAGGGTGGCTCACTCTATTCGGTACCTGCTTTACTCGGCAAGTACGTATCCTATTCGGCTCCTTCCATGGATGGACTCCATAGGGGTCCGAACTATGCTTCATTCTTGGAGCTCATTAGCCCAAGTGTCCTTGGGGTTCATTAGCCCCTCATAGGAGCCGAACACCTCAGGAGGAGGTTGGCTCCCCCATATTCGGCCCCTTCCATGGATGGACTCCATAGGGGTCCGAACACTGTTTCATACTTGGGGCTCATTAGGTCAAGTGTCCTTGGGGCTCATTAACCACTCACAGGAGCTGGACACCTCAGGAGGAAGTTGGCTCCCTCTATTCGGCCCCTTCCATGGATTGACTCCATAGGGGTTCGAACACTGTTTCATACTTAAAGCTCATTAGCCCAAGTGTTCTTGGGGCTCATTAGCCCCTCACAGGAGCCGGACACCTCAGGAGGAGGTTGGCTCCACCTATTCGGCCCCTTCCATAGATGGACTCCATAGGGATCCGAATTGTGTTTCAAACTTTATTCGGGATCTTCTACGATCACCTCCTTTCCTTTCTCCTTCGACCCCCCTGGGGCCTTGCCTTTGCCAGTGTTTCCCTTCGGCAGGAGCGTCTTCTGTCGTTTAGCAGGTTGGGTCGAAGGAGAATCGGTAGAGTCCGAGGCTCCGCTCGAGACAGCTTCTTCCGGAAGCTTCTTGTTCTTACTATTCTGCAAGCAATATTCGGACATGTAAAGAGACGTCTAGCCAAGAAACTTGAACCAGTGAGAGAAGGATACTAAACCTTGGGCGGATTCGAAAGATGTGTCTTTTCGGTCTGTGCTTTCATCTTACGTGTTTCGGCCATCATCTGGGCAAAGTTTAAAGCATTCATGATCTCTGGGTATTTTCTTTGAAGTTCCTCGAAGGCTACGACTGCAAAAAATAAAATAAAGTTTTAGTAGCCGAATACGTTATAGTAAACAACGGAGAATTCTAAACTCACCCTGGTGATATTTCGGACTAAGCCCCAGGGCGGACAATAAAAGATCATTTTGGAGATGGTCTCTAGTCACAAGAAATTGCGTTGCACAAAATTGGGTTTAAAATTCCCTAGTTCTACATCCTTAGTTGCATGCTCAATAATCAAAAATTCGTCCAAGTTACACTGTGGGACGTTATTATTCATTTGGAGGTTCGGCTCCTCATCATGACTCGTCTTAAATGGCCACGGTTCGGCCCTATACATAAATACAAAGTCATTTCGAAAACGTTTTATACTATCTTTCAGCTTATCAACCACCAAAAAAACCTGATCGATGCTGAAAAGAAACCCATCCTATACCTTGAGCAATCGAACATCTTCTCAACCTTAATATATACCTAAAAGCCGTTAACGATGGCTCTACTCCTATAGTTGTACATATCACTATAAATGCAACTATACATCCCCATCCATTGGGATATAACTCGGACACCTTCAGTTCCCCTATTCGGCCAGTATGTATTCGGACACCTTCAGTAGAGGGTATGTCCCCTGTTCGGCCAGAACATATTCGGACACCCCAAAGAAGGGGTGTGCCCTTATTCGGCCCCTATGTAATCACTTTATTCGGTCACCCCAAGGAAAAGGGGTGCCTCTATTCTGCCACTTTGAGAATGTATTCGGACACCCTACGGAAAAGGGGTGCCTCTCTTCTGCCACTTTGAGAATGTATTCGGACGCCCCAAGGGAAGGGGGTGCGTCTATTCTGCCACTTTAAGAATGTATTCGGACACCCCAAGGGAAGGGGGTGCCCCTATTCTGCCATATCCTATTCTGTCACTTTGAGAATGTATTGGGACACCCAAAGGAAGGGGGTGCCTCTATTCTGCCATATCCTATTCTGCCACTTTGAGAATATATTCGGACACCCCAAGGGAAAAGGGTGCCTCTATTCTGCCACTTTGAGAATGTATTCGGACAACCCAAGGGAAGGGGGTGCCCCTATTCTGCCATATCCTATTCGGCCACTTTAAGGATGTATTCGGACACTCCAAGGAAAGGGGGTGCTCCTATTCGGTCATATCCAACTCGGCCAAGATAGTATTCGGACACCTCGAGGAGGTGTCGTTGTTCAGTTAATCACCTATTCGGTCGTCAAGTATTCGGACACTGTGGCCGGACTCCTACAGTCGAGGCAACCTAATACTTAGCCCCTAAAGGTCATCATGGCTCTGGATTTTTTCCGCACAAAGCCCGCCAACGCTCGCATTCGACGCCTTCTGTGCGTGGGGCTGATGTTATGGGGTCAATCAACCCCAAATTCATGGGCTAAGTCAAAAGGCCCAACAACTCAGTCAACGCCTCAGCAAAGCCCATCCTGAGGCAAAATTACAAAAATACCCCTAGGACAACCAATCAGGTCATTTATTGCTCTATAAATACCCGCATTCAATGTCATTTATGGTAATGCTTTCTCTCTCTAGAAACTACCAATTTTAGTCATCTTTACTTACTTAATTTACCGACCACAAGCTTGAGCGTCGGAGGGGCTTTTCGGGAAGCAGTCCCTGGACAAGTAACTCTGTTCGTTTTGTAGTTATTCTGCCACCAATCCCTATTCGGACATTCCAAACAGCCGTTGACATACCTCGAGTAGTCACCTTCCGGTCAGGGAGATTTTATTCGATTTCTACGCAGAAACAAGGTTCAATCTAGTCTAGTTCATTCTAAATTTTTCATAATATATCCTATCATAATGTAGCTGTCGGATAAGAAAATGAGGAAGGACGATTGTTGTTGTTTGGTCGTGTCTGTATCTTTCTGGTTTCCTTTGTGGACAATGATCTTGTTTTGCCAGAAGACACAACAACTACTTTGGTTGCTACTGGGAAAAATGGGAAAATGAAGATAAAGGACAAGATAAAGGACCGGTATGGACTTATAGGCTGCACACGAGAATTGATGGGCATAATGGAGTGGCATTTAGTTGCTAGATTTGGACATGGGTGTAATGGTTCGAGCTATGTCAATCCAGATATTTATATGTAAATATGAATTCTGGTTTAACACTTTAGGCTATTAAAAAATATCATCAAGTCTTGTGAACGACCGTCTGATATTGAGACCAATAGCACAATTGGCCTAATTATGATTTTTTACAATACGTGATCAGTGTTTGATACCTTGAGGTTATAATTAATACCTTTAAGATCAAAATTGATTTCTTTTACAAGTTATAACTGATTATTTAATTGATCACATGATATATAACTGATTACTTTAAGGTCTGAATTGATCACCTTAACGTTGAAATTAAAGGTTGTAAAATAATTGATCCATATTAAGATTAAAAACTTGTAATTAGAAATTGATCACTTTGATGTCAAAACTGATCACTTTTAGATAAAAATTAAAATTTTTATTGATTTCTTTTTAAAGTTATAACCAATCATTTAATTGATCACTTTATATATTATAGATTACTTTACGGTCTGAATTGATCACTTTTATGTCCAAATTGAAGAATTAAAAATAATTGATTCATGTAAGTTTATAAACTTGTAAGTAATAATTAATCACTTCAATGTCAATATTGATCACTTTTAGGTCAAAATTGATTTTTATAAGGAAAAATTACCAAGAATAATCCAAACTATCTGTGATTTTCCTACAATAATCCCACCTATTGATTAACTATAAATAATCTCAATTTCGAGGGGCATTTTCCTAGAATAAACCCGGTGACC
This sequence comes from Amaranthus cruentus, assembly GCA_019425755.1. Taxonomy (NCBI): domain Eukaryota; kingdom Viridiplantae; phylum Streptophyta; class Magnoliopsida; order Caryophyllales; family Amaranthaceae; genus Amaranthus; species Amaranthus cruentus. Next base: position 15,963,420 of record CM033454.1, read on the forward strand.
GAATAGCTTGTTATAGTAAGTTTTATTTTTCCTAACAAAAAGATAAATTAAAATAAAATGTCAAAAAAAATGTTAAAAAAATATTCATAAAAAATTTATGATTTTTTTTATTATTTAAAATTTTTTATGTAATTTTTCAAAAATATTTTCTAATTTTAAATTAATATTTAATTTATTTTTTTGGTGAATTACCTATAGCAAGTCATCGGGTTATCCAAGTTTACTCTAGGAAAATACCCCTCAAAGTTGGGATTATTCATGGTTAATCAATAGGTGGAATTATTGTAGGAAAATCATGAATAATTTGGATTATTCTAGGTAATTTTTCCTTTTTTTTAATTGATCTATTATGGTTACTTTAAGTTGAAATTGATACCTTTAAGGTCAAAATTGATTTTTTTAATTGATCTATTATGCTTACTTTAAGTTAAAATTGACACTTTTAAGGTGCAAAATTAAAACCTTTAAGGTCAAAATTAAATTTTTATTTTTAAATTTTTGGAATTTGAGCGATTTTTATTTTTTAATTGCATGGGACAGAGTGTTGGCCCGTTAAGAAGATCCATGAACAAAAGATGGAAGTAGCAGAGATGCGAATGCTGAGGTGGATGTGCCGTAACATAACAATGGATAGTTATAAGAACCAGGAGTTTAGAGGGAAACTAGGTGTTGCCCCTTTATCTGCTAAAATGCGTGAAAATAGGCTAAGGTGGTTTGGCCATGTGCAAAGAAAGACAACTGACTCCCCCGTTAGAAGGATAGAAAGCATCATAGTGGAGGGTAAGAGAAGTCAAGGAAGACCTAAGAAAACATGGGTAGAACAAATTAACAACGACTTGAGTGAGATGCACTTCTCCACGGACTTGACTAGGGATAGGAGTAGTTGAAGACGACAGATCCATTTTATGGACCGCTAATTGGCTCTTTTTCTTTCTTTCCTCTTCTTTTAGTTTCTTCTCTTTTTTATTTTCTTTATCTAGTTGTGTTTCTTGTAATCGTCAGACATCACTTATTTCCTCTATTGTAGGACTCTTTTCCTTTTTGGGTAATATAGACCACTTTTCTCTAGTTCTCCCCTAAAGGGAGTACGAGAGTGGATTGTTTGTCACCTTTACTTCACCCAGACCCTGCCTTTGAGCGAGATATTGGGTATGATGATGATGACATTTGGTTCGGCCTATATGGACACTCCCAATAGGACACATCACTTACGAGTTTTAGCGAATAAATATTGTTTAACAGATTGTAAAATATTCTATTGATAAAGTGATTCAAGTATGCTTAGATCATATTCAAAAATAACGTATTCAAGACTTGATCAAGTATACTCTTGTTGGCTAAGTTGTGGCAATATGCTTGGTATGATTTCATAAGCAACAACAACACCTTGCACGAATAAATCAGCAACATGCGTAGACACAAAATTAGCAAAACAGTAACATAATGTTAGGAAAATAGTTGTTCCTTTATTTTGTTGATTGTTAAAAGCATGTTGGCTATTTTCATTAAAAGGGCATGTGATTAACATGTGCTCATTAAAAACCCATGTGATCTAGGCTTCTGTGTTTTCCTATAAATAGAGGTCTTGGATCATTTGTAAGAACAACTGTTGATAAATAAAAATTTGGCTTCTAAGAAATTAGAATCAAGAAGCGCTGTTCACCTTAAGGAGAAATTCAGGTTGTATTCCTATCCTATCTTCTTCCTTTGTGACTGAAGTAAAGAAAGATATAGCAAGATCTCGTGAAAATTAAGGTGAGTGAAGCCTTAATTGAGAGTGTGGGGATAAGGGCTTCTTGGTGAGTGAAATCAAGTGAGTTTTCATCCAAGATCAACATTTTTTGATCATATCTTTTTTTTTCAGTTTTCATTGGTTTGAAGGGTCCAATCTTAATTCCGCAAACAAACAAGTTTAACCTCATTTTTGGGACCATACTCGCATCAACTTGGCATCAGATCTTGGCTGTAGAAAAGGGCCAAGAACAACACAAAAGAATAACCAAAACTCAAAGTTAGTGAAAGTGTTAAAATTTATCAGATTCTGACAGATTTTGGGGTTGAAAAACAGAAGTGATTTAGAGCTGTTCTTGGAATCGTTTTGCAAATTGTTTTTACACCATATATGATATTGAGTTAGAAAACTTTGGCTTTTGAATCATAGGATTTGGTGTTGTGGTTAAGGAGATATGCATTTTTTTTATAGGTTGTCCAAAATTGATCAAATCTGGGTAACTTGTTATGGTCTCTTCGAAATCTTATCAAGATTATTTTATTTTGCTCTCATTTTTCACCAAATTATCAATAATTATTCTATATTCATTAATCCATATCATTTTCCCACTTTTTCATACATTTTATAGGTTTTTTGAATGACCCATTGCATGTTTGTTTTGCAAAGTACAGGAGAGTCTCATTTGTATTTGTCTTCTGTATTATTTTTGTTTCTCCTTCGTTTTTGACTCTTTTTCATTGTTTTTTTTTCCGTATTGGTTCATTTTGAGTCTAGTTTTTTATGGGTCTTCTTGTGTAGTCATTGGAGTTGTAGGAAAAAAGATGCGCAAGTGTTTTTTACCAAAGGTCATAGAAATAGTTCAGAATGGATGTTTGGATGAAGTTTTGGATTGTGATTAAACTAGGCCATGTATTTGGAGATATTTTTAGACATATGGAACTTTGTTATCACCAAATTTCATCATTAATGGAGGTGGTCTGGTCGGGTTTACAATAGCAAAAATTTGACATAGATTCTGGACCTGTGTTGTTTGAATTTTTTAGTTTTTCTGATTTTTTTTTTTTTGTGCACAAAATTTTTCCAAACTTTATTTATTTTTTTTTTCACTCTTATCCTTACTCTCACACTTCATTTTTGAGGGATTCTTGATTCTTAGAATATAAATTCATTGAAAGTAAACATGAGCAAACAAGAACGATTGGATGGCATGATTGATCAAATGTATAAATTAAATCTGGACTCATTGATTGTTCAGAAGGAAAGACTTGAGGGGTTGAAGGTGTTTTGTGTACAACAAAGGGGTTGGATACAATTCAAATCTTATGAAGAGCGATTAGTTAAGGTTTGGAGTCAAAGGCGAAATTTGAAGAGGAAAATATTTCTTCATCAAGAAAAGCTAAAGTTTCAACAAAGGTTGCAAATTCATTATGGTGACTCGAAAATGGTGGTTGTTCATGAGTACATTCCAGACATTAACCCTCCAAAAATCAAAATTGAGATTATCGCAAAACCTGTTACAACAACTAATAGTACCCAAGACACAACCATGGAAGAATTAATGGAAACATCTTGTGTAGAGGTTGTAGATGATCTTAAACAGATTATGGAGACATCTTGTCATGAGTTGGGTTGTGTTCGACAAGAGGTATTACATGTGGCCAATGTTCATGCAAGTTTTGAAGATGATTCAACAAAGCACACAAGAAAGCATAAGTTTGTGATGATGGATAATATATGGGAATTTGTTCATGTTAGTCAAATTGTTGAGTTTTATCCTACGAAAATTCGAGGACGAATTTTTTCTAAAGGGAGGATGCAACAAGTTGAATGGATTCTTGGTAATACAAGCAAGCTAATCTTCTTGATAAGCCTGTTTAACATAAGGATTTGGTTTATTATGCAAGTGAGAACAAGAGCATTCATTCTTGCATGTATAATGAAGGGAACATGGTTGATAATTTTATTCAAAGCATACTAGTAGGAGTACATGGGGATTATGCAAATGATATCATCATCATCATCATCATCATCATCATCGTGATTATCATCATACCTAATGTATCACGCTTATAGAAAATTATGATCATGGTCTGGAGTGGGAAAAACGACGGCAACTCATACCCATAGAGGATTATGCAAATGATAGTCTCCTGTTATTGTTTTGGTTGTTCAAGAGCTATGTGTATTGGTCTATGACTATATGGTTTGGGGCAACAACCATTCAAAGAAAAGGTCAAGAATTGAGGACATTTCTTTTTCCAAGAAGGAGAGAATGATCCAAGTATGCTTGGATCATGTTCAAAAACAAGGCATTCAAGACCTGATCAAGTATACTCTTGTTAGCTATGTTGTGGCAATATACTTGGTATGATTTCATTAGCAACAACAACATCTTGCACGAATAAATCAACAACATACGTAGACACGAAATAAGCAAAAACAGTAGCATAATGTTAGGAAAATAAATGTATTCGTTGTTCCTTAATTTTGTTGATTGTTAAAAGCCATGTTGGCTATTTTCATTAAAAGGGCATGTGATTAACATGAGCTCATTAAAAACCAATGTAATCTAGGCTTCTATGTTTTCCAATAAATAGAGGCCTCGGATAATTTGTAAGAACAACATTTGGTGAATAAAAGTTTGGCTTCTAAGAAATTAGAATCAAGAAGGGGTGTTCTCTTCAAGGGGAAATTCAGGTTGTATTTCCTATCATATCTTCTTCCTTTGTGAGTGAAGCAAAGAAAGATTATAGCAAGATCCCATGAAGATTAAGGTGAGTAAAGCCTTAATTGAGAGAGTGGAGAAAAGGGCTTCTTAATGAGTGAAATCAAGTGAGTATTATCCAAGATCAACATTGTTTGATCATATCTTTTTTTTTCAGTTTTCATTGGCTTGAAGGGTCCAATCTTAATTCCGCAAGCAAACAAGTTTAACCTTATTTTTGGGACCATACTCGCATCATAAAGGAATAGACATGCAAAAAAATATCAAACCTTAACCCCGAATATTAAATTACATCTCAAAAACCAATTGGTAGCTTACACAAAATAAGTTCAAGGACAATTGAAGTGTGGAACGTAAAGAAAAATTCTCATGGTAGTTTTATTAATGGGTAAGGTATCCTATGCAGGCCTGGTTATTGACAAGGGTAAACAGGTCTTCGCACAAGGCCCCAAAAATATGAAAGTTTTAAGGGTCCAAAAAATGTAAACATGTAGCCCAATATAACAAATAATTATTTCATGTCATTATAAATTGGGAAGAGTAAAGACTCGTGAAAACTAGTAGAAATTAGGGAGTAATACTTCCTTACCAAGGCAATTCCACATCCCAATAAAAAAAAGTAACTATAACCATTGGTATTTTAAATAGATAAATAAAAAAATTATTGTATTCTCACATTACTTTGTTCAGTTACCTTCTTCTTCTACAATGGTTATCAAATCACTATCAATATGAAGCACCATTGTTAAGCAAAAACTTCATTGATGCATAAAATTCTGGTTAATTTCACACGAGATCTAACACTGAGTAGGTAAAAAATTTAAGTTCTCATTTTTCCGAGTTTCACCATTATAAATCGATAATCTTGTTTTTTTTATAAGTTGCTTTTTATTTTTTTTATCATTAAAAATAAGTAATCTTGAATTTTTTGTAATTTTTATTTTCAACTAAAATAATATGAATAATTAAAACCACAAACAAGAAGAAGGAATTGAAAAAGAACAACAAAATTCTTTTAATTTTTTTATTTAAATATTGTATGCAATTTAATTTAATTTGTTTTATTTGTATTTCTAGTTCATTTATTTAATGTAATATTTTGTCAAATGCAGGTTTCTATGCTCTATTATTCTATAGTTCTATTATAAAATACAATTTGGGGATTTGACTTTTGAAGATCAATTACACAATTACAAGGTTGCATAAATCATTTCTTAATTTTTAATTATTTGTTGTTTTTTAAATAATTTCTGCTATAGTCAAAAGACATAAGTCTGGATATGAAAAGCGTAAGAAAAGAAAAAAAAATTAGAAGAGTTAATTCAATCTCAAAGAGAATCACTTGACAAATTTGTGATAAAAGAACAAGTAAATGTTGATGTTTTTAACAATGTTAATGTTGAAATTCATGAAAATGTGACTTCTAATGAAACGATTAATTTGGATAACCAAAGTGTTATTTTAGAAAATATAACCGACTTGCCAAATGACAATGTTAATATGACTACTAAGAATGTTGATGTCGAGGTTAGTGATGATGGTAACTTAATAGACACGGAGCAAACAAATCCATTTGATAATTCATTTGATATATTTGATCTAAGGAATTGGAATGCTCTTGATTCCAAAATGATTGATTTAGTAGCCACAAAAGGTCCTAAAAGAGATTGTTCAATTTTAATAGGTCTAAAAGATCATTTTTTTTGGCGATTTACTGCTAATTTGTTTACTAGAGTTATATCAATGGAGAAGAGTCTAATAGAGATTGGTTAGTTTATTCAAAAGAGCTTGATAGAGTATTTTGTTTTGTTGTAAAATTTTTAAGAGAGGTATTAGTATTTTGTAGAGGCCTTTTAGCAAATGAGGGTTTTAGTGATTGGCATCATGTTGGAGAGAGACTTAAAGAAGATAATGTTAGAGTATATAACATATCATAGGGCCTCAACCATCAACTTAAACTTTTGATTGAGTTGGTTCCTTGACATGGTATCAGAGCCAACATGACAAGAGGTCATGGGTTCGAATATCAACCACACCCTCATTTAAGTGGAATATTTAGCACCAAGTATGAGGAGGGCCTATGCTGCATCAACACTTCTAGCCCAAAGGGCTCTCGTGTGAGGGGGCGTGTAAGAGTATATAACATATCTTGGTGCCTCAACCATCATCTTAAGTTTTTGGTTGAGTTGGTTCCTTAACACATGAAACTTGTGTGGAACATGTTAAAAATATGGCCACTTGGTATGAACTGCATCAACGGTTGAAAAGTAATCAAACTATTGATAAAACAACTCACAAACTAATAAAGCAAGAAAAAGATTACTGCAAAGTTGTTAAAATCGGAATTCTACTTGAAATCGTTCAGACCTGTAGAATCGAATTCCACAACAAATTTAAATGTGCTATCTAGTCATAATTATAACTAAAAAGTTCAAGTTTACTAATTAAAGTTTCATTCACTTCATTTTTAAGAATGAAATAGAGAAATATTTAATAAGTAGTTTACGTCTTCATATAATCAATGAATAGATGATGGATCGTTAAATTATCAGAAAAATTAATAAAAGATGGTACACAAGAAAAAATTTAAAAATTAAGAATAAATTAGTTGAATCGAATCGTTAAATCATAGGATTGTAGAATCGTGTTATAATTCAACCTTTACAAATTTTATTTTAATTAGAATCGTAAGATTCTACCAACTTACGATTTTACCGACGATTTGAATCGTTCGCTTATGGATCGTAAAATCGTAGAATTGTAGATCAGAATCCTGATTTTAATAACCATGGATCACTGGAAAAATGTGTTAGAAAGATTTATTGCAATTGTTAAATTTTTTTTCTTAACATAATTTGGCCTTTCGTGGTTCTAATGAAAAATTGTATGAAAATATCAATGACAATTTTTTGGGCTTTATTGAAATGCTAGTAGAGTTTGACATGGTTGTCTAAGAACATGTTTGACGTATAACAAAAGATGATGTTCACTTTCATTATCTTGGGCATAACATCCAAAACGAATTAATGTTATTGCTTGCTCACGCTATTAAAACTAAAATAATTAGAAAAATTAAACAAGCAAAGTGTTTTGATGACAACTCGAACACCCCATCTGTTGAGTTCACGAGAGAAGAAGCTTTTAGAATCAATTACTTTCTTTATCTTGTAAATCAAGCAATTGTCTCTCTTAATAATAGATTTGAGCAATATCAAGACTATGAAAAAAACAATTATACGATGATGCAAATTTAAAGTCATGTTGTAATAATTTGGTAAAAGCATTGAAGCACAAGGAGCAATCTTATATTGATGGAAATGAATGTGTGGAATTAAAGTTGCTAAGAGAAATCTTGTCAAGAGAGCATATGAGACTGATTGATATATTAAAGTTTTTAAAAAGTTTAGATTGTTTTCTTAATATAATAATTGCATATCAAATTTTGTTAACTAAACCTATGATCGTTGCTTCTGCAAAAACGAGTTTTTCAAAATTGAAGTTGTTGGAAGTCTTATTTGCAATCCACCATGTTACAAGAAAGACTTAATGGACTAGCGATGATAGCAATTGAAAATGATGTATTGAAGATGATGTATTGAAGACCATCCACTATGAAGATTTGGTTGATGAGTTTGCATCAAAAAGTGTTAGAAGAATGACTCTTTTCAAGTAGAAGGTTAGTATTAACATGAATTTTAGTGGAGTATAGTTGTAATAAGAGTTTTTAAATATATTTTCAATTTCTTTTTTTTTGTTGGGGGCTCAATTTTAAGATTAGACCAGGGCCTTTTAAATTGATTAAGAACAACAAACACTTGCCACATTCCCAACTTGTTATTGAACTGTTAGCTATTACATGAGCACATCTTCATAGGTTCATCAGAACAAAAAACAATGTACACGTGTGAGACAAATACATGTGCAAAGACAGTTCGTTAAATCAATAAGTTTATCATCCTAACAAACAAACGCTCAAGTTTTAATTCTTTAATTCCTTCTTTTTTCCATCATTAAGTCCACGACTCACTCGTTCTGTTCGAGTGACCAAAGCACTAAATATATAACTTAAAAGAATACACATGAAAGGGCTAATCCTAAGGCAAACTCCTTCCAATGTTTGGGTTATGAGTACCCCATGATGATCCTTATTAGGACCCTCGCCATGAGAACCAACCATAATTAATCTCCACCCTTTTGGGTACCACTACAACATAATTAGCTTTTAGTGGGATATATTTAGCGACATTTAATTTAAATGTCGTTATTTCAAATTTCTAATAGTATAGATAGAGGATTTAGTGGCATTTATTAGACCTTTTAGCAGCATTATAAAAAATCACACTAAAGCTTTTTGCGACATAGGATCTAGTGACATTTCTCACAAATGCCACTATAGACTATAGTAACAATTACATTTGCCACTAAAGACCAAATAAAGTGTCACTAAATCACTTTATAGTGAAACTTAAAATCAAACTCAATAATTATTACACTAAAAATGTGAATTAGTGGCATTTTTTTGATGCCACTAAATACAATGTCGTAAAAAGTCAAATATGTTGTAGTGCTCAAACTCCTCAAACAACTCCTTTGGGTAGCATCCTTAATTTAAATTTTAGGACCTCTTAAATTTTATTTGAGGCAAATCATCCTTGTGTAAAATACACAACCAACCAGTTATTTGGAAAAAAATTCTAAATTCACAACATGAATTTTTTAATTGTGCATCTACCTTAATAGCACAAGTCACCCACACCACAACCCTGCAATAGTTCACATACAAACATATCATTTCACATCAATTGTACTCACTAATCCACAAACATTTACAATAGCTTAATCATCCAAATTTACTATTTATCATATACCAAAAATGGATAGAAGCTAAAAAGCCATTTTCTTCCAGTTTCAGTAATGCAAACAGAAAACCCGCCTTCACCGTTTCGTTTGTAAGGTACCAACTACCTTGGGTACCAAATCTCATAATTTTTAGTGCCAATTTACTTTTAAAATTTAATTTAAGCGTTTACAACTTTGAATTGGATTAGGAATTCAAACAATAAATCGACACACCATATGAGTGGCGCGCATAGCGAGATAGAAACAATATGTGTTTCTTTTCATTATTTAATTTAATCAATTTCTCATTGGAATTTTTAGCAAAAATGCTATTTCAGATAATTGGTTTGTGACGAAATTTTACCCAAAATAGGCTCAAGAAACACGTGAATTGGATTTGTGAATTGTGTGGAGGAATTTGTGTTCGTTGTAATTTTCTGCTGCAATGTCAACATTTTATTAGAGTCGTAGTATTGATTCTAATAAACTAAGGGAGTGTTTTGGCATGGTGAACTTTACTTAGTTATTAAAGATAATTGGTGGTTTAAGTAAATTAATTATGTCAATTACTCATATTAGATTTTAAAAAAAAAAGTTAATGTTTCATAAAAATAAAGTTAAACAAAGCACATTAGCTAGTTAAGTCAAATTTACCTTTAATTATTAAACACATATATGTTTATATATTAGATACCGATTTCAATGAGGAGCCGCATTGGTTATGCTAGTTGTTTTGTTGTTATATAAAAAGGTTAGATTTCTTACTCATATCTTTAATAGTTACGAGAAAAGAGTACAAAGGTATGTACTTTCCCTTTAGCTGAGATTGGTTCAAATACAGGGAGATGTTCTTAAAATAGAAAGTTGTTTTTTAACCCTTGAAATCATAGAATATATAGTTATAGAAAAGGTATAGATAGTTTAATATCTTGAAACCGTTGGGACTAACTTTGTGGTGTCTCAAGCAAATGGAACCTCGTCAGCGTTAACTCGACGCTATATAATAGTGGGGGGTACGCTGATCGATACCTTGGGCTTAGATCCTCTGCTATGGTTTAATTTAATCGTTTGTGGGGTGTATACACAAGGGATCTTTGCTGTCTAATAGTTATTTGAAGGGTCTAGATAGCCCAACGAAAAATAAAGTTTGTTCCATTCCATATATTTGACGCATAATTTTAAGACTTTGAAAGGAAATATTTTAGCAAAGAAAAAGGAACATTATTTGATTTATAAAAACTGAAAATGAAAGAAAAAAGATTTTATAATGTATGTTTTTAGTATTGTGTTTGCAAAAAGTAAATAATTTGTAGAAATATTTAGTGTATCCTACCTGCATATGTTTGGATTTATACTATGGAATCTAGCTCAACTGTTTGGCTGATATTACATGTCGTTATATGTAGGTACATGAAGTTTAGTTAGAGTCGGGGTACTGGCAGAGAGCAACGTCCTCTCATTTTGTGTATATAGTTATAATATTTCTTTTCGCCTTAGTTTTATGTATAATTAGTTTTTTGATATTAACGGTGTAAATATTAATCCACGTTAAATCTTTTTAGTTAGGTTGTAAAAGTTTAACTTGAGTTATGATTTAGATTTTGGTTGGATTGTTTTCTTAGCCATTATTCTTATGATAATCGTGGAATAACACATTTGAATTTTGAGTTAGAGAATATATTGACGTTTGAGCTATGCGGAATTGAAAATTTGGAATACAAAATTGTTGATTTGTTGAAATAGATTTATATTTTGGAAGTCAGTCCTACATTAATATTTTAGGATAGTCCATATTTCAAACGGAGCTCTCCCAAATTTTTAGGAGCATTATAATAGAATATAATTTAGTTAGTTACTCTAAATTGAAGGGTGTTATAGTAATGGTCAACTGGGTCTTAATGTATTGTGACAGTTGACATTGGGGCTTGAAGGAAGGCGCTTCTAATCCATAAGGGTAAAGTAAAGAAGAAAGTCAGAATGGCTGCAAGCCTGCAAGAAAGGGGAATGTGAGTGGAAATTGAAGGGAAAGGGAGAAATTTAAAGCTTGGAAAAAATGATGGTAAAACATTATTTCTTTTCTTTAAATGTCCCATATCCTTGTTAAGAATGATAGAAATAAATAATAATTTGGTTGAAAATTAATGATAAATATGAATTTATCCTTATGGTATGTTTGGCAACTTGGAATTCATTTCCAATTGTTGAATTGGGCCAAATATTATGTTTGACAAATCTTGAATTTGAAATGTGGAATTGGATTAATTCCATAGACTTGCAATAACAATGTAAAATTTAGTCAAGCATTAAAATTTGCAAATTTCAAGTATATAGGTGTTATTTATAATTTTTGAATTTGAATACCAAAATTAAATTCCTTATTTTCAAATGAATTCTATGTTGCCAAACACTACCTTAGCTTATTTGTACTTTTTAACTTTCGTTAATGACAATATGTTTTTTCATGATTTGTCCAAGTCTCAATTAAATTTTCACTTTCTACTAACATTTTTATGGACTTTTTTCTTTTGATATCTCATTCCCTATTCTCACCAACTCTCCAAGCGGCTCAAACAAATAAAGAATTTTTTTAATCCTCAACACAAAATATTCAATCTCCAACTCGAACGTGAACTTCCTCCAATTAAACACCCCTATATCCTTTGTCATATAATTTTGATAGCCACAAAAGTATTTAACATCTAATCGCCGTCATGGAAAGGATTCAAAAAAAATAGTTTTTTGATACTCTAGTTCAATTATGATCGGGTGTTATAAATAATAAAAAAATAAAAACATTCGTTTTGACCGTAATAACCGAAAAGTGTTTCAACTGGTCTCTTAAGAGACTGTCTCTCTAAGAGAAGTCTCTCGGGCCCAACCCATTTAACCTTAGTGTTCACATACTGTATTCTTTATACCTACTTACAATATATTTAATGTCCACCGAGTAAATACTTAAAATTCCTACGTACAATATTCTAATGACTATCGAGAAACTTAGCTTCCTAGCTTACTTACCATATTCTTAATGTAACACCCCGACCCAACGAACCACCGGTAACTACTCATGGAGACTGTAGACTAGCCCCACAGACCAACACAAGTTTTTCCAGCGCACTTCGCCCTTACTCGTGCGCACCCAGGAACATTTTCCAGGAGGTCACTCATCCTAAGATTGCTCCCTAGCAAATGGGCTCCCCACCAATCTTAGGATGGGTGACCTCCTGGGAAGTTTTCCTGGGTGCGCACGAGTGAGGCCAAAATGCGCTGGAAAGACTTGTGTTGGTCTATGGGGCCAGTCGACTATCTCCATGAGTAGTCACCGGTGGTCCGTTGGGCCGGGGTGTTACAAATGGTATTAGAGCAACCTGCTAGCGTGGCTGATTGTGTGTTCAGTGCACCTAGCGGGGGGGAAAGATTCTGAAATGACGGTCCAACGAGGACATTGTATTCCTAAGTGGGGGGTGAGTGTTATACCCCAGATTTAGCTTGAAAAGGGATTGATAGACTACTCATATCAACAAGGTGCATCTTCTTTTTTAGGGAGCCCATTTACTAAGAACTTCACAGTTAAGCATGCTTGGTGAGGAGCAATCTTAGGATGGGTGACCTCCTGGGAAGTTTTCCCGGGTGCGCACGAGTGAGGCCAAAGTGCGTTGAAAAGAGTTGTGTTGGTCTGTGGGGCTAGTACACAGTCACTATGAGTAGTCACCAGCGATCCGAGGGGCCGGGGTGTTACACTTAATGCCTACTTAATATATCTGTAATGCCTACTTACAATATACTTAATGCCCACCAAATACGTACTTAAATACTTGCAATAATCTAAATGCCTAATTACAATAATCTTAATGCCTACCAAGAAACTTACTCTACATTTTTCTTTTTGGGCCAGTCCAGTTAGAGATGGTCCATCAAAGAAACCGTCTCTCACAAGAATTTGTGAAAATCTTTTATCATCTCTATTAATTCCTTCTTGGCTGCAGGTAGACGTAGTTAATGGATGAGTTGCGTCGAATGTAGGGCGATTTATATGCAGGTCTGGTCGAATGTGGTTTGACATATTTGATTGCCTCGTTATTACCAACCCCACACAATTCGATGACTCGTTTAATATAACCAAGTCCACAACCAATAAGTTGACCCGCCTTATCAACCACCTTGACATCCAAGAAATTTCTCTACCCCAAAATAAAAAAAAAAAAACACAAATTTACATTTAAAATGGTCTCACCGTAAGAAAATTTTTAAACTGAGATAAATAAGTCAACTAAATTAATTGAAACATCCACTTTCATGCAATATTCATCTTTGGTTTTTTAATGTTTATTTGTTAATTTGATATTAACATGGAAACTTTTGATACTAAAGCGTCATTTTAGATGTGTCTCATGCAAAGTTATCAAAATCGAGATTCTATTTAAAATCAATTAGAGAAGTAGGTTCGAATCAGTAAGAACAAGTCGTAAAATCATACAATCTTACAAATAACCTTAAATATGCTAAAATAGTATAAGCTTTTAATGATAATAATTATTCATTTTGAAAGCATACATTTGTGGATTAATGTTTCTTTTGACTTAATTTTTATAAATGAAATGAAAAACTTTCAATAGTTTGTTTAAAATTCTAACTCAGACAAAAAACAATTCATTTCATTAAAATTATGATTAAAGAATATTTAAAACATATGTGTATTTGTCTGAACAAAATTAATAAAAGACAACACATAAGAAAAATAGATGAGTAAATATATTAAATTAGATCGTTGAATAGTAAAATCATAAAATCATGTAATAATTATTGCTCTTAAATTTTAATCCAATTTAATTGAAAGATTTTATCGATATCTACCTAAGATCCGAATCAATCTATAATAAATCTATAAACTATAAAAAGAGAGCAAGAATTCTTCACTATTCACAATTGTAAAATGAATAGTGAAATCACTATTCATTCACATTTTTCTTTTTTTTTTTTCTTTTGTATATAAACTTCCTCTTCTTCCTTCTTCACTCATTTGATAAATCTTTCACATACATACCTACAAAACTAAACAATTTCTTAACCTTTTCTTCTACTCTACCCTTACTTTTTTACAGATTCGGCCAAATGGAGAACAATAATCAACAATCTTTCTACCAATTTAGTGATCAAGTTCGTGCTCACAATAATCTTTCGACCAATTTAGTGATCAACTTCGAGTTCATATTCTTAATATAAATTTCAATTTAGTTGATTTTGTTTTTTAGGGTTTTTATTTTGAGCCGTTTGAAGATTGACATTAGCAAGCATGAGATAAGCTGTAGATGAGTAGTCATTTTAGGTAAAATTTGCTTCTTCTTTTAGTTATACTAAATTGATTGGTATTTTTACAGGTATATATTAATTTCACTAAGCATTGCATCTCAGTAAATAGTCCATGAATCATTGCTTAGTTTTGTTATACGTATCAAATTGATGAGGTAGAAAGGTAGCATTTTTAATTAGATTTGGAATGGCTTCATGAATACAAAATGGTTATTCTTGTCTTACTAAACTTCATTTTCTCTATGTAGCATTTGCATTGTGTTTAATTCACCAACGTTATACTGGTACTACAGGACAAAAACTAATACTCATAATATATTCAAAGCCATCTTCAAAAGAGCAAAAAAAACATGTTTAATAGTATGCACTATCTATTCATTTTTAGCATATAATTTGTGTTAAGAAAAACCTGATATCTAAATTAGAGCATTGTAAGATGGATGAGTTATTTACTAATCATAACTATCATGTTAGATTCACAATTTCGAGTTGATGATTTTCCCAACTTTTGATTAGTATATAACCATAGTTATAAGATTATTACTTGTTGTCTATTTTCCTAATTCCATGGACAATCTCTGTTATATGCATATCTGCCTAATATTTAAAAATGAGGGCTTAAGAGCAATGTAGAGCTTACTAAACAAGGATGCCATTAATTGGAAAAATTTTCATTTTGAGCTTTGTAGACTAAATGCATTTGAACTTTTGAAGTATGATTGGGGTTTTGATTAGTTTAATTAAGTGGAACATGTGAAATCACTATTTAATCTGATTACTCTTGAGTATTTCCAAAATCCTTTTGGCCATTACATTATTTTATTGAACGCCATATTTTATACTTCATTTGGTTTCATGCTAACTTTCTTAGCCATATGATGAACTCTACATGTGAAATCACCAACACCAGCTGCAGATGGACGGGTTCTGCAAGTGCGTTGCTGTTTAGACTTTGGCCAGATGGAGTGATGCAATTCTACTCTAGATAACACTCCTTGTTGTATTTCTACTATGCTTATTTTCTACTCTTTGTATTGTGCATAACTTTTGAACAGTCTTCATGCTAAGGTGAATATCATGGATGATTACGACTTGTTTACATGGAATGCTTTTTCAAAACATTAGATTATAATTGCAACATCATGTATTATGTAGTATGCTACTTTATAGACCTTCTCTAGATGCATCCCGTTGAATGACTTGTGTCAAGAAATTAGTGCTTGCTTAAATTCTTATTCCACAAACTTGCAATATCGATTGCGCATATTCTTTTCCCACGATTCGATTTACTAGGTTTTCGCATAGTGTCATTAAATCTAATAGTATAACTTGGGGGACCGCGTGCGAAGCACGCGGCCCCGCAACTAGTTGCTACAAAAAACATGAATAGTACACGTGAGCTTAGAGTGCAGTGGATCACAAATGGGGCTTTCGATTTTGCCAACAACCAACTACCGTGGTCTTCTTCTGCTCTCATTTCCCTCCTACTACTAGGTTAAACTCAACTATATATCATCAATTTCTCTCACTCTCTCCACTTTCCCTAGCTTTCACGACACTTGATAATGGCGTCTTCTACTTTCGATCACAAACAACCTATTTTCTCTTCTCTCGGAAATGTATTTCTACTCTGTTTTTTAGTTTCCTTTTCGTAATTTCAATCCTTTGAATCAGTATTCATTATGTTTTAGCTCAGTGTTGAATTGGTGTATTACACAATTCGCTCCACAAAATTACGAAATCTGTTGATTTCTTCGTCTTCCAGATTGTAAATTTTCTGATAATTATTTCACGTTTGATTGTTCAGGCTTCCGGCGAATTTGATGTGGAGAAGACAGTAGAACAACCGCTAATAGATGGAGCTCACCCTACCGAGAATTACTCGCTTCTTTCCTGCATTTTACCGTGAGTTTAATTTCTTTAGCGACTTCCTTTTGTCTTTTTTTTTTGTAGGTTTAGCAAAAATGTAAAGTTACTCATGTATCTTTAATCTTAGCTTGGCAGATGATTGCTACCTTTTTCAGAATGCTTCGAAAAATTCTCACAATATGATAGAATAAATTGTGATAGGAGTATAACTTAAGCTTAGATTTAATTTGATTGGATTGTGTTGCTGTTGTAAAATGTTACTTTAATTTATCAAATACACAATAAAATAAAGTTACAAGTTTGTAGCAGAAAAACAGAATATGTATGACATCAAGAACTATGCTTATGTACACCACCGAGAACTCCAAGATACCGATCTTCAAACCCGAACAAAGTAACAAGATTTTATATTGAACTTGATTAATTCTAGGCGAGACGCTCTATCTTAAAGCATCATTTCCTCCCTACTACGGTGCTTGGGAATAAACCGAAAATATGTTTTGAGATACAAAGAATTACATTAAATTTTTAGCCAAGGAATTTAGAATGATGTAAGGAAAACTTAAGTGGAAGAAGAAATGGAAAATTACAATCGAGGATTGCTACTTCTCTATGTAAAGTGCTAAAAGAAAAAGAAAAATCAGAAATTGCATATAGGGAATAACCACACAAACCTTCTATATTTATAGAATAGCTTACACCATTTAACGAAGCCACATGTTACTCCATGAAACACAAGATAGATTCATGAACTAATGTCGTCTTTCAATCAATCCATCCCAATATATTTGGTTAATATAACCATATTTAACCGGTGGTAGTTACATTATAACTAACAAAACGGATAAACTAACTTTGCAAAGAAGAATCCACAAAACAGTGCGAAACTTGCGAGCCGCGAGTTAGGTCGCGGGCCGCGGCCTGCTGTCCCACAATATAGTAACTTTTTCTTATATACCCGAATACTACTTTTGCTCAAAAACAAAAACTTTGCAACCTTGGGATATTTTCAAATTAATTTATTTAAATTAATTATTTGATTTAATTATTTATAATTTCCGGTGACCATTATACGCTCTAAATGACAAGGGTTCCTTCTAAGAAGTTAAAGGGAAAATTTTATAAACTTGTTTGATCATAAGCTAGTAATTCGTCTAAGTTTTGGGTCATTTACAAGCTGACTTTGATTTTGTTTATATTTCAACTAGATTTTACCCGCACGATGATAACAATCTTTTTAAAATAATTGTAGAAATTAATAACTACTAATATTTTAGCAAGTAATTAATCTTCTAATTGGATTCAATTGATGATAGGCATTTGTTACTTCAACATATATTAATTACACTATACAATGTATTTAAACCCTCAAGATGTCAAATATTTTGGTGAAATAAAAATACTAGCTTATAAGATAAAGTATAAATAATAGAAATTATAGCATCTTAATTTTTAAATCTTATGCGATGAAGAATCTTTTGCAATATTATTAATTTATTTAAATTTGCATTACTTGTCCAATGTTTTTCAACTCCAAAGAACTGTCAACAAGGATAATAGTAAACACATTTCAAAAAGTAATTAAATGACAATAATTAAAATTACAAAATACTATAATGACTATGATATCATCATAGCATTTTGGAAAGAAATTTTTTTTGTATGAGACTGACACATGAATTATGATGTCAACGGTGTTTTGCTTTAGCAATATTTATAGATATAGATGTATAAAACCATATGCTAGGCATGATGTTGAATTGGTATCAACTTCTGTTTTCATTATATCAATTATTTTGATGTTTTACTAATGGAGAATCTTAAAATATTAACAATAAAACCTATAACTAAGTTTGTTTACCTAAGTTCTATTTTCATTATATCATTAGTTGTTGACGATCAAGATCAGGCGTTGATTGAATTCTTGTTGAAGCATTTCAGTTGATATTCCTCATCAATGAGAATGATGTTTCTAGGAGAGCCATATATTTTTTTGAGTTGTTTACCCAAGTCTACAACTAAGCTTGTCAGTGTCAAAACAGCTCTTGGTGTAGTGTAATCTTCATTTTGCATACACCTAGCTGCATTTTGGCGGATTTTAAATGGGAACACCAACATTTTTTGACAGCATTGTTTCTTGTAATTAAGAACTCCAAGGATAAGCTTTAAAATGCCTTACGTTTGGTGCTAAAGGCACCCGTCATTCTTCCTGCATGTAAAGCTATAGTCTTTCATCCACTTTGCATCCTCTAATGAACGATTTTCTCTATATCTAATCTCTGTCATCCCAGGTAGCATAACTTAATGTGCAATAGGACACATCCCAAACAAGCAAAATGTTGATTCTTAATATGAGATTAAATAAAACTGTGCAATGAGACATCCTTAACTCAAAAAAAACGACATATCTGTAACCTCGAAGTATAAATTTGGTTGACTCAATTTAAAATTTTACTAAGCACTGGGCAACCTAGAACATTAAGAAAAGTATAGAGGATATATATATGTAACCTTCATCCATGTAACTTATTATCAAATGGAGAATGAAAGGCTAGACTTGATGATGAACACCTCTGGAATATGAACTTCTGCCATAGCTATTCAAATTTGTTAAAGAATTTTAATTGAGTGTTTAGTATAAGCTAAGCAAACTCACCTTTGAAGTTATTCCACATCAGTGTAACATAATTCGCTATCTAATTTGTCTTTTAAGATCTTGATAAGCTCAAAATGACTTCAAAATAGTCCAAAGTTGACCATAATTCGCTGTTTTCATTTTGCGATTCGCTAGGAGATTAGTGAAATAAGTGATCCAAAAGCCTCTAGGTAGAGACCCACACAATTGGCAACTCAAAATCGATGTTGTAGTTATTTGTACATTCTAAACAGTCAAAGTGTGTGTTCAAAGACCACTAAAAGTCACTATGGCACACTTGTATCTGAATGGATGGAGTGAGTGTTGTGATTTGCGTGGGTATATTGTTCTGTTTCTCCATGTCTACTTGGGTTGTCTTGTTTACCTTAGTTAGAGTTTTTAGCAATTGTTTTAGCTAAATTACTGGATTACTGTGTGTCAAGATGTAATTTTGATTTTTGAGTACTTGGCAGTTTAAAAAGTAAAAACTCTTTGGTGTATCGATGAGCTTTATAGACCTGATCCTTGTATTTGATACTAATATTTAGGATCAAATGTATTTTGTTTTTTCAGATTTTTATTCCCAGCTCTTGGAGGACTACTTTTTGGTTATGATGTTGGGGCTACATCGTCTGCCTCAATTTCAATTCAGGTAGGATGGTTATACAGATTGCTTTTGTCTTTTTTTGTTCAAATGCATATCGTGTTTCTTAATAACAATTCAGATTAAAGGTATATAGCACGGACACATTCTGTAATTCAACATCATGCAGACAGTCTAGTTTTTCTCAAAGAATATAAATTTTCTTCCTATAATGGATTCCTGTTGCTCCCTTTACTTTTGAGCTTTTATATATGCATACGATAGGTTAGCTTATGCACTGAAATCTCTTTTCTGCTGCAGTCACCGACTTTTAGTGGAACTACATGGTATGACTTGAGTTCTGTAGAAGTTGGTCTTATTGTAAGTCCGCAATTCTTCAGATTGGTTATGCTTAATACAAGGATTCTTTTTATCAATTTATGGTATACATCGACAATTACTATATATGATTGCTCTTTTCCAGAGTAGCGGATCATTATATGGAGCTCTGATCGGATCTGTCATGGCCTTTAATATAGCCGATTTCCTTGGTATATACTTCTGTAAAGGCCATTATTTTTTGGATATCCCTTTTTATCTATATGTGATGTTATCTAGAATACATTCTATAGGGAGGAGGAAAGAGTTGATAGTAGCTAGCATATTCTATCTTGTCGGAGCTCTAATTACATCAACAGGACCTAACTTTGCAATGATGATGATAGGACGCTTTATATTTGGCATTGGAATTGGACTGGTATTTATTTTGTTGTAGATTTTCCATTTTACTTTGAAGTTAAGTGTATGATGCTTCCTTTCTCTAACTATGTTTCGCCCTCTCATAGGACTTTTATTGAGAAGAGGATGGGATTTCCCGTCTATTTTCTGAATATGAAAGTTTAGCTTCTCCAAAAGTGCTCTTATTAATCAAGTCTACAATCTTCTTTATTGTGCTTTCTTTAGACAACATGGAAGTGATTCACTTCTTCAATTTTATGAATTCACAATAGGCAATGCATGCTGCTCCAATGTACATTGCTGAGACTGCTCCGTCTGATGTAAGGGGTCGACTAATCTCTATGAAAGAGTTCTTCATAGTTATCGGTGTGGTTGTAAGTATTTAGCTTTCACTCCAATGCTTTGATTGGTTGAAGGTATCATGCCTACCTCCATTTTCTCAATCCTAAAAAACCTACTACAATCTTGCTACATTGGTAATATTTGCAGATCGGTTATGCCATTGGGAGCTTCTTAGTAAATGTTATAGCTGGTTGGCGTTATATGTATGCTATGAGTTCTCCCATATCAGTTATTATGACAATTGGGATGTTGTGGCTACCAGAATCCCCTAGATGGCTACTATTGTGCGCTATACAAGGAAAGGGAGACAGACAGCTTCTAAGGGAGAATTCCATTTCTTGCATGTGCCGTGTTAGAGGCCAACAAGTTAGTGATATGGCTGCTCAGCAAGTAGATGAGATAATAGCAGAACTTTCTCTTGCCGGTGAACTGAATGATGTGTCTACAATTGAAATGTTTAGAGGAAAATACTTGAAAGCTTTGTTTATTGGTTGCGGTTTAGTCTTGTTTCAGCAGGTAAAGGTCCTTATGATTGTTATACCTGACTGGCATATTCTAAATGTGTTCATGTATCTTATCCTCATGATTTCCAGATAACAGGTCAACCAAGTGTGCTGTATTATGCTGCCTCTATCTTGCAGGTAAGATGTTTAGGATTGGTAATTATTTTGATAAAATGATGACCTAGCGTTCTTTTTGGTTAGCTCATGTACTGTTTATCAACTATGCTGCAGAGTGCAGGATTTTCTGCTGCATCTCATGCAACAAGGGTCTCAATTCTGCTTGGCTTATTTAAGGTAGACACTTTTCAACACTAATAAAAGTCTGCCTTCCTTTTCAGTTTTCCGTGTTTCCCATTTACTGAATATTATGTTATTTAGGAAAAATGATTTTATCCTATCTAGGTATTGTTACTGAGCATCTCTTGCTAGCCAAGACATATATCTCTTTTTATGTTATCCAACACTAATATAGAAGTCTGCCTTCCTTTCAGAATCTATCATCAACTGCTGTCCTTGTTTCCCATTTACTGAACATTAATGTTATTTAGGCAAAATGTTTTTATCCTAACTAGGGATTGTTACTGAGCATCTCTTGCTACTCAAGAAATATATCTCTTTTTATGTAATCCAGAATATATTTAGAAGCAAATTTATGGTTGCCTTTTAACCTTTGTGTGACCAGTTTACATGATTTGCTAATTGCAGCTTATTTTGACCGGAATTGCTGTTTCGATTGTTGATAAACTTGGCAGAAGACCTTTATTACTTGGTGGTGTATCTGGGATGGTAATCCTTTCGAAACTTCTCTTTTTTTTTTGTTCATGTGCATACTGTGCTTGTAAGCTGTGAGATGCAATACACTAGTAGATAAGAAGAGCTTACTGGAGGATGCAGCTGTATTTTATTGCTGAATATTTTTCTACATTCGTGAAGGCTCTAAAGTATGTATCATTGTCGCAGGTGATCTCTTTGTTGTTTCTTGGAGCCTATTACACTTTTCTTGGTGATGAACCAGCTATAGCTGTCATTGGTTTGCTCCTTTATGTTGGTTGTTATCAGGTAAGGCCAGACTTATCTTGAATATCAAGTACAAAACGCCATATCCACATTGAGAATTGAGATATAGGATCTTTAGGGAAATTACCTATCAGTTCATTTTTGTATATCAACATTCCTAAATAAGCTAAAAAAAGAATCCCATGATCTTTAAGACCTTAACTAATCATAACAAGGATCCTAAAACCCGACATCTAAAAACTAGACCCATTCTTTGCTTATTAGAGGACAAACCCACTTATTTCGGGTTAGGTTCAAGTCAGGTTAGCAGGTCGGGTCAACTTTTACCAGCCCTAGTTGCTAGAGTAAAATCAAAATTTCAAGTGTACGTCCTACTCCTTATTTTGGAGCTATTAATGTTTGGAAGTCATTCTTTTCTTCCACTTCCTAAAGTTAGCTGCCTCCTACCATCCCTGTTTTAGATTTGAGGATTATTATTTGGAATGAAATCTTACTACTCTATCCTCTTAACTCAATGAGCCTTCGAACTATAATGCACTCCCTTAAAGTAACACGATGGAACTGATACACTTCCTACAGTTTCATGTAAAGCTCTCCATACCATGGGCGGATTTAGGGGGTATCCGGGTATGCCATTGACAGCACTTTTTACCCTTCGAATTTTTTTTTTCCAAAACGTTGATACGAACTCAACCCCTCTAACCCTAACTTGTTCATTCAAAATATCGACCCAAAACACCTTACTTCACTGCTTCTTGGCCCTAGCCATTCGCCACTGTGGCGTTCACCATCGCGGGCCACTGTTGCATGGTTGCTTTCAAATTCTTTTTGGCTGGATATTTGTTCGTGGCATTAGGTAGTTTGTTTGCTTAATTATTTTATTCAATTTTTTTCATTTTGGTTCAAATTGTTTTACTAGATAGGTGATTGTGTTGGGTAATTGCTTCATAATTGTTTCAATTTGTTTTCTTTTGATTAAAATTTAGAGATGGTATTTCCATTTTAAACTTGTTATGCTTCAACTTTCTTGTTCGGTAGTATTTGTAGTGTTGGATAATTTTTGATTGTTTTTTATTTATAGGACAAACAGGAGAGCTCACCCAAAAGACTAACCTATTAGGCGAGAGAGCCCATTTGCCTACCTATAAACCCCACACAAATTGCACTTTACAACTGATGTGGGATAAGTCCCATACCTTGTAATGGACCATAACAATTGACCCCCCATAAGGCCAACGTCCTCGTTGGGTCACGGCTGTATTGGGTCACGGTTACGTTGGGTCACGGCTGGCTCTTCCGGGCCACCCACTTCGCAAGCCACCCACTCTGCAGGCCACCCACTCCGAGTCCGGCTCTGATACCACTGTTATAAGACAAACAGGAGAGCTCACCCAAAAGATTAACCTATTAGGTGAAAGAGCCAATTTGCCTATAAACCCCACACCAATTGCACTTTACAATCGATGTGGGACAAGTCTCATACCTTGGAATGGACCATAACAGTTTTATAGTTGGAAAACAGATTAGCAAGATTCGAAATGTATAACAAATGTGGCACTTAATGAACTTTTTGATTTGGTTCATTTATAATCCAAAGTGTAAAATTTTAAGTTTTTAACTTTTGTGTTGTTGGGAATACCTCTACAGAGTCTGGTAGTTGGTGTCTGTATGGTTATCTAAAGGATAAAACTTGTTTTAGGAGTTGCTATCCTATCTTGCACACATGAGGACCATTTTGAATTTGTGTCTTCATAGGGAAGGCTTTTGTATATCTTGTTGATTGGGTATTGATGTCATTTATGAATTTAGATGTTTAGAACTTGATGTCAATTTTGTAAACATGCATTTTGAATCCTTGTTTAGATGCCATTTTTATTAACATTTGGTAGCCACCCGTTCCAAATTATAGGGTTGGACCTTCAAAATTACCTTTGTTAAGTCCCTCACAGAGTTCTCCCACACTTTTGAACCTGCTTTCTTCACTATTATCTTCCGTTTTCCCCTTTCTTTACTACCCCTATTTAACTCAATATGCTTCCGCTTTCGGTTCTCATACCCAGCTCTATGTTATGGTAAACTATCCCCTGAATTATTGGACCAATCTTCTTTATCAGAATCCTACTCCATTGTTGGTAGAACCTTCTTATACTCTTGTTGAACCTGTTTCTTCTGCTTCACCTGCTGCATCAATCAAAACGTGGACAATTAGCATTATTAGAACTTTAACTTTAATTTTTCTTTTTATTTAAATTGTTGACAGCACATATTTTTTTTCTGAATTTTGCCAGTGCTCCACACATGGAAGTATTAGATGTACATATATTACTGCTCAAATTTTGCTCACATATCGTTGCATTACAGTTATCATTTGGTCCAATTGGCTGGCTGATGATTTCAGAAATTTTCCCTTTGCGCATGAGAGGAAGAGGACTAAGTTTAGCTGTTCTCGTGAATTTTGGGGCAAATGCTCTTGTTACTTTTGCGTTTTCTCCGATACAGGTATCCCCCTCATTCACTCTTCTTTTGATTATGAATCTGTGTTACTCGTCATTTTGAGAAATAAAAAGAACCTTTAGGAGTTAATTCATATCCCCTTTCCAACTATATTATCAGGAGGGGAAAGAGGATGAACCATCATTAATACTCGTCATTTTGAGAAATAAAAAGAACCTTTATGAGTTAATTCATATCCCCTTTCCAACTATATTATCAGGAGGGGAATGAGGATGAACCATTATTAACCTGGCTTCCATATTACAGGATCTCATTGGAGCTGGAAATGTGTTCTATATTTTTGGTGGCATAGCTGTCGTTTCTCTCGTATTCATATTCTTTATAATACCAGAAACCAAAGGACTGACTCTAGAGGAAATTGAAGCCAAACTATTGTAACTTCTAAAACTTCAGAACTCATGTATAGCAAGTTCTAGAAGTATATTGGTAGCATTACCTTAATGGTACAGTCTGCATTGCATGAATTCGTAAAACAAGGCTTAAACTTATATTTAGTTTTTGCCTGTATTTTTTCACATTATCAAATTGAATTTTCTGGAGCTGTATAATGAGTTACCAAAAATTTCTACAAGAACAATTACCATTACTGAAATGGTGAAATCGATTTAAGTCCCTGACTATGATTTCTCTATTTGTAATCTTCGATGCCATCTTCATAAAATTATGACAATCACCGCAAATCCTTAAATTCTTCATTATCCTAACAGGTGCGCCAGGAGGTAAGCTGATGATTCCGAAAGCAAAAGCAAGCTTCTCACTATGATGCCTCAGCAACATTTCTTTCTTGCTTTCATCCACATCATGAAAGTCGAGTTCAATCTGAACTTTATAATCTAACTTCTTCATATCTTCTATTAACTCGTCCACCTTTGAATAAATTTCGGCAATTTGAGGATGTTCTCTTTCTCCGACCATAAAAGAATGAACCCTATGTTTGATCTCGATCCAACTTTGACCTCTATCCTTTGTCGCAACACTGTCCTTGAGTAATTGACGCGATTCAGCAACTTTTTCCCAGTTCTTTTTGGCTGCATAAATGTAGGAAAGCAAGACATGATTTCCACCATTGTTGGGTTCAAGCTCAAATAAATGCTTAGCAGCAATTTCACCCAGCTCAAGGTTCTTGAAATTTCTACAAGATGCCAGCAGCGAACCCCACATAGAAGCAGTTGCTTCAAATGGCATCGTCTTTATCACATCATGTGCTTCTTTGATTAATCCTGCACGACCGAGAATATCCACCAAGCAAGAATAATGGAGAATATTGTGTCTTATAGCGTGTTTTTCAAACATAAGACTGAAATACTTCTGTCCCTCTTCAACTAAGCCCATATGGCCACACGCAGATAAAACCGAGAGATAGGTCACTTCATTCGGAGAGAAACCTGTCTGTTGCATCTTCTCAAACAGAATCATTGCTTCTAAGCATCGACCATGTTTAGAGAAACCGGAGATCATTGCATTCCATGAAACAATGTTCTTGCTGCGTTGATCAGAAAATACAGCGTAAGCCTCTTTAACGGCTCCACATTTCGAGTACATATCTATAAGTGAGGAGGCTACAAATATGTTCGCCCTAAAGCCATCCTTGATCAAAATGGTATGCACTTGACTCCCTTCATTTAAAGCACCTAATCCTGCACAAGCAGAGAGAATTGAAGACAAAGTAAACTGGTTTTGCTCCAACCCAACAATTTGACCTCTATGAAACAACCCAAAAGCCTCTTCATAGAGCTCATTTCGTACATAACCCGCGACCATTGAACTCCATGTAACATCACTCTTTTCCTCTAAGCTCTCGAAAATCCATGATGCCTCCTGCATGAAATTGCATTTTGAGTAAACATCAAGCAACGCAGTCCCAACATACACATTTGAATCAATCGCCTTCTTAATAGCCAGTGCATGGAGTAGTTTGCACTCAAAAATAGCAGATTTGGCTGCGCAAGCACATAGGATACTCGAGACAGTAAACTCACTAAATAGGGATTGCTCTCTTTGCATCTCTACAAAGAGGCCTAAGGCTTCATCTGCCTTTCCATTCTGGTTATACGCTCCAATTATAGTGTTCCAAGAAACCAAACTTCTTTCAGGCATTTTATCGAACACCTGACGAGCAGTGTCAAGAAGGCCACATTTACAATACATATTGATGAGCATATTTGATGTTAAAGTGTCAAACCATAAACCAGCTCGAATGATTTGAGCATGGCAAGCCTTTCCTTCGACGATCAAACTGTTTCTTGCACAATATTGCAAGACGTTTTGCAAGTACATAGCCATTAAAGAAGAGCCTCGCTTCTTCGTTGCACGACCAAAAAGTCTTCATATCTTTCACGCACAGGATAGTCTAGTAGTAGTAGTAGCACAATCCTGAGATATTCTAATCATAATCAACTGTTGATTATGCCTCAGCCTAACAATTTCAGCAATGGTAATATTTTGGCGCAACTAAGACAAGGATCTTGTATTTGCAAGAGGTATATGGTTAATAAATTAGAAAGCGAGGTGGATTGTTCTTAACCAAATCGTGTAAATCTAATCGCCGTCAATTGGCTGTACAGCCTGTACTAGTGCGAAATTAGCAATGAGAAAAAATAAACTTCGAAGAGTTACTTCATCTACCTCCATAACTAGTTAGTAATAAGACGTTTCTTGAATATTCAAAAAAAAAAATAAGACGTTTCTTGAGGCAGGGGTGATCATAACAATCCGCTCCAAAAATTCCGATCCGGATTATTCAGTATTCGGTTTCTAAAACCGGGTAATCTACCCGGTTTTCACAAAACGGATAATCCGGGTCGAATACCCGTTTTAAAACCGGATACTCGGGTCACGACTTTTTGGAAACCGGGTATCCGGTATCCGGTATCCGGTTTTATTTAATTATTAATTTTTTTTCTTTTTTTCGTAAATAAAAAGATCATGATATCTCTTAAACTAACCTTAGATTGAATATTTTTGGAGAGTTAGTATTTGAATTTTATAATTTTTCTTACTTAAACCCATGAACAATAATATTATTCTTTTATTTTCTTAATTAATATTTTATGACTAATTAAGT
Organism: Amaranthus cruentus; assembly: GCA_019425755.1. Classification (NCBI taxonomy): domain Eukaryota; kingdom Viridiplantae; phylum Streptophyta; class Magnoliopsida; order Caryophyllales; family Amaranthaceae; genus Amaranthus; species Amaranthus cruentus. The sequence continues at coordinate 15,991,291 of CM033454.1, forward strand.
TAAAGATTTTTAGAGAGTTTGTATTTGAATTTTATATAAAAGAATATTTTAAGTAAAAATAGAGATAAACAAACATATGGTTGAACGACAAAACGACAAAAAAATTAAAAATAAAAAATTAACATTTTAACAAAACCGGATATTCGGTTTCCAACCCGGTTTAAATCGGGTATTTGGACATATAACCATAGTTTTATTAATTCAACATAGTTTCATTAATAATGATTACCAATACAACATTCATTCATGACATATAACCATTACAAGTTAAGTACGCTTATTAAACTTTTTCAATATCCTTTCGATTTCTTCACTTCTACACGCCTTATCCATTGCTTCCCTTTTCAAGTTATATATCTCGTTTCTAAGCTCTTCATTCTCCTTATCTAGCCTAATAATGATTGTTTTTTGCCAATCGGTGCCCTCCGGATCAACCCACCTAAAGTACGTGCATCTCAAATTTTCATCTTCGAATAGTGGACATGCATCATATGGACGTCCAGGATCAAAATCGCTCCAATCGCGACCGTATTCAACTTCATAACCACAATGACATAATTCTTCCATTGAATGATGCTTTGAGATATATAAGTTAATATAAACATTAATTAAACGTTAATGAAGCACATAATATAAATATTATAAATAAGCTTAACAAAATGAACATAATTTACACTAAACATAACTCAACTTAACTTCAAATGGAATAGGACGTATACAATAGAATTAATAAGGGTAATGTATTTATAGAAGTTCACTCAACGGCTATATTCCAAGTATACAACGGCTATATTTTAAAACTACAACGTCTATTTTGAACAAAAACAACCAAAAAGTCAAAACAAAAGTCAAAGATTTCTTCATTACTTTAACAATGAACAAAGTGACTCAGTCAACCTCGCTCATGTTACTAACAAATAACACACATTGACCTTATTTGACGGTTGTTGATTTGTTGCCTTAGCTCTAGTGAATCAGCGAACATACCCTTTGTCTTTTTTGAACCATTTGCCTTTGTTCGCTGTTAGTAACAGCGAACAGGTACCAAACCTCAACTCATGAGCAAAACTGCTTGTCTTGGGAATAAGTTTCAAAACATACCTCAACTTAACTTCAAAGGGAATAGGATGTATACAATAGAATGAATAAGGGTAAGGTATTTATAGAACTTCACTCAACGACTATATTCCAGGTATACAACGACGATATTTTAAAACTACAACGTCTATTTTGAACAAAAACAACCAAAAATGTCAAAACAAAAGTCAAAGATTTCTTCGCTGTTACTAACAGCGAACAAGCTGGACCTGGTCAAACCTCTGCTCGTTGTTACTAACAGCGAACACACCATTGACCTTATTTGACCAGGTTTCAGATTTGTTCGCTGTTAGCCTGTTAGTAATCGCGAACACACCCTTTGTCTTTTTGGAACCATTTGCCTTTGTTCGCTGTTAGTAACAGCGAACAGGTACCAAACCTCAACTCATGAGCAAGACTGCTTGTCTTGGGAATAAGTTTCAAAAAGTTTCTATTTTTTGATTTTTTTGCTTATTCATTTCAAATTTTCTTTTGTTGGTCTTCAGGTTGAAATTTTTATGACGTTCATAAAACTTTTATTCATGTCAATTTTAGCTTGAAATTGATAGATTTAGAAATTTGTCGAGTCAGGTTTATAACGTCGGCACATGATACGTCGGCACATGATACTACTACTGTGGACCTATTTGAGCAAGGTAACTCAGCGGGTTACAACCAAGGTTATCCGGATCGAGATTCTACGTAGGATCGAAATCAACTTGTGCGATCAGATTGTAAGATTGGATTGTAGAATCGGAAGATCCTACAAATTTGCAGAATTAACAAGTTATATTATGTCTATGTTTATTGTTTTGCCTTAATGTTCTTAAAATCCATACATTTTCTTAAGATTTTTCTTTAATTTTAAAATACATTCATATCTTACTTTTTTAATGTCGTTTTTTTTCTCTATTCTTAATGAAATGAGAATCTATATATAAGATATACACTACATATAATATATTTTTAAGCACATACACACAAGGATATAATGATAAACCATATTAAGCAAAAAAGAACAAAGATACTAGCAAAAAAATTTTTAATTAGTAGTTTTGACCGATTCTACGATCCTACTAACGATCCTGCCCACGATCCTACACGATTCTGACCGATCCCACCGATCCTAACCAATCCTACTGATCTTATGCACAATCCTAACTAATTCCGATCCTATGCACGATTCTAGTCGCTGGCACTGATCTGGGTCGTAAGATTGAACACACCCCCATCTTTGTTTAGTACTAAGTACTAGCTTTGTATATACTCCTTGATACATCAGTCCCTTTATATCACAATATAAAGCAACTTTGCACAAAGATTAAGAAGCATATAATTAAGTTTTTGGGTGAATAATATGTATTAAAAAAGTCTTCAAATATATAGCTTATGAATTATGATAAAAAAAAAAGAAAATTGTAAAAATTAAACCAAACTTTGCTCATTCCGATAAAATAATTTCAATTATTGTTTATTTTTAAATAAACCTACCTATTTACTATAATTGTTAAAAATAAACTCAATTGTAATTTATTCATAATTTTTTTTACTTACAAGGAAGTCTTAAACATTGTTATAAACACTTTTAACAAATATATATTTTTTTCAATAAACTCAATTATTGCTATAAACAAAAATACTTAATAGGTGAGTTATATGCATTTATTTCTAACGAATCAAATAAAAATTAATTTATTATTAATAATTTATCATAAAAAAAATAATGAACACATCTTCATAAAAGTAAATCGCACTAACATAAAAAAAAATAATTATAATAAAAAAAAATAATAAAAAAAAAAGAAAAAAAAAAACCTTTGATAAAGTGCGTAAGGAAAGATAGTGGAGTAAAGTCGAAACTAGGGTTTAAGAGACGAAGTGAAGGAACAGGCAGACAAATATGGCGAAATTTAACGAGGTGCAAAAACGGAGAAGAGCACAAATTGCAGAGCGAAAGAGAGCCATTCATGGAGATCCAAACTCCAGAAAGCTCAAGAAGCAGACTCAACCTCAGTCTGTCTCCGGAAAGCGCAAACGCAAGCTTCTAAAAAAATGGCGTCGGGTATTCTTTTGTACTTCTCTCTTGTTTTTTATTTATTCTTCTTGTTTTCAATATAGTGAACAAATTTATTGATTCAATTCCCCCCTTTTTAATGTTTAGGATCAAAAAGAGGCCATTGAGAAGGGTCTTATTAATTTGGATGATGTTGATATGGCTCCTGCTGATGGTTAGTATATTCTTTTTCTCTTTTTCTTGATTATCTCTTTTTTAATGGTATATCATTAGTTTCAACTAAATGATATGGTTCTACCGATGGTCGTGCTTTTCATAATGTTATAATAGTATGAAGGTAATTAATTACCTGATTCTCATGCTGTATATTTTATCATATGTCTGTTTTAGCCAACAGGAAAAACTGGTACTTTGCTGTATGATCAGTGAAAATGTGAGAGGGTAATCTTGATTTGAATTGAAGTCTGAAGTTTTTGTAAACTAACTCAGCTTATCAAAACTATAATAATCTTATCTAGACGGATTGGTGTTGTTGAGTGTGAATAAGAAGCCAAGTAGTGATGGAATGGGTGTTTTTCTGTGAATGAAATAGCCTAAGTTTGATATGTTTGTACTACCTTCTGATAGGGGGCCTGGTAGGCTAATGTGGTAAATGTTACTTGTTTACAGCGGGATCAAAATGTTCTATAACTTTAGTTGGTTCAGCTATTTTCCTTGCAAGATTGTTTTTGAAAGGTTCACCATAGGAGAGATTGTTATTGTAATATGCTTTGATGGAGACTTTTTTATGTGGCATCTCCTGAAACATGTCATTCATAAGGGTTTATAAGCTTGAATGATGTGAAATGTAAGTGTTTGATTGAGTAATTGATATCTTGGAATTTATATCAAGATTTTGAGTGTTTTGCTCTAAACATATCATAACTGGGGTTGTTAGTTGATGCCAAGGAGGCTCACGGTTCTGGTATTATTTGGAGATGCTATTTTCTGACCAAGCCATGTCGAACGTGATATTGTGTTATCCCTTTCCATCGGTTATTTTTGAATTCAAAACCTCAAATCGAACTAGAACCATATAAGTCTCCCTTTAAATAATTATAGGAAGGATTGTGTTGGTAAAGGGGCTAGAAAACGGGATCCTTCTATATGTCTCCCTTTCTTTTTCCAACTATTTACGCTAAGTAAAAGATTCATCACTCTATCTCTATGTCCGTCTTTTGTAAATCTTGTTTTCCGTTCAAAGTTTCTAACACATGTATGGCACATGAATGAAGATGGTGAAGCAGGATTTTGTGATAAATATTAATTTCGCCTTTTAGTCTGACCAAGTACCTTTCGTTTTGAGGACAAAGGAAACTTCATACTTGTCATTGCTGACTGCATAATGTGACAGATCCACAATGCAGTCACTCAGTGCTGAGAGCGTGATGTCTTTGAGAATTACTATAAATTTTTGCCAATTGTTTTAAGTAATTTTAATATTGTCTTCATATGCAAGTTGCAACTTGCAACCAAAAACTTGTTTTTGTTAACACCAGAGTGGAAACTGAAAAGTTTCTGACTATATAATTCAGCTGTTCTAATGGAATAAGGGGTTGGACTTGGAATTCATAAATCATATAATCATCGTGGTAATATAAAGGAAAAATGTTGAATTCATCTTATTGATTTTGTTGCTTTGATTTGTTCTTGCTTAAAACTAACTCTTAGGTTGCAATGGAATTTAGGTCCCATAGAATCCAAGAAAGCTCTTCGCGTGTTTAACTTGAAGAAGAGTGCAAAGCTTAAAACCAAACTGAAACACAAGAAGCACAAAGGTAATCTGTGAAGTTTCTAACTTTCTATGTTCTTACTTGAGGGCCCCACAACTGAAATCCCCCCAAAAGAATTAATTCTTTTGAATGATGTTACAAAATAATTGTACAGGTAAAGGCCAAGGTGAATCATCTGATCTTAGTATTGGAACAGCTGTGGATGTCATGGTTGAATAAGGTCTAGGAAAAATGATGTACCCAACTTTACGGCATTACTGTCTTTCACAGGGGAAGCGCCTGCATAAATATTGTTTAGGTAGAATTTTATGGTATTACTGTCTTTCACATGTAATCTCTTCTGAGTTCATACCTTATTTATTTTAAGCTTTCATATTAAATGAACATCTTGGTGAAAAATTGTAGATTGCAAAATTAATCAATCTAGTAATTTAGGCAATTGATGCTATTCATTTTTCTCCATTTCAATACCTTCCGTTGATAATAACTATATTAATTTCGATGTGTTCCAATTTTGGATGCGAAGGGAGGGTATTTAAAACCTTATCCTATTGTGTAGAAGAGTATAGAAGGTGAAATGGATTTGTGGTAAGTGTAAAGGTTACACTTCTTTCGTATCTTTGTATTTGCACTATAAAATTCAAATATGTGATATTTTTTTGAGTTTATGGTGTAAGAACAGATGAAATATTGCTCTTTGTTCTAATGTAAGAGGAGAGGAACTTGCCCTTCCACAAATCTCATCAAAGAAGTGGACAAGTGGTCTTTATATTTCAGTTTGAATTGCATGTACGTGTGGTTACGAGGAATAAAAAGGGGATAAAAATGGAGATATTGTGTTTTCCTCTTAGAATACCATTAGCCAGATGCCAGTACAGGAAAGAAGAGAAATGAACAAAGGAATTTTGTTTTATGTTTTTAAATAGAATTTATAAATTTTAATGTCAAATTTTAAATATGATTTTTCATCGATCTAAATGAAAAAAATATATTTATAAAGATTTTGGTAGATTTGTCTCAATATTAGGGATGACAATTCAGTTCGAATCCGACTCGATCCGAGGAAAATAATCCGATTCGAGTCCGAGGAAAAAGTAATCCGACTTCGACTCTGACGTTATGATCCGAGTCTGAGTTAGAGACGGACCGGAGTTGGATCTTATTAAAAATCCGAGACTCCGACCCTGAAGGATATCCGACCTTGAATTTGACTTTTACACTAATATTGTGTTTCCTTTAAAACTTTAAATGTGACTAATTCAAGCTCTCTCTCGTACTAATTGTAATTTTCGATTTTGAAAAACTACTTGGTATTTTTATTTAATTTAGATTAATGAATCAAGATAAGACAAATGAAATCAAGAGAAATTAAATACGCCAAATTAAAATACGAGAAAATTTTGTTAAACTTTAATAGTAGGATTATTTCTCTTGTTAAAATTGAATTCAAATTAAAGTACATATTTTTTTGTTAAATTGTATTTGAAAAATATATTTTGTAATTTTATATGCTTTAAAATCATTACTACAATATCACAATGATACTGTTTGATTATAATCCGACTCTGCATCTGACTCCGTTGGAGATCCGAGAGTCCGAGTCGGGGCAAATTTGGAGTATGCATAATCCGACTCCGAGTGGAAGTGGACTGAAAACAAAAGTCCGACTATTATCCGGAGTAAAGTCGGAGTATGTATAATCCGAGCCGAGTCCGACCCATTGCCATTTAAAAACTTTGGATTAGACTTTTAATTTGGATTGAGTTATTTGCAAAAATAAATGAGAGTCATCATCATCATATCCAGTGTATCCCGCTCATAGTAAACTATGATCAGGGTATGTGAGAAAAGAACGACAGCAACACATACCCACAAAAGAGAGTGCGATCAAAGAGTCTCTAACTCGAGAATGACCTTCCAAGAGAGAGAAACCTGCAACTTACAAATAGGTTAAATGAAATGCATACAAATAGCTAAAAATAAGGGTAAAAGTAAAAAGAAGGAAGATAACGATAAATAAAGGCAGCGAACAAAAACAAATAAAGGGCAAAAGGAATGGTTTAGTAATCTAAGACGTAGATAAGGCGTCTTCACCTTTACCTATTCTTGGTCAGGTCCTTGGAGAGGTGGAGCTTATGCATGTCACTTTTAATCTGTTCCTCCCACGTTCTCCTAGGTCTTCCTCAACTTCTCTTGCTGATCCTTCTTACTGGGGCGTCATGTGTCTTTCTTTGCAAATGCCTAAACAATCTCAACTTGTTCTCCCGCATATTTGCGGAGATCGGTGCAACCCTTAACTTCTCTTGAACTCCTGGTTTCAAATCCTATCCATCATGGTTTTACCACACATCCACCTTAGCATGCACATCTCTGTTACTTCCATCCTCTTTTCGAAAACCTTCTTTATGGGCCAACATCTGTTCCATATAACAACGCCAGACTAATTGCAACGCAGTAAAACTTACCTTTTAATCTCCTTGGTAAAATTTTTATCACAAAGCACCCCAGATGCTGCTCGTCACTTAAGCCAACCCACTTGTATACAATTAGTAACGTCTCCATCAATCTCCCCGTTACTCTGAATCACTGATCCCAAATATTTGAACTCCCCCTATGGTCACCTCTGGCTCCCTTATCGGTTCCATCCCACTGAAATAACATCGCAAGTATTCGGTTTTCGCACGGCTTATACGTAACCCCTTGCCCTCCCTTGCCCTCCAAGGCTTCGCTCCACTCTTCCAATCTACTATTAGCCTTGTCTTTGGTTTTTGCGACCAAAACTATATCATCGGTGACAAGCATGCACCATGGTACGGCTTCCCAGATGGATTTAGAGATTTCTTCCATAATGACCGTAAAAATGAAAGGACTCAGTGCTGATCCCTGATGTAGTCCCACTTTAATTAAGAAAGACTCTATCATACCCACCGGTGTATGTATGTTAGTCGTCACTCTGTCATACATGTCCTGTATTACCTCAATGTAACTTCGTGAAATACCTCTATTCTTGAGGCTATCCCAAACGATCCTTCGTGGTATGTTATCGTACACTTTCTCCAGATCAATGAACACCAGATGCAAATTCTTCTTCCGCTCCCTAGACCTTTCCATCAATCTCCTCAAAATATGGATCGCTTCGATTGTTGATCATCCCGGCATGAATCCAAATTGGTTTTCTCTAATAACCGTCTCTCGTCTTATTCTTTTCTCGATCACTCTTTCCCACAGTTTCATAGTGTGGCTTAGAAGCTTGATCCCTCTATAGTTACTGCATACTTGTGCACCATCCTTGTTTTAAAATAGTGGGATAAGTGTGCTAACTCTCAATTCTTCTGGCATCTTAGTGGACCTCAAGATGACATTAAGAGGTTAGTAAGCCATTGAATTCCCTCCTCTCCTAAACTCGTCCACACCTCAATCGAAATGTTATCAGGCCCAACTGCCTTTGTTCTCCCCATTTTTTTAGAGATTCTCTTACCTCCACCGTGGTAATATCAATAAGCGACCTATGATCCTGTGTTCTTTTGGAGTCTTAAGTTTGTTGCATTTCCTCCTTTAGACCCCTTGTGTCATTGAGCAATTGGGAAAAATATTGATGCCATCTCATCTTGATGTCCTCTTGTCTAAGGAGTACCCGTCCACCTTTATCCTTAATGAATTTCACTGTCCCTAAGTCCTTCTTTTGCCTAGATCTTGCTTTTGCCAACTTATAAATAAACTTCTCCCCCTCTTTGGTCTCAAGCTTTTGATAGAAGGTTTCAAACGCGCGATCTTTTGCCTCTACGACTGCTTTCTTTGCCGCCCGCTTTGCTTCTTTATACCTCTCTTTCTATGTGTCTTATCCTCCTCCTCCATGCAAGCCATGAGCTCCTTAAATCTCATGTTTTTATCCTTTATCTTGTTTTGCACTTCTTCGTTCCGCCACCATGACTCTTTGTACACCTTAAATTTTCCCGTCGACACTCCTAGTCCTTACATCTGATTGGCATCGTCCGATATTTTTGGATATCCCAATGTCTTGATTTTGTTTGACATGGTTGTGACCATATCCCCTTTAAGTCTCCCCCACATGATCGTTTTCCTGACCTTTACCTTCTTCTCGGCAATCTTTCTCTTCATATGAAACACTACAACTAAAAACCTATGTTAGGTGGACAACTCTGTACTTAGCATGACCTTACAGTCCAGACACGAGCTCCAATCAACCTTTTGTACTAAATAGTCAATGTGGGTTGCATGCCCACCACTCTTGTATGTAATCAAGTGCTCATCCTTCTTTCTAAAGATCAAGTTTGCTATAACCAACTCCTTTGCTAAAGCAAACTCAAGCAAGATCTCTCCACTCTTGTTCTTTACACCATAACCGAACCCGCCATGAACTAAGTTATAATTAACTGCCTCCTTACCTATCTGTCCATTGAAGTCTCCACCTATAAAAACCTTTTTCATCGCCAGGTATAGTATCTATAAGATCACGTAGGTTATCCCAAAACTCACGTTTGACTGCCTCACTTAGCCCAACCTGCGACTCATACGCACTAATAATTGATATGACCTCTTCTCCCACTACTATTCTAACTAGCATAATCCTATTGTTGCATTTCCTAACTTCAACCACTTGCTTAAGAATATCATTAGCTACAAAAATACCGACTCCACTTCGCTTTCCATCCAAACCAGCATACGATAGCTTATAACCTTTTAAATCGCTTGCTTTTTGTCCCTTCCATCTAGTTTCCTGAGCACAAGTCACTTGAATCCTGTATTTAGAAAGACTAAATTTCAAAGTGGAATTTGACTTCCATTTAATTAAGACAGAAGTGGGAAATGGAAATTAGTAGAAAGCCTATTTAACAGGTGCACATGAGTTTTGCAAAGTAAAAGAAAAATTGTCACAAAGTATCTATAAAAAATAGCTTTTGTTAAACTACCCAAAAAAAATGATAGTCTAGAATACTGAGCTTCAGTCATACGAGGAAGGATGGTCTTTCTTCATTAGTACATGCAAATGCAGTATCTTTTTTTCCCTTGTTTTGATTTGGGTAACCATGCATTTTAAAGTATAACAGTATAGATTTTACCAAATCATTAAAGAATACCTCTACCCCTAATGGATGGCAAATGTTGTTTTGGTGAAGAAGCCTCAGTCTAGAAAGTGGAGAATGTATATAGATTTTACCAGTTTAAACAAATGTTGTCCAAAAGGTTTTTACCCTACTTGTCCCTTCCCGTCTGTCACTTTCAACCCATCTATATTTTTGTACTTCTTCGATTTCTCTATTCTTTGTCAAATAAAAGTAAATAATTGTTTTTACAAAAATCTATTTTATTTATACTTTAGCTTGTATTATAAATATTAGCCTGTACATTTAATAACAATTAATTCCTCTTTAACTCCAATTATAAATATTTAATCATCGATTTTGTATCGCTCTCTCTAAGACTTTCTTTATCTCTGTTTGTTTTCTCTTTCCTTGATCTCTCTTTGTTTCTTCTCTTTGATTTCCATGTGAAAAAGGTTCCTAATTAGAATTTCCATTAAGATCATTAAATCATTAAACTAATTAATACTCTCTCATTCCCTTCCTTTTATATACCCACCCAGCCCATTTGGTGAACATCAAATAGCCTAGATCTACTTTTCATCTTCTTCGTCTTCAACCTGTTCTTCAACTTGTGATCTTCTCCTTCTTCTTGTGTGCTTGTCGTGTTTTTTTGTCCTTTCACATGGAAAATCCTAAGTCTAATTTGCACTCACCCCATAAGAAACCCCCCCTGAAGAACCCTAACTCGCCCTTGAAGTCTCCCCTTAAAAACCCTAGCTCGCCCTTGAAGTCTCCCCTTAAAAACCCTAACTCGCCCTTGAAGTCTCCCCTGAAAAACCCTAACTCGCCTAGTTCTTCTACTCTGGGATTCCCCAAATCCCCTTACAAATCGCCATGTAAGCTTGAGTTTAAGGGTTTTGATGATTAAACCCTAACTCGCCCTTTGAATATTTACCACATGGAATAACCAAATTAATTAATTGTTATATTGATTATTTTTAAATATACCCACCTATTCGGTATAATTTTGAAAATAAATTCTACTATTGTTTCTTCCTAATTGTAGACAAATTTCTCTATTCAGTTCAATAGATATAGCAATTAACCAATTTGGTTATTCTATGTGGCAAATCTTTATGAGGATACCACATGAAATTTTCATATCTTTTTAGCTAATTATATGATATAATGTCATACAATACACTAGTGGAAAAAAGCCTATTGGCTGCGGTTTTAAGGCCACCAAAGGTTGCGGTTTTGGACCCCTGCACTTGTGGTAGCAGCTGATATCTTGAAAAAAAGGCTGTGGTCAAAAAACGCAGCAAAAAAAATTAAAGGCTGCGGTTTTGGGCAAAACCGCAGCCTTTAATGATTTTTTTTTTGGTATTTTAATAATAATAAAGTATAATAAAAAGTATTCAAAAAAAACAATAAAGTATAATAAAAAATTAACAATAATTGATTTAACAACCCCTTCCTGTTAACTGCTTGTATACAAAATTAACAATAAAAAAGTATTCAAAAATTAACAATAAAAAACAATAAAGTATAATAAAAAATTAACAATAAAAATTAACAATAATAATTGATTTAAAAACTAATCCTATTAACTGCTTGTATACTTTTGCTTGTTGTCCAGGAAATGGTATTCATAGAAACTTGTGGTACCTATGAAAGAAAACATGCATAACTTCAGTAATTTGACAAATTTACTCCTACATAACTGATATATACAATACTTCATCAAAATTGGAAGCCCTGACTGACTAGGTATAAGTGCAATTACCATCAATGGAAAGCCAAACCCACAAACAAAGTAGCAAAATTTCCAAAAATAAAAAGATGGGTAATTCAGAAAATATCATCAAAAACTAAATAATCCCAAAATCAACATAAAAAAATGAATCAAAAGTTCAAACCCATGATCAATAAAGAAAGAGGAAAAAAGATTGTACCTTGAACCTTATATTGGGTTTTCCTAGTAGTGGGATTAATGATTGAAACTGATTTAACAGAAGATGAAATTTTCCATTCACAATCAGCATAATATTTGAAGACTTCACCTTCAATAATTTCAGAAAATACACCATTTGAGTTGATCATTGAACCAGGTTTCAAACTGTGATCATTGAATCAGAAAATGCATAGTACGTGCTAAGAGCTCGTGAACTACTGCTTGTAACATAAACGTTTATTGAACCAGGCTTCAAACTGTGATTGATCATTGAACCAGGGTAGGAGGAGCTTGGTTGTAGATCATCTCATATGGAGTCACTGTTATACCACCATTCTGTCAGTGGAAGCCACATACACCATTCCTAAATCTTAGGTTGTCACCACACATATGCACCCCAAGTATGTTTCTAAGCACATACTCACCACCTCTGTCTGACCATCAGTTTTAAGATGGTAAGATGAGAACGTGGTTACATGTTATGAAGACCATTCCAATTAACAAATTAACAATAGTTTAAGACTACAATTAACAAATGAATGAAGGCATCTCATCTAGTCTAGAATCAAGGCAAGAAAATATTTATTAAACTAAAAAATATGATTGATTCTATATACAAACAAAAGTAAACCCATTTGAAGTATTAATACACAAGATCTATATAAAGCTGAAGAAAATTAGAAGAAGTTGGTTTACCATCAAATCTTTCTTCAAAAAAGATTTCAGCTTGAGCAGAAAAAGGTAGTAATAACAGCAGAGAAGAATGGAAGCTAAAGAGAAGCAACAGTAAAAGCTGAATCTTCACCATTTCATTAGAGAGATTTCCTGTAAGTAGGAAACGGAGTAGTAAGGAATTCTACGATTCGTTGAAGTTTTAACGATCGAATTTAATTTTGGTCCAACTTTTTAAATATGGGTTGATTTGCGAAGGAGAAGAACACCATTTCCTTAGATTCATCATCCTTGCAAACTCCAATATCCCTGATAATTTTCTTCTACCAATTTCACCTTTCCGATTTTAGGGTTTCTCCACTTTCTAATCACTAGATTACCAAATCAAAATTAACTTGAGAATTAAGAGTAGTATACAACCATTCATTCAAACCATTTATCAAACATGTTTCGGAGATGAAACTGGAACCGACAATTGACCTTGGAAACACCTGAGATGGCGTAGTAGAAGTTCAATCGTCGTGGTGTAGTGGACTGATTTCGTCTCTTCACCTGTTATCCTGCACAAGACAAGTTAGCCTTGACCGGGGGGTGATCTCCCGGAAGACCTCTCCGACGCTCAAGTCAGATCAGAGAAGTAGGAAAATAAAGGAATTAACGATCACGGGGAGATGATTTGTAGGTGTTTTTGGGTGAAATATGGGAGTTCACGGTGGTGAGAAAGAATGTGATTTTGTAGAGAGTGAGTAGTGATTTTGGCAGAGTTTAGGTATATTATCTGAGATTAGGTTGCTAATTCCTCCATCAAGCCTCTATTTAAACAAGAAGGAGTGGTTACATTTGGGAGAGAGGGAGATCATGGAGTAAATGGAGAATAATGGGTGGTTATATGACGGTTAAAGGAGATAGTTACTCAGAAGTGGGAAGAAGCAGTTATAAGGTGAAGGTGATGTGGGTTACAGGTGGCATTAATAAATAACCGACTGATTAAATAAATAATTAAATGACTTAAATAAATGTTACCATGACATTTAGCCCCACGCATGAAGAATGATGTTGAAGATGAGCCCCAACGATTTGAAACATCGTTCTTTATGCGGAAAGAATCAAGTATCAAGTCAGGTGCGGAGGGATTTAAATAAGCCCCAATCCCCCTGGCTCTTACGGCGTTCCGGGGCATGCCTGACTCGCATGTCGCGACTTGGAGAGGCGCTGCTTGCTAACTTAGAGAATTTGGCTGAAAGCCTTCATTAGAGTTTCGACCTATCAGTTCCGCGACATTAATCATTTGAATTCCGCGGCACGAAGAGAAGGTAGCCCTATATGGCAAGGACTTAGAAAAATTTGACCTGTCTAACCCCTTTGGAGGGGTCCGACTTATCGACTTCACGGACATGTGGAGATTTGAATGTAGTTGACAACGCTGGACGTGTCGCGACATGGCAGGGTATTTCTAGTGACTTATCGACCCTACGGCAACATGAGTAAGGCCTCTGCTGCTGTCGCGTCTTGGATGATCATGACATGAATTCTATGACAGTTATGATTGTTGGCATTCAAGGGAGGATCCGAGTTATCTATGCTACAGCATCGACGGGTTTGATAATACGTCGCGGCTGATATTTCTTGATGTCGTGACATAGGATGCTGCGGCAGCAAGAGCATGACGTAGGTGCGTCATTGAAAGGAAAGGTTGATTGATCTCCCATACTTAGCCAAATTTTCATGTCCAGCCCCCAATTTGGGGGTCCGACTTATCGATCCCACTGCGGCTACAGGAGCCTCAGCATTTGTCCTCTGTCGCCATGTCCATAAGTCGGACAGGTGATTGAGTTTTATCTGGAAACTTAGAAAATATTTGATCAATTTGGACCCATTTAGGGGTCCGACTTATCGATGATACGGTGCTCTTTTCATTTTTGACTTAGAGAGATTCTTGGTAACCCATGCTCCATAGGGGGTCCGACTTATCTATATGGCGGCAAGGCCTATCCAAACACGGGATAATTGTAATTTGGATAGTTATGGGGAGTCCGACTTATTGATGGGGCGGACAGCGTAGCTTAGAATGGCCTTCTATACTTAGACAAATTCTTGTTTCCCAAGATCACAAGGGGATCCGACTTATCGACCCTACGACAATTTACATCTTAGCCACAAACTTTCCCTGTTGTACTCAATGTGGTATCCGACTCATAGACTTCTCGGAACGCATCATTTCAAGGAAGGTAGTTGGGCATTTAATATGGTTATAAATAGGGAAATCTTGGACCATTACCCTCATCTAATCTTCATTTGACTTCTTGATTTATATTCTAGTGAGATAAAGTAAGAGAGAGAAGCTCTGATAATCTTCAAAATTCCTCAAGTTCTTCAAAAATTTCTCAAGATCTTCAAAGTTTCTGACAGAAATCTTTAAAGAAATCTTCAAAATCTTCAAGGTATTCAAACTGTTCTTCAAATTATTTGAATATCTTCAAACTATTCTTGAATGTGTTCATCATAACCTTGAATTTGTTCATAAGGACTTGAATTTATTTATGAACCTAACTTTAATATTTATTAAATATCAACTGCTAATTTATTTTGACTATGGATGATAATAATTCCGCGGCTCACAATGAGATTGACACTGAGAACCCAAGATTTCCCCCACTTGTTGTATGTACCCAAGTAGTGAACATAGACGCGGATCAATATGATTCGGATGACAGTAGTGAGATACAAATTACCCCACATTATGAATCAATAAAGACCGGGGAATCGTTAGTATCCCCTATTTATATACCAGACAAACACCAACCCGCGCCTTGGGAAGTGAGTGTTGCTTTTTTGCCCAACTACTTGCCAAGAATAAATACTGATCTAGAGCGGTTGTTGATTGTAGATACGGAAAGAATGGAGGGATCGAGCGAATCATCAAGCAGAGAAAGCGCGGTTCGACCTCCGCCTCCTTTCTACATAAGAGATGGCGGTCCCTTAAACTATTTTGTTGATCTGACGACTAAAGGAGAGTTGGAGAAGAACAGGGACAAGATTTCTTCAAAGTTCGGTATTCCGGACAACTGTAATTTAATAACGCCGGGGAATTACGACACCGTGAGGTTTCCCCCGCCACATTGTATAGCGGTATACCTCCCAGCTTTTGAATTGGGACTTAGATTTCCTTTGCACCCGTTTTGTAGAGAATTGGGACTTAGATTTCCTTTGATTCTATGCAAAGTTTTAGGTGTTACCCCCACGCTTACGGCCTTCAGGTATATATTTAGGGCGAGGTTGTGTAATTCGCAGGATTACAGCTGTGGGTGGATTACTTTCACACACCGTCGTGGACTGAAGATAGTCCACGACTTACTAGATAACCAAAGGAATTATAGGACGAAATTTGCCTATCTGTACTGTTCTGAGGGATGGAATATTAAGACATCATATGACATAAAGCCCAAACTTTCCAATTTCAATAACGGTATCCCGCTGTGCTCAATTAACGACGCAATAATAATTGAGTACGCGAAGATGGATGTCAAACTGGACAGGAAGCCGACTCATGTACAGTTTAATTGTATACCCTCTCCTGTTGAGCTATCAAATGAGGATCTTTTATCAGCTTTCCAAATCAGCTTGCTTACCCTTATTTGTTTGTATACCTATATTCTTATGTCGCGTCTTCTCTTGCAGGGATAGCAAAAGAGAACCTGAAGAGGAAGTATCCGGACCTGATGAAGAAATTTTCGTTCATGCGATTCGCTCATGGTCCAGATAAGAGACCGGAAGATAGGCCGCCGTTGCCGCCTCCTAAGGTAAATTCTTTAGTTGATTGAATCTTTGTAGAACTTTTACTAACATCTCTGTTACAGGATTCGGTTACCACCACCAAGGGGCTAGACGTGGTTCCTTCTGAAGCGGAAGCGAAAAGGCTTTTGGAAGATCGGAAAAAATTTCATATTCCGGATGAATCTCAGAGGGCATACCCCTCCCCTCAAAAGAAGTCGGCCGAAGAAAAGGCCGATAAGAAAAAGAGGAAGAGGGAATCGCCTTCCGCGGAAGTAATAAAGACGGTTGTTCCGTTAATGATCAAAACCGCGGAGGGCGATGCTCCGGCTCCCCTCAAAAAGCAAGTCCAAGGGAAGGGCAAGGAGAAGGTAGGCGAGTCAGCTCCTACCGCCGAGCCGATCAAGGAGGTCGCGTATAATAGGCGTGAAGTCGTGCCCTTTAACCCGGATAAGCTATTTTCTGAGCTGGGTTACAAGGGAATGGTGACCAGATTCAACAGAGCGTCGGCTCAGCTGGTGAGCCAGAAAGACGTGGATCATCTTGATTCTGTGTCTTCCCTGGACAGGGTACGACAACTTCAATCATCTGTCGCCGAGGTGAGTTTGTTCTTTTTCTCTCCCTTGCTATTGTCTTCAAGAATTTCCTAAACGTTTGATTTTGCAGACCTTCTTGCGGCTGTCGTACGAACTCAATCTCCACCGGCAAAGTGCCGTTGACCAGGAGACGATGGAGGCTCTGACTGCTCGGTGTGACGAGCAGAATGAAGAGCTCCGGAAGCTTAAGGAGGAGTCAGGAGAGCTGCCTGGGTTGAAGGAGAAGGTGGCTAAGAGCGAGGAGCTCAAGCTGCGGCTACAGAAGATGGAGCAGTGCAGGGGGAAGGCTCTAAAGCAGTTGGAGAGCTCGATAGGAAATCTGGACAAGACGTCGAGCCTTTCCGCGACTCTGGGGCATGGGATTGGCGAGCTGGTTGATGCTTATCGAAAATTAAAGTACCAGAGCCAATTCCTTGCCAAGCAGGTGGAGGATGACATTACTAAGTATGGCAAATTGCTGGAGGCGGCCCGGATTCACAAGCTTCGGTCGGAAAGGCGGGCTAGAATTGCTCGCTACTGGCTCACATCAGATGAGGCCGCAACCTTTATTGAGCTATTAACGCAGGAGATGATGGGCGCCAGCGATATAATTAACATTGAGATGTTCCGACTCGCAGCCGCGGAATTGGGAGTAGATTTTGACAAACTCCTCCAATTGGCCAAAGACAAAAAGGCCGAGGCTATAGCTAACCTCCACGTTGAGCTGGAAAAAGAGTCGGTCGTGCTTATAGACCCGGAATGGGATGCCCTTGAGTGGGAGGATTGGCTGAAGAAAGTCAGCGAGGAGGCGGAACAGGAAGCTATGTGCCTCGACCTGGAAAAGTTGAGTTTGTCTCCTCCGCCTGCACCGGAGCCTCCGTTGAATCTTGTCGTTTCCCCCATCGAGGACTTGAGCTTAGAGTTGTCCAACCTAATCGTCGATGAGGGGAAGAGCCTCCAAACGGTACGCAACGAGTTGTTGGAGTTTGAAGTGGAGCCATTTAATGTTGAATAATTTATAAACTTCTCACCCCGTCAACAGGAGCCATCCCCCGAGGCTGCGGGTCAAGCTGATGTCCCGGATGTTTTAGACGATATTCTTTTCTAGAATACTTAGTTTGTAATGGTAGCTGTAGATTTAAACATTGATATTAACATTGATATTTTGGCCGTCTTCCGCGGTGGATTGCTGTAAATTTTTGAACATGGGAATGAATGTATATATTTTGACTAATCTAACTTGACTTGAATGACTATTTTTGAATTGTTTGTTTAACGTTGTTCCTTTTCTGCGGATAATGTGGGAGTATTGAACAAGGGATTCCTTTCTTAGGGTCCGTCTTATAGATATTACGGATTTTTAGGAACGTAATTCAATACATTGAATTTTTTTAGGCAAGGGACCCTTCTTTTAGGGTCCGACTTATCGATATCACGGATATTCAAGAACATGAATACTTAGAAGTTTTTAGACAAAGGATCCCTCTTTTGGGGTCCGACTTATCGATGTTGCGGATGACTGAAAAATTTAATTTTAACAAGATATGCAAAATTAGAAATTGATTGCCAAGTACGCCTGGCAAACTCAGTGCTTAAAACATCATGTACGTCTGATGTTTAGACTGTGATCGTAAATGAGCGACGGGATGATAGTGATGATCATTAGTGAAAACGCGGATTACATTAGACAAAAATGTCTAGAAAATATTGAATGTCTAGATACTGAATACTGAAAATATTGAAAATACTGAATATAAATAATAGTGTGGATAGTTATTCTGCTGATGTTAGTGAGGTAGATGATGATAGATGTTGATGCTTCGGATAGCTGGATAGTAGCCCCTTGCATATCTTTTAAATGAAGAATTTTTTCAAGTGATCCCCATTCCACGGACGTTGAAGCTTTTTTCCTTCCATGTCCTCTAGTTCGTAGGTGCCAGGTACGACGGTGCAGATGATTTTGAAGGGTCCGTCCCAGTTAGCCCCAAGTTTGCCTTTTTCAACTATTTTTCTTGTGGCTTCAACTTTACGGAGCACAAAATCTTCCTTTTTCAGCATTCTTGTTTTGACATGGCGGTTGAACTGGCGGATCATGCGTTACTTCTGGGCTATGGATTTTAACAGTGCGTTTCCCTTTGTTTCCGGGAGTAAATCCAAGTTTTCCAGCTTAGCCGTGACGTTCTCACCATGATCATAGAATGTGATTCGGGTTGAGGGAATACCTACTTCCACCGGCAAAACAACTTCTGAACCGAACACCAAGGAGAAGGGAGTGTGGCCTGTTGCCTCTTTAACTGTTGTTCGACTAGTCCATAGAATTCCGGGTAACTCTTCATCCCAGGTGCCTTTCGTGCCTTCTATCTTGTTTTTGATGCCGTTGAGTATCTCTTTATTTGCTGATTCCACTTGGCCATTGGTTTGGGGCCTAGATACCGAACTGAACCTGATTTGAATGTTGAATTTGTTGCAATATTCTATTGTGTTCTTGCTGACGAATTGTCGGCCATTGTCAGTGATCAACACTCTTGGAATGCCATATCTGGTAATGATATTGCGCCATATGAATTGACACACTTGCTTATTGGTGATGGAACTCAACGCCTCGGCCTCGACATATTTGGTGAAATAGTCGATGGCTACGATAATAAATTTTCTTTGTCCTTTTGTTGGTGGGAATGGTCCAAGGAGGTCCATTCCCCACTTGTCGAAAGGTAAAACCGCTTGGATGCCGGATAGATAATTGGATGGTTTTCTGTCTTATTTGGAGAAGTATTGGCACTTACTACATCGGCGGATGATGTTCTCCGCGTCTCCTCTCAGCGAAGGCCAATAGTAGCCACTTCGGAGTACTTTGTTGATGATAGTGCGTACCCCTTGATGTATGCCGCATCCTCCTTCATATATCTCCCGGATGATATAATTCCCTTCTTCAGGTGTCACACACTTCAGCAGAGGATGAGTGTATGATTTTTTGTATAACGTTCCTTCGTGAAGTTCGAACCATTTGGCTCTCTTTTGAAGGGTTTCAGCTTGATTTTTATCTTCAGGTAAGACATTATGTTGCAAGTATTGGATGTAGGGGTCTATCCAAGATTTTGATCTGTCAACCGGGTATACCATGAAGTTGATGCTGGGATTTGGAAGGACTTCCCATACAATATCTCTAGTCGCGGCTGTTTCAGCCGAACTGACGAGTCTTGCTAGGGAGTCCGCTTGTGCATTCTCAGACCGGGGAATGTGAGACAAGGTGAACTTCTCGAATTTCCCGACGAGTTCTTTTACTTGGAGCAGGTACATTTTCATGCTTTCATCCTTGGCCTCAAATTCTCCATTCACCTGACCTACAATTAATTGGGAGTCAGAGAATGTAGATAGGATTTTGGCCCCAGCTTCATAGCATATTTTGAGCCCCAAGAGAAGTGCTTCGTATTCGGCCTCGTTGTTTGAGGCCACGAATTCGAATCGAACAGCTCTTTCCATGCGAACTCCAGCGGATGATATGATGAGGATCCCCGCTCCACATGAAGACTTGAT
This sequence comes from Amaranthus cruentus, assembly GCA_019425755.1. Classification (NCBI taxonomy): domain Eukaryota; kingdom Viridiplantae; phylum Streptophyta; class Magnoliopsida; order Caryophyllales; family Amaranthaceae; genus Amaranthus; species Amaranthus cruentus. Next base: position 16,011,705 of record CM033454.1, read on the forward strand.
GGAGGAGCCATCCACGTATAACTTCCATTCCTTATCGGAATCAGGAGTGGTTGGAATGGTGGTTTCAGCAATGAAATCTGCAAGAGCTTGGGCTTTGATAGCTGTCCGCGGCTCATATTCGATCCCAAAGTCAGCCAATTGATTTGCCCAATCAGAAATGCGGCTCGATTGATTTTTTCCTTCAACCACTTTTTTCAAAGGCTGGTTGGATCTTACTATTATCTGGTGGGATTGGAAATATGGCTTCAGTTTTCGGCTTGCCATTACTACTACATACAGAACTTTCTCTACCTTAGTGTAATTTCCTTCTGAGTCGCGGTATGCGTGGCTCATGTAGTAGATGGGGAGTTGTTTCTTTTCCCTTTCCACGATTAGTACCCCTGAAAGAGAGTATTCGGAGATCGAGACATATAGAGTTAAGATCTCTCCGTCCAGGGGCGATACTAATTTAGGAAAGGAGGCGAAGTATTCTTTCAAGAGATTGAAGGAATTCTCGGCTTCTTCCGTCCACTCGAACCGTGCTTGCTTGAGAGTTTTGAAGAAGGGGGAGCACTTATCCGCGGATTTTGACATGAATCTTCCTAGTGCTGCAATGCATCCCGTTAATCGTTGAACTTCTTTAACTGAGGTGGGCGACTTCATGTTCATAATCGCCTTAATCTTGTCTAGGTTGGCCTCTATGCCGCTCTCGTCTACTAGGAAGCCAAGACATTTGCCTCCCGTAACCCCAAATACGCACTTCTCAGGGTTGAGTCGCATTTGATGGTTATGAAGGGTGAGGAATGTTTACTTCAAATCCGCTGCATGGTATGCAGCTCGTTTGCTCTTGGTAATCATGTCGTCTACATATACCTCTAAGTTCCGCCCAATTTGATTGTGGAAGACTTTGTTTACCATTATTTGGTAGGTGGCTCCTGCGTTCTTTAGGCTAAAAGGCATGACATTGTAACAATATACGCCGGCATTTGTTATGAAGGCCGTGTGAGGCTGATCTTCTGGAGCTAAAGAGATTTGATGGTAACCCGCATTAGCATCCATAAAGCTCAGCAGGGCGTGGCGTGCCGAGAAATCTACCAAACGATCTATTTTGGGGAGAGGATAATCATCTTTGGGACATGCCTTGTTGAGATCCGTGAAATCAACACACATCCGCCATTTTCCATTTGGCTTTTTTACAAGAACGACATTGGACAACCAATTAGAATACTTACATTCCCGGATGAAGCCGTCTTTTAATAACTTTTGTACTTCTTCTTTCGCGGCCTCGATCCGCTCATTGCCCTGATGTCGCAGCTTTTGCTTCACCGGTTTGTAACCGGCTTTGATGTCAAGCTTGTGACACATGATATCAGAAGGTATGCCCGACATCTCTTCCACAGAATAGGCAAAGATATCGCGGAACTCGGCTATGACAGCCAAGACGTTGCGTCTCTCTGCTTCTGGGAGGTTTTTGCCAACTTTGATTTTGTTCCCTCCAAAAACGTTGACTTCCTCGTATTGTTCTGCTGGTTGAGGTTTGGCGGGAGTGTTGGTGTCTTCGGCGTAGACACTCATGACGAAGGGTTCTTGTCTCTTTCGTTTGGAGGGGACTTCAGCGATTGCTTCTTGTTTAAGAGTATTAACAAGACACTCATGAGGTTGCTGCAGCAGTTGAGATGTGGCGGCATCAAACTTCATGACGGGGGTTGAAGGTGAAGTCTTTGAGGGGTCCCTTCAGCAATGTATGAACGCTGTCCTTGGCAGCACGGACAGTGGGATACTCTTCTGAGTACCCTCCGCAAATTAGATGGACAGTTCCTTGAGTGTTGGAACTTTCCTTCCTTGATTTTTCTCTCCTCGGAGATCTTCGCCTGGGGGTCCAGTTCCGCCCCTCTCCGTCGTTTCTCTTATTGTATTCCTTCTTGACGACATACCGTTCCAACTTGCCTTCATCAGCGAGTTGGTACAAGATGCGTTTGAGTTCGCGACATTGGGCCAAGGTGTGGTCGTGTTCTTTGTGGTAGTCACACCACAAGTTGAAGTTGCGACGATCTGAGGGAGTAGTGGTAGGAGGTGGAGCCGGTAATTCATCCCTAATAGCAAAAAAGATATCTTTTCGGTTTTTGTTGAATAAAGGATCGTTACCTCGGTCCAATAGGTTGCGGGTTCTCGGGGCTTCTTCCGCGAAATACACCTGCCTTGATCTAGGAGGTCCCATATCAGAGGGAGGATCGGAACGTCGTGGTGTGGAATTCCTCTCCCTCCTCGAAGCATATTCTTCCCTATTTCTGGAAGAGGGATGAGGAGGCAAATCTTTCCGATCTGACTTCCGCTTCTTTGGATCATGGGCATAACATATCTCTGAAGCCGTGACATAGCTCTGGCATTGCCTCATTGCTTCTGCATATGTTCTAACTTGGTTTTCCACCAATTGAAATTTTAGTTTTTGTGCCCTCATGCCGTTGATAGGGCTACTGATTCTTCCAATTCCGTAACCTCGAGCACTACTTCATGGAATTTTTTCAGATAAGAGGATATGGATTCCCCTTCTTGTTGCGTTATGCTGAGTAGATGGAAATTGGATTTTTCTTGCCTTCGGGAAGCAACAAAGTGACATAAGAACTTGTCTTCGAGTTGGGCGAAGGTACGAATACTTCCCGGGGGAAGTGAAGTGTACCACGTCAGCGCAACTCCTGAGAGTGTAGTAGGGAAGAACTTGCAGAGGAGGGCCGGTTCCGCGGTATATAAAAGCATTAAGTTTTTATAGGCCATGATATGCTCTTCTGGGCAGGTAGTACCATCAAAGGCCGCCATATTTGGGACTTTGATTTTCGCGGGGTTTGCAGTGGCTAAAATTTCTGCGGATAACGGCGAATTTATTAGCACGGGGCTCTGTGGCGGATCTCTTTGGCTTCGTTCCTCCGATTGTTTTGTTACCGAGTTGGCGTGGAAGCTCGAACCGGTAATGGACATTCTTCTTTCTTTCCTCTTTCGATTAATCATAGACTGGACTTGTGAGGATGCTCTTTGCCTCTTGCTCTCGAGGAAAGTGCGGGCATCACGAGAGGCTGTCTTAGATTCCCCTTCTTGGGAATTCGGTTTGGTAGTGCTATTGTAAGTTTTGGACATCTCACGTCTCCTTTTGTTTCTCCTACTAGAGCGTGACATCCCCGTGTCGCTTCGTGTCAAGGGATGACTCGAATGAACAGGGGGGTTCACCTGCTCTTGAAGATTGCGGATCTGGTTAATCATTTCGTCCATTGTTTGTCGTTGATCAGGAGCGTTGGCATTTATGATCGTGCGCAGCTGCTCGGAGAAAGCAGCCGTGAGATTCTGTGCAAGCATGTCCAGATCACGACGGGTCACGACTTGATTATTAGCCTGACCTACAGAAGTGTCTGTATCTGTGCTATGCACAGTAGCGGTTTGTGTAGGATTCTTCTTGGAAGCCATAGCTTTTTTTGTTTCTCCCCACAGACGGCACCAAACTGTTTCGGAGATGAAACTGGAACCGACAATTGACGTTGGAAACACCTGAGATGGCGTAGTAGAAGTTCAATCGTGGTGGTGTAGTGGACTAATTTCGTCTCTTCACCTGTTATCCTGCACAAGACAAGTTAGCCTTGGCCGGGGAGTGATCTCCCGGAAGACCTCTCCGACGCTCAAGTCAGATCAGAGAAGTAGGAAAATAAAGGAATTAACGATCACGGGGAGATGATTTGTAGGTGTTTTTGGGTGAGATATGGGAGTTCACGGTGGTGAGAAAGGATGTGATTTTGTAGAGAGTGAGTAGTGATTTTGGCAGAGTTTGGGTATATTATATGAGATTAGGTTGCTAATTCCTCCATCAAGCCGCTATTTAAACAAGAAGGAGCGGTTACATCTGGGAGAGAGGGAGATCATGGAGTAAATGGAGAATAATGGGTGGTTATATGACGGTTAAAGGAGATAGTTACTCAGAAGTGGGAAGAAGCAGTTATAAGGTGAAGGTGATGTGGGTTACAGGTGGCATTAATAAATAACCGACCGATTAAATAAATAATTAAATGACTTAAATAAATGTTACCATGACAAAACACTTAGCATGCATTATACTAAAGCACAATTATTTCTTCCTCCTCCCCCAACTTCGTTCCCCAATTTAGCACAATATTTAACACTCAATAAAAACAAAAACAAAAATTAGATCAAATAAAATAAAAATCATACCTTGAGTATAAGATCCACGTTCAAAGAATCAATAGAAGAAGAACAGTAGGGTTATCTAAAAATTCAATAGTAGAAGAAGAACAGTCGAGCAAGAATCAGTAGGGTTATATGAAAATTCGAAGAACAGTCGAGCAAGAATCAGAAATTTCGAAGGAAGAAGAAGGAGTGCGTTTGCGGTTTATGAAACAGTAGGGTTATGAATGAAAGTATTTAAGAAGAAGGAGTGTGTTTGCGGTTTATTTGCTGCAGTCACACAAGAAACCGCAACATTTGATTTCTTCCTTGCATTATTTGCTGCGGTCAAACTAAAAACCGCAGCAAATGTTCATTTTTTTTAAAACTTAATTTTTTTCCATATTAAATGCTGCGTATAAGTAAAACCGCAGCACATGTATAGCAGCAAATACGCTTTTTTCCACTAGTGATAGAATAAAATCAACTTACCTTATTTAGTTAAATAACACTACAAAAAAAATGCATGTTACCGACTGCCATAAATAGTCGGTAATTGGTCGGTATAGAGCTATACCGACTAATCTCCGACTAAAAACAAATAGTCGCTATAGAATAGTCGGTAAAACAATATAGTCGCAAATATAGTCGGAATTCCGACTATTTGGTCTTTGGTCGCAGATTAGTCGCATTTCCGACTACCACATTTAGTCGCAATATAGTAGCAAAACACCGACCATTTACCTACTAGATCACAGTCGCAATATACCGACTGCTTACCGACTGTCTATATAGTCGGAGAGTGGTCGCTGCCTTTTAGAATGCACTGCAGTTTTTCCAAAAAAGAAAAAAATTTAATTACATATTCCGACTACCTACCGACTACATCGTAGTCGGAAACGTCAAACCTTAGTTTGACCAAAAACTTGACCAAAAAATGGCGGTTCGGATCCCGACTACCATCTAGTAGCTATGTAGTCGGTAGTTAGTCGGAATAAAATAAAATTAAAATAAAACCTACTATTGTACCGACTATTCTCCTACTACATTTTAGTCGGTAGTTAGTCGGAAAACAAATTAAAATTAAAATTAAAAAACTGGTCAAATGTGGTCAATGATGTTGACCACAATTTGACCAGTTTTTTTATTTTAAAATTAAACCTAAACTATCACAATAATAAAATAAACAAACGCAAAAAAATAATATATAATAGACATAAAAATAATGTTTCCGACTAGTTAATGATTGAAACCATTGAAATACAAATAAAAAAACAACAAATACAAGGACTTAATTTGGCGGAGGCGGAGGAGGATGTCTTTCCATAAAGACGGTGCGCATAAAGTGGAACATATTGTTGACCTCTTCTCTCAACCGTCGATGCTCCTCCATGAGTGATTCATGCTCCTCCCTTGAAATGTGCGAGTTGAGGCGTTCCTCAACTCGGGCCATAGCCTGATTTAGACTATCCAACCTCTCGTTCATCACTTGGGTTGGGGAAGGAGCGGCCTGGTGTTGAGACTGCAGCGCCACAACATCGGCGTAATAAACCGGTGCCGCATCACCAACACCAAAGACACTCTTGGAGTTCTTCTTCGTCGACTCCTGAGATTCGATGTTATGGACGGCCTGAAAATAGGCGTCGTTAACATCCTTTTCAGGCGCACCGACGGGAAGATTGGCAGAGAGACGAAGGTATTCCTCCTAAACAACAAAACAATATAATTTGTAAAAATTTTGGCAGAGTAACGACTATAAATTAACTAAACCAAAACTTAAAAAATCCGAAATATTGTAAAACATTCTAAAATCCAATGTTCTAAGACATTTATTTTACCAAACATTTAATTTACCAAAAGATAATCTACCAAAGAACTACGAAAACATATCAAACCGCATTTCCTCAAAATCAATATCAAATTAACCTAAGAAATATTCTAAAACATTTAATTTATATCACAAGCTAACCTACCAAAAACTAACTACTAATAATTTCGATAATTACGAAAAAAGGCTAATCTAAAAATAAGTAAAATAGATCGAGAAAATGCACTTACGTTTATGGCCTGGACTTCTCGTTGACCCATTGCAACCTCGTCCTTTGCGCACCTTATGAGTGCGTAGAAACAACTCATAAGAGAGCGGCATACGGTGCTGCTCTTGTTCCTACAATAACAAAGTTAAAGGTTATACGAAATTAAGTTTAAATATTAATGCGTATAAAAATAATAAACCAAATTACTAAAAGATTAAGGTTATACCAAGATGCGCAATGTCCTGCGCGCAGACACCGATCCGCCGGTGTGGGTGACTTCAGCGACACCGTCTTCATTGCCCCGGCGACGGTTCCTCCTCCCTCTGGAACGACTAGCCTCGTACTCTTTACTTTTCCAGGCTAGTATCCAACGCTCCCAAGCCTCCGCCGACGCCCAGGTGGGCTTGTACTCGTTATTTTCTTCATATAACTTTCTTTGATGATGCATAATGTCCTTGTATCTGAGCTTGGCCCTCTTCTCCCACTCCTCGCGCACCCGAGAAGTGATAGATGGATCCCAAGACCAGTGTTTCTGAAACGATTAAAACAATCAGTATTAGTATAACAAAGCAAGTCAATAAAAAGTTAATCAAATAATGAAGAAATTAAGTACATAGCCTTACTTGAAACTGGTTCCAATAAAACTCGATCGTTTGCCTAGATAGGTGCTTCCAAGCCCATCCATTAGGATCTTGGTAGGCCTCAAACGTCCTACGGATGGACGTGGATAATTGGTTGCCACCGTCTGTGGCAAACGTGCCCTCGGCAGGCAACCATGGTAGGGGTTGAAGAGTATGCTGCGGCGGCCCCTGCGCAGTGTCAACTTCCGGTGTCCTAGCGTCACGTTGCGAAGCATGTGACGACACCGGAGAGGGAGTGACAGGCCCCTCTGTCCTCCTAAAATCAGACAGCAAAAAATGCTCTTCTAAACCCTGAGAAGGGTGAGAGAGCGGTGTATGACGAGGCTTCGAGGTGGAGCAGCGTATGGTGTGGTCGGGCCTGATTGACGTCGTATGGTTGTTGTCTGAGGGTCAATCTGTCCCAAGTTGTTTCTCATTCTAGGCATCTAAATTTCACAAAAAATTTCATAGAAAATAATAAAAACCAAAAACACTAAAATATTATAAAAGCTGACTAATAATTTGAAAATCGAAATAATAAATAATTTGAAAATCGAAATTATAAATGATTTGAAATCGAGAATTATAAATAATTTCGAATATCAGAAATTATAAATAATTTCGAAAATCAGAAAGTATAAATAATTTCGAAAATCAAAAATTTATAAATAATTTCGAAACAAATATATACAATAAATCTGAAATAATAATTTCATACAAGATTACCAAACAAAAAAACATGTAAGTAACAATTACATAAACATATTACATTCAATAAACTAAAAACAGAAATAAACATATTAAAAATCAAACCCTAAAAAAATAACAAGAAATTACATGCAATAAACCCTAATCTCATGCAAGATAGTTAAAATATTCGAAATTTTAATAATTAAAAACCCTAATTTCATGCAATAAACCATCAAACCCTAAAAAAATAAGGTACATAATCACTCTCATAATCAAACCATCAAACCCTAAAAAACATGTATTTAGGATGAGAGAAATAATGAAAGAAGAAAACGACGAAGAAGGAGTTAGGAAATGAAAATGTTCGAAATTTTGGTGAAGTGCTGGTTTATATATCACCAGATCTCCGACTACACTGCGACTACAGGATAGTCGGTATATAGTCGGTGACTTTTTAACCTACTTCACTCAATGCCAACAGTAACTTTTTAGCAGACGTTGGAAAGTAAAAACCTTTTGATATTCGACAACTGCGACTAACAGTAGTGATTGGATAGTGGTGCCATATTTTACCTCACGTATTAATTGCCAGTAACTTTTCAGAGCACCTCGTAAATGAAAAAAACTTTTCAATATTCCGACTACTTTGCGACTAGCGGATAGTCGCTGTATAGTCGGTATATTGAAAAGTTGTTTTCTTTCCCAATGCGTCTGAGAAACAGAGAAACTTCTCTGGGAAGCTTTCTAATTTCAAAATAGCGACCATTCTCCATGCGGGTAGTGGTGAGATCGAATACCTAAAAAATTTGCACCTTTTATTATTATTATTATTATTATTATTATTTTATTATTATTATTATTATTATTATTATTATTATTATTATTACTATATGATACTTATTATTTTATAATTATTAAAATTGAAAAAGTAGATTATTAAAGATTGAAAAATGTACGAGCTAAAAGTAGCGTTATAAAAATGTTTGATAATAATAAATAAACATATAATTATTAAAATAAAAACATGTTTGATAATAATAAAATAACAAAACTATAATTATTATTGGGTTACATAATTGTCATCGACATCATCGTCGTCGGATAGAACTAGATCTTCGTCGGTGTCTTCATTTTCATCGACGTCATGAGCGGTTTCGATCTAGATGTAGCAGTTCTCGTTGGATCCATAACGGTTCGACGTGCGCGTCAAAAACATGTTCATTCGCCACAAAATCCGGTGATTTCTCTTCTAGTTGGAAAGCGGTCTCCTCGAATTGCTTTGATCTGACTTTTGATACAACTTGCCAATCTTTCATGTTTTGCCTTAAGCTGGGATACGGTAAATAATAAACTTGGGAAGCTTGACTAGCTAGCATAAAAGGATCGTACTTTCTATAGGATCGACCAATATGAACGTCAACCAGCTTGTAACGCGGATGGATTCTCTACCATGAGTATCGTGGTAGTCGATCAAACCATTGACATTTGAACAAAGTGACCTTTTAATTGGTTGTGCTTTCGATACTCGAGGTCTATGATGTCCTCTAACTTACCATAAAATGGTTTCATCGGATTGTTATCATCGATTTCCCGCACCGCATTTCTCGTTAGATTTCTTTTTGCTGGAATGGGAGATAGTGTGAAATCTATAACCATTACGTAACAAACATCATAGCGGCGTGCCTTACGCAAGGTCCTCGTGAGGTCCTTTAGAATATCGGCATTATCCACACCGTCAAGAAACCCGTCCCTAGACTGCATATAAAATCAATAAGTGCAATGTTAATTCGTAATACTGTTTACACAACAAATTGCGATGGTAAAGGTGTACTCACAATCTGTTTAAACCGGTAGACAAAGCGGTCTTGGACCACATGGTCAACTTGCTTAGCGTTTAGATTGGGTTAGGTACTTTGTGATTAAGTGTCGAATTGATCATAAAATTGATTCACCTCAGGACAATTTCGAGAACATAAGTCGAGCAATATTGAGATCTGCTTCATCCGGCATGAGCCTTACCCGCCCTAAAGTTTGATTGGGTGTGTGAATATGGACAAAACCCGATCTCCGTTATCAAAACATCGTCATCATTTCTAGGAAGATCTCTAACTCGCATCAGATATGGCCCAAAGTAATGCGAGACATAGTATGATGCTTCTTCTGTAAGATATGCGTTACGAGTCGAGGCCTCAACATGCGACTTGTTTTTTACATTAATCTTTAAATGTGAAATACCTGTAATTTAATCCTACTATTAATTATTAAGACATTTAATAGCAGTTAGTTTAGACATGTAATAGTAGTTACCTCTCAAAGGGATACATCCACCCGGACCAGCAATTCTTGCCTCGTAAGCTAGGTGAACAGGCAGATGTTCCATAACATCGAAGAATGTTGGAGGAAATATACTCTCGAGCTTACATAGACCTGCAATTTCCTCGTTCAACCTCCCAATTCTTGCCTCGTAAGCTAGGTGAACAGGCAGATGTTCCATAACAAGCGTTGGTTGGCGGAACTCCCGAAATGCTATTGGAATTAGTATTTGCATGAACACATGACAATCATGACTCTTCATCCCAAATATCGATGTTTAGCCATGCGATATTCCTAGCTAAATTGGAAACATAACCATCAGGAAATCTTAGAGTCTTAAGCCAATCTAGAATGACAACCCTTTGTTCTCTGTTGAGTGTGTATGATGCTTTGGGGATGGTAGAACCCACTCTGGATGCAATTCCGATCGGATCGAGCTTCGACTAAATCTTGGCGTGCCTTGAGATGATCCTTAGTTTTCCGCACACACATTATTGTGTTGAAAATGTTATCAAAAGTTTTTCTCAATGTGCATCACGTCAAGGTTGTGACGGATCATGTTTGTGCTCGATCGGCAAATCCCAAAAATACTTCTCTTTTCCATCAACACAATGTTTCTCGACTTCAGCGTTGTATTTCGGTGCATCGTCTTCAAACACCGTAAAACCTAAGGGTCCAGCTCCTCTAAAAGCTCATTTCCCGTACGTATTTCGGGCATTAAAGCCTTCTCAACAACTCCACGGCTAAAACGCACCCGGTTTCTACGAAATGGGTGTGTACTATCTAAAAATCTCCTGTGTGTGTCTTAAATAAAAGGCTTTGGAGTCATCCATGCAGTAAGGACAAGCGTGCACGCCAGATGTACTCCACCCAGACATCATCGAATAAGCTGGAAAGTGGTTGATTGTCCACATCAAAGACTGCGAAGTTGAAAGTTACGCCTCTTGGATCGTCTAATGCGTCGGATCCCATCTTCCCCTAGCGCTTTAACTCATGTATCAATGGCTGCAGCAGATCAATCTTATGTTTTGGATTGTAGGAGGGGGCGATCCAGATTAAGAACATGTCTTGCTTTTCATGCACATCAAGAGGAAGATTGTATGGAGTTAGTATTACGGGCGGCATGAATATTGTTGACCGTACGCCAAATGGGTTGAAACCATCGTACACAACCCCATTCTCCATTTCTTGTCTCGGTGCAAAATCCGGATGTGTGCGTTGAAAGTCAACCGGGCCTCCTTGTCGAGGGTGACACATCTCTCCATCTTACGAGCGATGTTCGCATGCCACCTCATGTGGTGGCGTGTCTGACGCATACAACCGTTGAGCCTAGGACCAAAGGGAAAGTAGTGGGCGCTTTAGGGGTGATATCGATATCCATCTAGAAACCCCACACTCACCACATTGGGTCATACTGCTTGTGGGGCCCCAATAAATCATACACCCATTAACACAGCGAGTCGATCTTCTCTACAGAGCAATCAAGAGCGAAATTTGCTTCTATGTATGTAAAACTTGTTGTCATCGATTATCTTTGGCAACAATTCAATAATGAATTGACATAATTCATCATAAAGTCTCTCGGCATCGAAAGTCGTCTTCGGGCTTGTCATCCTTCCTATGGCCGACATCGGTATCGTTTCACAACCGGAGTACGAGGTAAGTTGGCGACTCTTAACATATCAAAGAAGCGTCTTGCTTGGGGTTGGATCTTCATCAATATGTAAAGGCGGTGAATATGGTACATTTGCGGCGAAATCATCACAATCGGTAGAAAGTGATGATGTGTATCGGAAATGTACTCCGCTGCATCGTACACCATTTGTGCATAGGGATTTTGAACTGTGTTCTGCTGTGGCTCAACCGGAGCCGAATCAGTACAAATTGGTGCACCGTCAAAACATTTGTGCAGGTACCAATCGTAGTAGTTTTCAACAAACCCCTTTTTTAACAGATGATTTCTTACGACATCTGGAGCCCACACTCTACGATTACCGCACTTTTTACACGGACATCTAACTTCCTCTCGATTTTTTTTCAGTGCAAATTGTATAAATTCTTCGACCCCTTCTAAATATCTAATATTATAAACTCCTTTAGAACATCGCTGGTACATCCAACTTCTTTCAGTTTGTAAGTCCATTGTTCTGCAAAACAACAAACACCACGTTTACAAAAAAATTTTCACAGAGAAAAAAACAAAAAAAAAACAAAAAAAAAAATTATTTTTAAACCTACCGACCAAACAGCGACCAACTTACGTTAGCTAACGGTGGTGAGCATCATATTTGCCTCATCGATTCGAGTCAGTACTTTTGATTGATTTGCGATATAAGTTGGCTGATTGGACATTTGGTCCTACGAGCTATTTTGCGACTAAGGTGCGATCATGAGCGAAGTGTAAATTTAGTTAAAAATTTTTAAATTAGGTTTTTTCGGGCCATTATTGGGTGAACAATATAAGTACTATGAAAAAATTTTAGTTTTTCTTTATTATTCTCTCGAATGTACTATGAAAAATTGAAAATTAATAAAAGAGAATAAGTAAGAAAACCCACTATTTAGGTTCAGTATTCATAATTATTATAACGAAGTGCCACAAAAAAAACCTTATTAAATTTTTTCTACAACAAATAGAACCATACTCAAAGTGATTAAATTTATGTTTTTCAATTCATCCCTCTCTTCCCGGATGCATACTCGATTGAAATTGACCAAGTATGCATCCGAAGAAGAAGGGAGAATAAGTAAGAAGACCCACTAAGGACAAAATAAAACAACAAGCATCTACTTGTTTAAAGTAAGCAAAACATATCTAATATCATACCTAGAATATTTGGAGAATAAAGTAAGAGAAAGTAAGGAGGTAGGAGGTAAAATGTAAAATGTAAGATAGATTTACGCTGACGGCTATTTATAGAACAATTTCTCATATTTCCGACTAAATTCCGACTAAGCTCCGACTACAAAACGGTCGGTATACTGTCCGTTCATCAAAGGTTGTGCCCAGTTGCTGGATTTTAAAATTCGAAATAGCGACTAAACGGCGACTACACGCACAGTCGCAAAATAGTCGGTATAGTTTAAAATAAAAAATTAAAATGACCTTTTTTTCGGGCCATTTTGGAGTTGAAATTATAAGTATTATTTCGATTAAGTACTTATAATTATTACAACAAAATGACACAAAAAAAAGCGCATTATAATTTTTTTTTTTTAAATTGAACCATTAAATTTATGTTTATCACTTCAGCCCACCCTTCTCCAACTCGTACTCGATTGAAACTAACCATGTACGAGCTTGAGGAAGAGCGGGGCAAAGTTAAAAACATTTTTTAATGGTTTTTAAGACATTTTTTATTACGGCTATTCACTAGTCGGAATCCAGTCGGTGAATTTATTAATAAAAAATATTTAATGAGGTTTTTTTTCCTGCCATTTTGAGGTTACAATTATAAGTACTAAGTTGAAATTGTGTTTTTACTTAAATATATCCTCATATGTACTATAAAAAATTGAAAACGTTAAATATATGTTTCTCAAAATTGTAAAAATTGAGCATCATAAATTTTACTTTTTATGAGTTGAATAAGAATAATTTTTTCATTGCATGGCATTGGTTCCTCCATAGTGCAATTTACAGCCTACAAAAAAATCCCTTCAGTTCACCATTAAGTTCTTATATGTTTTTTGACACTAATCATATCGTAAAACAAATAGGAACTACTTAATGGTGAACTGGAGGAGTACAATAGGCCGTAATTTACACTATCGAGGAAAACCAACGCCCTGCAAATCGAAATTATTCTTTTTCACTAGCAATTATAAGTAAAATAATACGTTGCTCATTTTCTACAATTTTGAGGAACATATTTTAATCGTTTCTAACACATTTTTAAAGTAAACGTAAATAAGTAAGAAAAACAAAAATTTCAGTTATTTTAAGTACTCATAATTATTACAACAAAATGGCAACAAAAAAAACCTCATTAAATATTTTTTTTAACAATAAATACAACAATTAAATTTATGTTAATTGTTTCATAGCACCCTTCTCGCGACAAAGTTCGAACGTATAATATCAAATTTATGTTTCACAATTTGTCCCGTTCAACTCACCCCCACACTTGAGTGAAGAAACTCGATTGTGGAGAGTGAGGATGAACGGGGCAAGAGAGAAACATGCCAAAGAATTTTACACCTCTTTTCACAATAAATGGAACTTTAGAGAGAAAGAAAGGAAAGGTTCGGAGTGAAAATGACGTTGAGGAGGGGTATTTATAGACAAACTCAGTAACTTTCCGACTACTTAACGACCAAAAGTTAGTCGGAATTCAGTCGGGGCTCATTTTAATTACACGTGTTTGAGGTTTTTTTTTGCGACTAGATACCGACCAAAACTATAGTCGGAAACCGTGCGACTAAGATATTTGGTCGCAAGTACGTCGGCATTTTGCTACCATTTCTGTTTGGTCGGAAAGTGGTCGGAAATGCCGACTACAAGCTGTTAGTCGGTATTTAGTCGGTAATGTCCGACTAAAAATGGGTAGTCGGTATTTTTGGTCGGAATTTTGCAAAATTATTGTAGTGTAAATATAACAATTAATTAATTTTGTTATTCCATGTGGTAAATATTTGTGAGGATGCCACATAAAAATTTTAAATTCTTTTAGTTAATAGTATAATTGTTAGTTGATTATTAGAGAAAAAAAGTGTCCAAAGGAATGGCCGTTGTAACTTTTTAAAATTGGTTTTAAATCCAATTGTTACCTATATTAAATTTCATTTACCAAAAAGACTTTTTAAAATTTTAAACAATTAACCAGACAAAAACTAATAGTTAACCATCAAGCTCTAAAAACTACTCCCTCCATTTCAGTTGACTAGTCTCATTTGACTTTTCACGGATTTTAAGGGTTGAGTGGGGTCCATTAAAAAGGTAGTAGTTGAGTATTTTAATTGATTAAATTAATTGTAAAGGTGGTAGTGGAGTATTGGGAATTGGAAAAGTGAGGTATTTAGGTAAGAAAAAAATAGCCAAAAAAGGAAATGAGACAAGTAGTATGAAATTGCCAAAAAAGAAAATGGGACAAATAAACTGAAACGGAGGGAGTATATCATTAAACAATCAGGTTATAACGGCTGATGTATAAATGTCAAATCTTGACCCAACATAATCATTTATTTATTGTTAGTGATATAAATCCTCTAAATATATCCTCTATCCTCTAAATATAAAAAAAAACGTTTCTAAAGCATGAATAGTTACTATTCATGAGAACCCGATGAACAGTGAAAATACTGTGCACGCCTCTTTCATCCCGCTTTCCAGTTTTCTTTTTCATTTCAGTTTCCACAATGTTCTTTGATTAAGGCATTCAAAATAAAAAGGTAAACTTCAGGATTATGGTAACCAGATCAAAATTCTGAAGCAACAAATTGATTTGGACAGTACAATGCATAAGTTCTTAAGGCATGGGGTGTTCTTGAATTAGGGCTTCTCAATTGAATTAGGGCTTCTCAAGCAGATGAAGATTGAGTGAAAAGATCTGAATTAGGGCTTCTCAAGCAGATGAAGATTGAGTGAGAAGATCTGAATTAGGGCTTCTCAATTGACAATGCGAGCTGATTTTGTGTCTACAAAAACCTAGATTTGATTTTTGCTCTCAATCTGAACAAGGTATTTTTTTCCATAATTTTATCAAAGTTTTCAGTTTAGGGTTTTGTTAATCATTTTTTTTGATGAAAATATGGGGAATTGATGAAAATTAGGGTTTTTGTTTGATTTGGGAATGAAAATTTAGGGTTCATCGTTTTTTTGTTGTTTGCTGTGCATTGTATTAGTTACTAAAAATTGTAGATTTTGAGACTACGAAAACCCAGATTTTATTTTTTTTCTCAATCTGAACAAGGTGCTTTGCTCAAAGTTTCATGGTTCAACCTTGGTGATTGAATTTTTTTTGGATTTTTTCTTAACTGCAGGAATAAGGATCCTTGGTATCAGTTCATTGTCATGAATCAAATTAATACAGGTTATCCTCAAAAAAATAAAAAATAATACAGGTTGAATCATTAAAGTCGATCATTTGATTGAATTTCCAGTTTTGAACTTATTTGCGTCCCGATTGATCAATGTTTTTGTAAGAATTTTTTACTGAACACAACATGGACTCTTAAGGTTTGTGGCAAGGCTCATTGTTTCATTCATACTCAACATTGTTGTGTTTGATTTTGAACTAGATGAAGGCAGAGAAGAAATGGTGGAGTAGGGTTCTTCGTGGAGATGTTAAGCCTCCACATAATGTGAAGATTGATTGGGGCAAATGGGTAGATGAAGATGAGGACAATGGTACTGGTATGGCTGGTTTATTGATTATGTGGAATTGCTTCTTTGCTTTACGAGTTTACATTATGTTGTGAGTGTACATTTTTATAATGCGACTTTGTTTCTCAGCTCCTGCAAACTTTGATCTTGGTGGAATGGACTTCTCGGTAAGGATATCTATCACTTTTTTAAGTACATGTATCTCTTCATTAATTATCAAGTGCTTAATTTCAAGTAAATTGATTATCAAGTGCTTAATTTCAAGTAAATTGAATATTGTCACAGGGCTGGACTACTAATCTCCATCTTCTTAATTTTTGGCTTTTCTCAACTTATTGCCCAAAAAATAAAAGAAAAGTATTTAATTAATATCTGCCTCAGTAATGTAGTTTTCTCTAACAAAGCAATTTGTGTCTGTGAATGCAAGGTCATCTCTGCCCTGTCGTCTTTGTTTCTTGAAGCTGCTTATGCCTCTAATACTTCACAATATCTAGCTTCGGTATTTTGCTTTTTTTTACTCAGACTTCATGTGTGGCTTCAAAACCACATCAGATCATGTTACTTATTGTGAGATTTTGAACTAGATGAATTTTCCTTATGTATCTGCTTAATCTGTTGCAGCCTTGATGTTCGAGATGGAGTGTTCGAAGTACTTTCAACAAGGGGAGATACTCATTTGGGTGGTGATGATTTTGACAAGGTTTGTAGACTTGACAAAATAGTTGTTGTGGTTTCCGTACTCTGTAGTGATTCTTTGAATTTGTCATATTAAAACTACTTTGAGTATTATTTTATTGGCCTACTAAAGGACAAGCAAACACTACAAAAATTTAACTAAGACAACCGAGAAAGCCAAGATGGAGTTGTCATTATTGTCTCAAGCAGGAGTTAGGTGCGTTTGGACTTGAAGTGTATTCTATTGTGCTTCTTTTTCCTCCCTAAGTTGCAGTCTTTTGAAATATTCAAACTTACAACTGACTATAGTTTGTGCTATTTTTAGTTTCCCATTTACAACCACTACTGTTGCTGGACATAAGCACATTGAGACCACCTTAACAAGGGCAAAATTTGAGGATTTGTGTTCACATCTTCTAGACAGGTACTAAGTTTTTCTTTAAGTTCTGGTTTCTAAAAAAAATAAATAGCTTATGCTGTTACAATTCGTTGTGATTTATTTGCCTGACGCATTGTATTGTTCATGGAATTTATCTGGTTGCTCCTTTATCATGTTTAAACTCTGCTGCTAAACACCAGTTGAGAACTCTTTGAGAGATGCAAAGCTCCTTTAGTGATTGATATGATGTGATTCATAATTCAATATCTGAAACATCTAAGTAAGTGTAAGGAATTTTATTTAATGTAACTTTGTAAACTGATCTGATTAGGGTTTTGATTTTTTCTTTGTGATTTAGGGTTTTTGAGAAGAAACCCTGGACTTACAGGTTGTCGAACCATCAGTATTAAACGAAACTAGAAAATGTTTTAGGCTTATTTTGTATACACACTGTTGTCAACTCTGAAAAATCTTGTTTCTCCTTGTTCAATTGTCTAGTGATCTTGTTTAATTACAGTAAAGAAAGGTTCTATCAAAAATTGAAAGAGTTATTTGATTTTTCACCAAATTTGGATGTTAGATTTGATATTGTGAATCATGTTTTGTTTTGTTGAGATCATAAATTATTATTTTTTGCATCTGGTACTCCTATTTGTGAAATGCTTTCAATAGATAATGTATTCTGAAGGATTTTCCTTTACTAAATTATTGAACTTGAGAAACAGTTGGTACTAGATATTTACCCGTGCCATGCACGGATCACCTGAAAATCTTATAATTAATAAATAATTTGGTTTTTAACATCTAAGATAGATTATTTGCTTGATTTCATCACTTGGTTACAACTCAAACTTTCATAGAGTTTATTCCCTTATTGCAAGAGTAAATGTGCATTATGATGTGATTTTAAATCTAACAAAGAGAGTGTTTGGTAAAAGAGGGAATTGAACATTAGTTGGTTGAGGGAATTAGTTGATTTAATTGGTAGAATAAGCTTAAAAAAATGTATTTGATAAAAGAACTTGTTTATACACCTTATGAGAATGTTGATCATGACTTCACAGTCATTAGGGTCCCTAACTATTCCATCGTCAATTTAAGAATCTAATAAGAAAATTCTTTAATTTCTGCAGAATTACTTACACCGTTTAAATCTCTAGCTCAAATCGTTGAACATATATGCCAGCTAAAATTGGAAAGTTTTCATTCTAGTTCTCATAATAGAACTATATTACAGCTAAAATTAGAGTTAGAATTTAAAATTATTAATAGGGTTCTAAAAATGTTGAAAAAAACTAAGAGGAATAACCCGTATGTTTATTTGCTTGAAATGTTCATCATATATGAAGTTCTAAAGTTTAAGTTGTTTTATTTAAAAATTTATAGTTATTGTCAAATTACGTATATAATTGAGTACTAATAAAATAATTGTAACTATATATTTTACATTATTCGCTAAATTATGTGGCTTTCTTCTTATAAAATTTGTTTATTAGGTCATTTTTATTTAGGTAGCAATGATCATTCTACTTCTAGATATTAGCACAGCTGCACAAGAGTTATTCTAAAATAACTTAAAATATATTAAAAATTATTTTAAAATACATTGTAGTTATTTTTTCTCAATTAACTTGTATTATTTTTTACAATCTTAATGTGACTAAAACGTAATACTAAATTATTCAGGTATTTGCATTTTTTTTAAATATGTTCTTTTCAAAGGAATGGGACACATAATTTGGACAAAGAATTATTGTTGTAGGCTAAATAATGTAAAATAAAAAATAGATCGAAAACAGACTTGTCTTTAAATCCAGCCTAATCCGACCCGAACCATTTTAGAGATGAAATATATAAACTATAAATGAATTGAGATGTCAATAAATAAACTCTCTTTGAAATTACTACAGAGTCCAGAGCTTTAAAATGAGACAATCTAACAGTTTGAATTTTTTAATTTTAATCAAAAATTGAAATTTTTAGAATCAAATCGATTAAAGTTGGAATATTTAAAGTAATTTTCCATACAAATATAACATGTATAAAAATTAATTATAAAAATTAATTATAAAAATGTAACATGTATAAATAATTTAAAATATATTATAAAAATTATTTTAAAATACATTGTAGCTATTTTTTTCTTAATTAACTTGTAATATTTTTTACAATCATAATGTGACTAAAACCTAATACTCCCTCCGTTCTTTTTTGATCTTCCACTTTGAGTTTTTCACAAATATTAAGAAAGATGGAATCTTTGGTGGTAGTGGGTATTATTTTAATTATATAGTAGTGGAAAGTAATAATTGTATTGGAAATATGAAAGAAAAAATAATAAAATAGTAGTGTAAAGTAATGATTGTATTATTCTCCTTTTTCACAATAATCTGACTATTTTCTCTTGTTAACTAATTGTATGCGAGGAAAACAAATCAAAAATTTGGGTGGAAAGTCAAGCACATTAGAGCTTGGAATCTTATAGATGGAGTTATTTTATTGATTAATGAATTTAATCTGACTACTCGTTTGGTTGTTGATAGTCTCTCTATTTCTTAAATGTGTTTTTACAAGGAATGTTAAAGAGATTAAGAATAATGAAATCTTTTAGATGGAGGATATATTATTTTATTGAATAATGAATTTTCTGGAGAAAAATAGAAACCACAAACAATAAAAGAATATTAAAACAAAGTTGGCAAATTCAAAAAAACGAATTAATTGGCGAATTATGTTACAATGTTTTTAAGAATGCAATAATCCCATGTTAATGAAAAACCTCTCTATCACACAAGTCATAACCATGCCAAACATGCCTAGGAAGCTAACTGCGAAAATAGAAATTAATAATTCCCATCAGATCCTGTTAGCTTCAGATACAAGTAACAAATGGGTGTATCCACACATGGTTTATCAACCTGAAACTCATCAACACTGCACGGTTTGAATGGTCTCCATGGGACATCATCTAGAACATTCTGACTCATTGTGTCGACCCATTTTACTCGCCTCCTGTTAAGCGGGCGAATCAAAACATCATTAGTTGAGTCTCCGAATCGTAAGCCGATATAGTCTGATGTCCCTGAATCCTTAGAGCAATTGGTTTCTATGGTTATTAATACATACTAAACAAAACTAGACATATATAATCAACTAACTTTATGCATATATACTTTCATCATCATCAACGATTCAACGTACCTGGTAGTTTATACCGTTCATAGCAATTATGAGTCTATGACCGGGTCCGGGGAGGGAAGGAAGACGGCAACTCATACCCATAAGAGAGGATGCGGCCAAAGAGTCCCTTGACTCGAGAACGGTCCTTAGAAAGAGAAATTTCTGCAATGAAAATAACTGAGACTAATCCGAATGAACAAATCCTTATTTCTAACCAAAATAAAACAAACACGATGAGAAAACAGTAACATGTACCTTCATTTGCACTTCTCCTCTGGTTTTAGCATAGACTATCTTCTCTTGTTAACTAATTGTATGCGAGGAAAACAAATCAAAAATTTGGGTGGAAAGTCAAGCACATTAATGAATTTAATCTGACTACTCGTTTGGTTGTTGATAGTCTCTCTGTTTCTTAAATGTGTTTTTACAAGAAATGTTAAAGAGATTAAGAATAATGAAATCTTTTAGATGGAGGATATATTATTTTATTGAATAATGAATTTTCTGGAGAAAAATAGAAACCACAAACAATAAAAGAATATTAAAACAAAGTTGGTAAAAAAAACATAAAAACCATAGTTATTAAAAAAATTTAAAATAAATTTAGTGGAAAACATGTTGGAAACTGGGAATGATAAGCAATAGTAAAATGTAAAAATAAAGTCAGTGAATAATATATGAAGACCATAAGCATTAAAAAATGTTTAAAAATAATTATAACAATTAATTATGTCCAAAATTTATAATATAAATAGAAAGATTCTTTACGAGAACAAACGAAACAACCCAAAATGATAGTTATAAATTGTGTTCAATGATAATGAAAGATTAGTATAATTTTAATAGGAAAATTTCTTGACAATTTTTATGTTTATGCTAGTTCTATTTTTATTTCTTAGTGTACGTTTACAAAATTCATTCTGTTTACAAAATTCATTCTAACACGTTAGCATTTGCAGAGGTGATATTAACCAAATTTACACAACAATCGTTCTCATTACGACTATTAAGCATCAACAACAAAACAGGCCACAAGAGTATTATAGATTTCTTTCATAAAATTCATGCTTGGAGCGAATTGAAACAGCTCATCTTTCTGAGAATAAAGAGAATCCCAATGGTAAAAATTGCCCAAAGACAAGTGACAAGCTGACAGCAAATACTAATTACAAAAAAATAATTATAGATACCAAAACTAATTAGAAGCACATGAGAAATTTCCATAGGGAATGATCCAAAATTGTTAAAAAATTCTGCAAAAAACGATGACAAAATGGGAAACGAAGACTATTTTTATGAACTCATAATGAGTTAAGAAAACAAAATTTGATAAATAAAGGAATTCTAAGAAAAATTTACAACAGCCGAAACCTGTAAAGTACTGGGCTCAAGTATCAGCGCTCATCTCTCTTTACACCCTCCTTGGGAGAACGGGTATAATTTGTCCGCATCTTTCAGAAAAAAAATACCCCCACCCAATCTCGCCTTGTGTGGGATACTGAAAGTGTCCTTTTATACACGAAGAGCTTTCAACAACATCAGAACTAGAACAGCTCGACATTGCTCTGGTCAGTGCATGAACCTGCAACAAAGTTCATAGAGGAAAGCACAAAATCAACACAGATGCAAAAGAAAAGATCATGTTCAAGCAATTATTTAAAGATGTGTTTGTGCAAGAGTCGAATCAACCAACTCTTGTTCATACTCTTTTTTTCCTACTTCCTTCTATGCAAGAGAATGGCACAAAGATGATTTACTGGTGTGATGATTAATTAGAAGCTGAAAAGTATTCATGCTCAGATGTGAAGGAGATACAGTGAAGGAGATACACAGATCTAGAATTCTAGCAAATAAAACTTTGCTGGTATAAACTAATTCATGCAAGTGTCATTTCAGTGTTAGGCCAAGTTTAGGTGCAGAAAATGAAATACCATATAAAATAATAATATAATGATATTTACAACCTTAATAAAGGTAGTACATAAAAATAAACGAACTCTCTTTATTATCAATTATTTTAACTTTTCAAGAGAATTTAATACGAGAATCGAAAACAATTAATGTTTTATAAATTATTTTAACTTCCCAAGATAGAACAAAACGTAAAATTGTAAAATATAATAAAGTATTTTATATATTTATACAGCAAATATAAATATAAAATCACATTGCCAATCATTAGATTCTTTCTTATATACAGCTCTAATCTCCAAACAAATATAATAACTCTGTTATCCCAATGTCATTATGTATATATTAATTAATATAAATACAAAGTGTACATAAATGAGTTACGTTACTTTATTACAATATATAGTCCAAGACCAAAGAATGGAGTATAAATCTCTGGACCATCGGAATAATGAACATGATAATATGAAAGATCATAGTTAAAACTTTAAGTAGACAAACAATATCAACATACTATAAGAATTAAATTTCAACCAATCTAAATGCACTGATTTGAGCCTAATATGGTTGGACATAATAATCTATAACAGCGAAATTATCATATCCCATTCCAAATGAAATTGCACTTTACAATTGAATCAAAACAGCAGCACCATCACAGAGGAACATGTTCCAAAAGTAATATAAGATGCAAGATCACAAAAGAATAAGCCCAACTTACATTTCCGAAACCACGATCATTCACTTCGGGTTTTCTTTTTCTTCGATTTGTGTTTCTCCTGTGAACCATCTAATTTTCCAGTTGAAAAACATTCATATTTTCTCTTTCCACCATCTTTGTTGGTAGCCTCAATTTCAAGCTTGCCCTCATTTTCCATTTCTTTAACTTCATGAGTTTGGCTTTTTTCATGCTTCTTTTGGTCATCCTTTTCATCTTTGTCATCCTTCATCTCATTTTTCTTCTTATTCTTCTTGTGCTTCCTTTGCTCATCACCGGCATACGTAGCTTGGTCACTCAAACCATCCTGACTAGTGGAAAGGCTTTTCTTTTCCATCTTCATATCTAGATGATCATCACTTTTTCCACTTTCAAACTCGTCTCTTTTCTTTTTGTTCTTCATTTCTTTAATTCCATCAACATTATTCTCATTCTTCGCTCCAGCCCCATGAATAGCACCTTCAACACTATCAGTTTGATCCATGTCCTGTTTCTTTTTCCAATCACCATTCTTTTTTTCAGATTTACTAGCTTTCCCATTATCATAATTCTTACTAAGAGAATGATTCTGCACATCACCCAAATTTGTAACAGACTCAACAGTTCCTTCTACAACACTTTTGGAACGCGACTTCTTAACTTTGTGTTGACTTCTCGAATTTTTACAATCTTTATGAAGTTGCACTAGCTCATTAAAAGAACCCATAGCACGCCTCAAGTACGCAGCAAAAGCAGGCGATGCTTCATTATCCGAAGATACAAATTTAGATAAGATTCTAGCGGCTTTGGAAAGTGAAACAGACTTCGATGATACTACTTGTCCTTTCACTGTATTCATTCTATAGTCTCAAAATGGAGCTTCTAGTCTTCCTGCAACAGGGATTAAGAAGCAACATAATTAGACATTTAAATTGAATACGATTACTCCCAGCAGAACTTTTTTTTTAACATAGAAAATACCAGAGCCTACAAACAATCAAACTAAGAAGCACAATGTGTTTTTCTTCCAAACATTCTGTTTTGGTGAAGGTGTGAGTGAAGCACGCTCATTGGTCTTTGGATTGTGAGTGAAGCAATTCATAGACTGCTACACATCTCAGGCGAGTGAAGCCTAGAGAGTGTGTATAGGCTACAATCCTGGTGAGTGAAGCCATTGATTGGAGCCCCTACACAGGACCTAAATATCATGAACTGAGTTCTTGGTCCTGTTGGTGACTGTATAATGATTGGTTGGCCATCCTCAACTGCTGTGCTTTGGTGGAAGTGTTTGAGTGCAAGTTTAGGAGTCCCCACACCCCTAAACTCATTCCACCTTCTAACTCAAAATTAAGGCTAAATAAGCATAAAGATAAGCCTTTAAGCATAATTCATAATAAAACCTTAAAAGACACTTAGATAGACATTCTTTGCAAAACACTCTAAACGATCTCAAAGACCCTAAGTAATTGAACTCAACCCAAAAAGGAGAGCAACACTCTAAGATTCACAACTAGCCAAAACAGCTAGCAACATTCAAAGGCTAAACTTTTTTTTCAAAAAATAAAAGGTTAAAAAGAAATAAAATATAAATAACAAAAATAACACTAAAAACAATTAAAAAACAAATAACACAATAAGATTTGTTTAGCCCTAACAATATCAAAATCCTTCACTTATACATTTCATCGAAAACTTGGTGTGCACCAATAGCACTGTTCAACCCTAACACAATATCTTCAAAGCAAACAAACTAATTAAAACAATTATACAGATGACACACTTAAACCCCAAAAGTATTATAAACCCAATCACAATTCCACGTAAAGCACACTATAATCACCTATGACATGTCCAACAGCTTAATGAATGAAATTCAAAACAACAACAAAAATAATAATAAAACTCAATCAAGATCAAAACTTGCAAACAACTAATTAAAAAATACATTTCAATTCCCAATTATCACCATGTAATCCACATTCAACCCGCGAAAATATGGAATTCACAATTTTCAAGACAAAAATAAAACCGAATGAAAGTCAGAAAAAAAAGCACAAAAAACCTAATAAAAAGTAACAAGAATAAGAATGAAAAATGAAGAACTAAAATAAAACAAAAACGAAGAATGAAAGTCAGAAAAAAAAGCTCAAAAACAAGACAAGAATGAAGAACGAAGAACTAAATGAAAGTCAATAAAAATCGAATGAAGAATGAAGAACAAGAACTAACAACAAATGTAGAACGAAGAATGAAAAAAATAAAACGAATAAAATGAACAAAAAATCGATAAATTAAACACAGAAAAAAAATGCAGACACTAAAAATAAAAAACAAGAAGCATGAAGAATATATACCTGAGAAGATGACCGGAGATTTGTGTGATAAGAAGATGAAGTCAGAAAATTGAAGAACACGAAGTTTAGGAAGGGAATGAGAGAATGAGAATGAAATATGAAGAAAAATGAAAGTGAAAATGGAAGTTTGAAACTACCTTTAGAAAACCCTAAACACAAATTGTATCTTTTCTAAGCGGATCACCGGATTACCCGCTTAATTTTAATTACAACCCATGACCCAATCCGGTTAAGACGATTCAGGTACCCGACCCGTAGTTTATTATTTTTTAAGAAATTGAATCACCATTTATTGCGGGTCAGCGGATCGGGTCAAGCAGGAAGGGATTTTTTAACAACAATTATATAATTTACATTTAAATTTTATTGATTGATACATTTAGTTGTTTATCAGATGCATTGTAGTATATTCATTGTCTAAACCTCTAGCTTTTTAGATGTCTATTTTATGATTACACAGTACAATTTATTAAAATAATACATCATGAAATAATATTATATTTATATGTTTTGGGCTTAAGGCCCTAATATTACTTGGGCCTTATATATGGTCAAGCCCAAGTCAAACATAGTCAACAAAATAGTCAAGCTCAATTCCGGATTACATATCGATCAGTTTCGTGATTTATCGGCCCGAAAAGCAAATACGGTCAGTTTTAACATCAGCACGAAGTGGCTACTATAAATACTCGTAAGTTTCCTAATGAAGTAAGTTTTTTCCCCCATATTCTCTCTAAGTAATTCCATTGTCATATTTGATATTCAACCTCGTTCTGACTTAAGCATCGGAGGGGCTTTCACGGGTGCCACCCCCGGGCTAGTAACCTTTGTTCGTTTTGTAGGATTATTTGAAGATCTTCAACCACATTCGACCATCTTCAATCACATTCAACCTCAAGTTATTGGATCGGGCTACCCTATACTTCGACACGTGGACGTTTCTGCTTGGAGATACCACATAAATTACCCTTCCTCCACTTAATATAAATTGTAACTAAGTTTCACCTGAAACAGTTTAGCACCGTCTGTGGGGAAGAGTAACACCTCGCTCTGAACTCGAACTGAAAGCCATGCCTCCAAAAGAAACACCCAGGCTCGTACCCATCAGTCGGGACCTCATCCGTCTGAAGCAAATAGCTCTGGTCGTGCCCACCATTCTAATCCTCCCATTGCCAATCCGAATTCTAACCCGGATCCCGTCACTCATCAAGACCTTCAAGAATTTGCAACCCTTCTCACTGCTCAACTGCAAGAACACATCACTCAAGCCCTATAAGCAATCCCAATTAGATCTTCACCCAATGTCGAAAATGAACATACTTAACCTTCTCCTAAGAAAACACCCACACCCATCCACAAACCTACCCCCCTGAATTACTATGTTGAGGATGTGGCAGAAAGTCAGGAGACACCATTTACTCAAAATCGTGATGTTCATCACACAAATCCTCATAACGCTAGAAAAGAACATTCTCATCAGCCCACCAGGGGTAGTCATCGCCGTGCCATCTCAGCACAACCATTATATCCTCCTAATCCTAACCGAGAATGGAAGAGACAAGACCCTAACCCTAACCGGGAAAGGAAAGAACGTCGCCAAGATCCTAACCGGACAAAGGCACGCTCTTTCATGGATGCTAGAGAGATCATTACTAGTCGAAAGCTTCGTACGGGAGGGATAGATGCCCATGCCCTTATCAACTCTAAAAGAAAAGAAAGAGAGCACACTAATCAACAACCCCCATATCAACGAGAGGAAGTATCCCATCAAAGCCCACTAAAGCCCAATCAAGACAAGTTTGATGAAGGTGGACCATCGCATGCTCCATTTGTCTTTAAGACCCCCCTGTCCGCCCGAATTCTGGCTACTCCTAACCGGAGTAAAGTCAAGATTCCTAACATGGTGACCTTTGATGGAACACAAGATCCCCAAGAACACATAGAGTCATATCTAGCTCACATGGCGGTAAACACTACATGTGAAGCTCTTCTCTGCAAGTTTTTCCCTACTACCCTCACCGGGCTAGCTCTCTCTTGGTATACTTCACTTCCTTGTGGGAGTGTTGATAGTTTTTCACAACGTAAGAAGATATTCTTAGATCATTTTATTATCTCTAAGAGACAAAAGAAGTCAAGTATTCACCTTATGTCTCTCATCCAACAAGAAGGGGAGTTAGTCTCCATTTATATCAAAAGGTTCCATGATGAAGTCCTTACCATTACGGACATATGTGATTCCGCAATTGTGCCGGCACTCATTAATGGATTGAGAACTCATAAGTTAAAATGGAAGCTCATTGAGAATGGAGTTACCTCCTATGTCGAAGCAATGCAAATCGCTCAAAGGTTTGTTCAGGCCTCAGATATTTACACTCCTAGAGACTCTCAAGCCAAGAAGAAGAAGGATAAACTACAATCCCAATCTCAGCCACACGCAAACCCTTACAAAAAAGAATACACTAGATACTCTCGAATGGGGTCAGGTAGGCAAGAACCTCCTAGGTTTGATCACAATTGCACGGTGGAATGGTCAAAAGAGCTGAAGGATGGGGGCTATGATCCTCGATTCAATAGGAACCGAAAAGACATATTCTATGCAATCAGATCTGAACTTCCAAAACCCCCTCAAGTGAGTACTTCAATGAATAGAAGAAATATGGATTTGTGGTGCGAGTATCATAAGGAGCATGGTCATACCCTTGCTCATTGCCGAGAACTTAAGAAAGTCCTAGATCGACTTGCAAACGAAGGAAAATTGGGACGCTTCATGAATCAAAATCAACAATACCAACCTTACCGGTCTAGGCAAGGGTCATACCACTAGTGGAAAAAAAGCTATTGACTGCTATTTATTGGCTGCGGTTTCTTGATATACGTAGCTAATAGGAGCAACAAAACTTAGGAAAAAAAAAGGAACAATGGCTGCGGTTTTTAAGTGTGTCCGCAGCCAATATGCAAATTTCAAAAAAAAAATCACAATGGCTGTGGTTTTGATGACGTCCGCAGCCAATAACCCTTTCACAAAATTGAAAAAATGCGCCTTGCAACGTTATTTTCTACTGTTTCATATTCTTCTCAAAAACCTACTGTTTCATTCTTCTCAAACCATACGAAAATTCTGCTGCATTCTTCTTCTCAAAAACAACGTTTTTTCTGCTGAATTCTTCTCAAAAACATACGAAAATTCTTATTTGCTCTTGCTCTTCTCTTCTCTAACATTAACCCGCGAAATCCATACTCTTGCAGTCTTGCTCTTCTTCTTCTTCTCTTCTAGACCCACGAAATTTCTTCAAAAACACATACTCTAGACCCACGAAAACCACTTGTTCTTGTTCTTCTAGACCCACGAAATTTAGGGCTTATTTAGTTCTTGTTCTTTAAGCTTTCAAGGTATAATATTGATTTTGTTTCATTGTGTTTTAGGACTTAGTTATTTATTTATGTATTTTGTATTTGTACTAATTTTGTTTTTGTTTTACATTGTAGAGGTTACACTCATCTAAACCAACAAGATTTCAAGGTATTATTTTGATTTTAAGTTTTCAAGTTCATTGTGTTTTAGGGCTTAATTATTTATGTATTTTGTTAAAATGTGGTTTGTTATTGTACATATATATCAATATATGTTTTAATTATTAGTATTAGATTAAATATATGTATTTTTATGGTTAAATTATTATTTTTGTATGAAATATAGAATTGATGAAGTTTGGTTATACATGAATGGATGAATTGATGAAGTTTGATGTATGAAATATAGAATTAGAATATGTTTAGTTATTAGGGCTTAATATTGATGTATTTTTATGGTTAAATTGATGAATTTTGATGTATGAAATGATTTATTAGGGCTTAATATTGATGTATGAAATATAGAATTAGAATATGTTTGGTTATACATGAATTGATGAAGTTTGAAAAATGAAGTATGAAGTAAACAATGTTAATTATTTTAAATGATTTTATTTTAGAATTAATATTAATTATTTATGTAGTGCTTATATAGAAATAGAATTAATATTAATTATTTATGTAGTGCTTATATAGAATTAAAATATAAAGTATATATTTAATTAGGGTTAAATATTTTTAGTATAAATAAGTTTATATTTTAAAGGTTAAATATGTTTGGTATAAATAAGTATATATGTTAAAAAGTTGTTATTAATTTTGTTTTGAATTAAATAATCACACTTAGGATGACAAAAAATCGTTCTTGGATGTATGAAAGCATTGAATCGTCAGAATTTATTAATGGCGAAGGCAGTTCAACAGTTTGCTAACAAATTAATGATGAAAACCCTTTTACTTTCCCAATATTGTTTGACTTTTGTTACACAACCAGAAAAACGCTATAAATATACCTACTCCTCAATCTTTTAACTCATCATTTCTCTTCTATTTTCTTTATATTCCTTTTCTTTCAGCATTAATTATGTTTAGTCTTGGCAAGGAAAAATCAATATGAAATTAAGAGGATGAATTGGTCAAATACTTTTTTTTTACATATATCATCCTTACCTTTAGATAACGAAAAGTTTATCATGGATGATAATGTGTGCGTTTCAACTGCAGATTCTTACTTTGAGAATTCCATTGATGCTGCTTCTGGGATTTCCCTTTGCAAACGGTATTCTCTTTCGAGAATTTATTTTTTTCTACGGTTGATGTACCTTCCACTACTCCTTTAAATCATGTACTTAGTTTTGCTCCCACCCATTTCCAACTTCCATTACTCTTCAAAACACTTAGAGGTGTTCATTCGGGTCATCGGGTTGATTTCGGGTCAGGTGTTTCAGGTCGGTTCAAAATCGGATTTTGTGTTCACATTGGTTTTTACATAATGGTAGATCCATTTTTAAGTTGGGTCAAATCGGGTTCGGTTATAAAGTCGGGTGTCTATCGGGTCATCGGGTCTATATTGAACACCTCTAAACACTACAGAGAGGAGTTTAACTAAATCCGTAGTTGATGGATCAGCTCAACCTTGCCTGACCTTCAATGCACAGGCTTGAAAGTGAACTGATTAACTTCAACAGTTGAAAAGCCATTTAACATACATAAAACCAAGACACAGCTATAGTCTATAATGGTCAAGAGTGAGAGGAAAGCTCAACTTGATAAAGAAGAACGAGAGTTCCTTGTTCATATCTTAGCAGATTACGGTTCCCAGATACTTTTAAATGAAACACACATTTACCACATTTTGGGTACACATCACTTCCTTTGACTGTCTTTTTACCTTCTAACCTTTGATTAATATTGTTATCAATACACTTTGTCGCTCCAGGCTATAGTTTAGTCAAACTCTTGTAATAGTTTCATATGTTAATAAGGCATTGCATTTAGAACGAGATGATTTTTTTTTGTTTGTAAATCTAAATGATAAAAGTGCCTTGTTTAGAAGAAATTATTGAATCATACAATGCAGTCTTCTGTTGCCAAATATTACAATTTACATAGCTTATAACTCATTTATCTGATTTTTAACAGCAATAATTCCATAAACCTAAATTTATCCAGACTACTACCGCCAAGCTGGACTGAATCTTGGGGGTGGGAAACCTTCTTTGCAACGTGTTGTTGAAAGGTAGGCTATTTGAAGATTCAATGCACAAAACCAAACCTCAAATCAGTCTTGCAACAATGATGATCAACCAATGATTTGTGGTGTGTTTTTTGAATTGTTGCTTTGGTTCTTGGATGTTCCAAGGCAACAATTCCCTCAATATAGCCAAGGACTACTCTCAGCTACACAAGGACACAATTTTGGACTACTCAAGATAGATTTGAGTGTTCATACACACTCAAAGAAAAACAAGGGAAATCAAACCCAATGTTTATTATTTCTCAAATGATGAAAATCTAAATTGACCTTCATTACAACCCTTGGACCCTTATTTATAGGCCTAATGAATCATGACACATTTGCTTAAGACTCCTAAGGACCTAATAAAAGGAGAAAACGGCTATATTATGTCATGTGCAAAACATGTGCACTATTTTAAACAAAAAAAACAGCAAACAACAAATTAAAGCTGCTGTCAAAATTTCTTGCGAGCGGGTGACCTTGTACCCCTTCTCTTGCTGTCTTCCCGTGCTTGAAAATGGACTCCTAATAGCTTGATGGAAAGGCCCTAGTGTAGAGATTCCAAATCTACCCTTGGTGTCCCCAAAGATGCTCAGGTTTTCTCTACGTGACGTCTGCAAGTTGAGCTGGTCAGCGGGTGTGCTGCTGTTCTGTTTTGGCCCTTTTTCTTCTTATTGTTGTCTTTGTCTTGGTCATGGTCTTGCACTTGCACATTTGTTCCATTCCCCCTTCTTTTGAAGGAATTGCCCTCAATTCTATGTCTTCCATGAGCTCATGCTACTGTTTGTTATACACATTTCCTGTTGCTGATATGTTGATCTCTGATGCTGCTGCTACATGTTGTTTGCACTTTATATACTGTTCTTCACACATGACTACACAAGTGTTGTTAAAGATGTTTTGCACTAACATGGACCTATTGCACAACTTTGCTGAATCATAATGTACATCAGCAAGCTGCACCTACTATTTTGTTCTTAATTCTTGAACCAACAAAACAATAACACTAGACTATCATGTTCCAACCCCAAACTGCACATTACCCAAAAAAAAAACACCACAACAAAAGACAACTACTAGTAAAACATCAATTAAATTAGGACCCGAATTCTCAATGATCATCACACATGTAAGGAAGAACGCTTTTGTCCTCACTTGCATAATGAACCAAGTCCATATATTAAACAAACTAACCAAATTGATTAGCTTGCCTGTGTTGCCACATTGCCAACTAACTTGTTGCACTTTGCCCTTTCTAGTAAAAATTATACCTCGAATTGTTGTAGGATTAAGCTCAGCAAATCTCTCCACATGAAGGTAATCCGTTAAAGAGGATCTTTCAAGCACAAAATCCACCTTGACATACTCATGCTTCCTAGCTTGCTCTACTAGTAATCCCACCTCCAATCTTGGATGAGGATCCATTACTTCCCCGCACTGTATTGTAGAATCAACCTTCTCTATGCAAATTGGCTCAATGACTTCTTCAAGACTCTCAACATTCTCTCTACACAAGGTGTTTTAACCACTTTTTCAAGATCATCAATCATCTCTTTGCAAGGTGCATCAACAACCACATCATCATCGGATTCTTGAATATCAACATGAGAAGGAGCCCATGATGTTTGTTCCTCATCATGCTTGGGAATGATCTCCACTTTGATCCTAGGTGGATTAACATAAGGATCATACTTACGAACAATCACAATTTTTGAGTCACCATGTTTCTTTTGTAATCTTCGTTGGTATTTCTTCTTCTCTTCATAAAGACCCACATTTCTATAGATTTTTTGTTCTTGAATCAAAACTTGGCCTAACTGATCTGAATAATGCTTGTACATACCCCAATCACATTTTTGTATACAAGCTAGTTGCAATCTTCTAATGTTTTCCTCCTCAATCTTCAATTTTTTTAGAACAAATTTATCAACAACATAAGCCATCATCTCCTTTCTTTCATTGATGCTCATGTGTACTTTTGATGAATCCATCCTCTAAGACTCAATAAAGGTGAAAAGAAAGAAAAGAGGAGAAAAGAAAAGAAAAGAAAATTTGTGCAACAAAAAAAATCAGAAAATCAGAAATGTCAAAATTCACACAGCAAATTTCAGATTCTGTGTGTACTCTTTTTGCTACTGTGAACCCAACCAAACAACCTTTACTATTGATGAAATTTGGTGACAATAAACTCCAAGATGTCTACAAATTTCTCTAATTGAAAATACTCAAAAATATTGTGTGGTTTAATCACAATGCACATTTTCCTACACACATACAGTCTGAATTATTTTTGTGACCTTTGATCAAAAACACTTGCGCATCTTTTTTTTTACAACTCCATTGATTGCACAACAAGGCTCACCAAAAACTAGACTCAAAAAAATATTGGAAAGGACTCCAAAATGAAGGATAAAAAGATAAAATACAGATGATCAAAGAAAACTTCACTTATCCTGTACTTTGCAAAAACACCATGAATGGGCCATTCAAGAATCCTATCAAACGTACGAAAAAAGCACAAATGATGTGTTTTAATGAATATGGGATATTTATTGATTATGTGTTGGAAAATGAAGGCCAAAGAAAAGGTTCTTGATGAGTTTTCGAAAACAACTCACCAAGGTACAGTAAATTGATTGATTCTGCGCAGCCCGCAAAGAAATATGTATATCTCCTTATCTACTCCACCAATTCCACTAATTCCAAAGCCCAAAGTTCCCTAACTACATGAAGATTATTAGGGTAAAACAGTTTTCAAAACTTCCCACAAAACATCCTTTAAATCGATCAAATTTTCAGACCTCAAAACGGACAGATTTTGAAAATTTTTTACACTTCAGTTTCTTATACTTTCCCTTCTTGTGCGTACCTTGAATCTTGGGTGGGAAACCTTCTTTGCAACGTGTTGTTGAAAGGTAGGCTATTTGAAGATTCAATACACAAAACCAAACCCCAAATCAGTCTTGCAACAATGATGATCAACCAATGATTTGTGGTGTGTTTCTTGAATTGTTGCTTTGGTTCTTGGATGTTCCAAGGCAACAATTCCCTCAATATAGGCAAGGACTACTCTCAGCTACACAAGGACACAATCTTGGACTACACAAGATAGATTTGAGTGTTCATACACACTCAAAGAAAAACAAGGGAAATCAAACCCAATGTATATTATTTCTCAAATGATGAAAATCTGAATTGACCTTCATTACAACCCTTGGACCGTTATTTATAGGCCTAATGAATCATGACACATTTGCTTAAGACTCCCAAGGACCTAATAAAAGGAGAAAAACGGCTATATTATGTCATGTGCAAAACATGTGCACTATTTTAAACAAAAAAACAACAAACAACAAATTAAAGCTGCTGTCAGAATTTCTTGCGAGCGGGTGACCTTATACCCCTTCTCTTGCTGTCTTCCCGTGCTTGAAAATGGACTCCCAATAGCTTGATGAAAAGGCCCTAGTGTAGAGATTCCAAATCTACCCTTGGTGTCCCCAAAGATGCTCAGGTTTGCTCTGCGTGACGTCTGCAAGGTGGGGTAGTCAGCGGGTGTGCTGCTGTTCTGTTTTGGCCCTTTTTCTTCTTATTGTTGTCTTTGTCTTGGTCATGGTCTTGCACTTGCACATTTGTTCCACAAGCTTAGTAGTTTAATTCCATAAACATCAACTTACCATATTTGTAATGCTTAAGTGCATTATCCTTAATGATTACTTCGTATTTTTATAAACTACTTTTAATATGTTAAATATTTACTCACATCATTCTTAATGATTGCTTATAATATTTTAAAAAATATATAATACTCCCTCCGATCTTATTTGTCCTTTCACTTTGGATTTTTCACAAATATTAAGGTAGATGGAATCTTTAGTTTGTAGTGGGTATTATTTTAATAAAATAGTAGTGTAAAGTAATAATTGTATTGGAAGTATAAGAGAAAAAATAATTAAATAGTAGTGTGAAATAATGATTGTATTGGAAGGATGAGAGAAAAAATAATTAAATAGTAGTGTGAAGTAAAAAAAGTGGGGTTTTAAGGGGTAAAAGTATGATGAAAACTTTCCAAAAATAGAAAATATTCTAAAGCAAAAGAATTTTTGAAACTACCCGTTATAATAAGATGTAAGATGGATTAAAAGAACGGAGGGAGTACAAGAATTTGTGAAAAAAATATCCATGGGACAAGACCTAATTATCACCGAACACCTCTTTTATTTTAGATTAACCGAACACCTCTTTCAAAACACCTCTATCACCTGCAATAATTTAATCCTACAAGCTAAACTAGTAGATAAAGTAGAATTATATGACATGAACATGGCTTTGAGCTTATGTTGCTGCACTTCACTCCACCTCCATGACCAAGGTTTTTCTACATTCCCACCTTTCTTCTCTCCTTCTCTCTTCCACTATTCGCAACGCATTTTCCTTTTTGTTTTTTTGCAGTGAAATCTGGGAATCATTCTGTGTCTATCAGCTCCAAGAAATGCCTTCAAACCGTGAAAAATCTTGTACATTCAACTGGAATTCTCTCAATTGCAATCCCACCTCATGAATCTCTTCAAAAGGGCAATTGGGTCAAGCTCATTTGTGGTGCCAGCTTTGAGGTTTTTCCCAAACACAAAATTTATTCATACAATTCAAAGAAAAAAAAAATCAAATAAATAAATTGATAGTTTCTCAATTATGTAGGATGTTGTTGACATCAGGAATCTCTCTCTTGTTTACACACTTGCTGGAGGTACACTACAATGTATATTGCTTATTTTTTGCAATTTAAATGATGGGCTTTTGTTTAATTGTATTACTTATTTCCTTAGGGGGTGTGGGGGGATACTGTGATTGTAGTTGATTGTATTGATTGTGCTGCGGATGCATCGGTTGTGAGCGCGGTTAATGAAGGAATTGAAGCTGCCATGACCATAGTTTCGGTTCGCAGGCCTTGGGTTATGATCAGTGTCAATGATGATGAGGACCTCCATTTTCGTAAAGCTGGTGATTGTTAATGCTTTTCTTTATGTTTATCAATTTTATAATTGTGTGATATATTGGTTCTTTTGACTATTGTTGATAAAAGATCCGGGTTGTATCCATTTCTGCATCATGTATATATTGGGTATGGCTGAGATTATCTAGACTGAATCAGTTGGTTCTGAGTAGTTTAACCGTCTCCTTAATATTTAGTCCCTCTTTCCTATTAGTACGTTATAAACTTATAGTTATTTGTCATTTGGCGATAAATCAGTTCTTATGTTATATTTGCCTACTGTAGGCTTGAGTAAAGCTAACTGGATTGCACACGACATTTCATTTGTGTCAATATTGCGCATAAGCTTAGTTGAATGCTTCAAGACTTGTCCCCTGGCGCTTCATTTTGCCTTAAGTACCTGATTTTAGCTGAGCTTATTCTTGCCTTCTCTTTTTGAAGAATAATGGAAACAAATGGACCAATATGGCAATACGTACACCTTATTCATGACTGATGCTTTCAGTTGAGTCAATTTCATGACTTTACGGTGTATAGTTGATGACTTTACGGTTGCCCCAATTGGTTTGTGTGTAAGTTGGGGGGGGTGCAAAAGGGGGCTTTGAATACCATCTTTTTATGCCTAGATTGTTACTGTAATTATTGACGTCCTTGTGCTTCTTGATCAATTTCCAATGTCAAAGCTATATATTTTCTGTATTAAATGACCTTTGTTAGTAGAATGAATAGGTTCATCTGCTGTTAATAGTAGCTTTGTATAACTCTATTCTATAACAGCTTTTGATCCGCTGGACTGTCCACTGGATTGTTCAAGACCATGTGAGACGGTTTGTCCTGCCAATGCAATAACATTACAAAAAGGGGACACATTGGAGGTATGCCGTTAATTTGATGCCAGAATCATTCTGTTACTGAAGATTTTCTTAGAGTTCAATCTTTGCTGAAGGTTTAAGCTCGGTCTTTCAAACATCACTTGACATGCAGGGAGGAGTAATTAATGAACGATGTTATGGATGTGGGCGTTGCCTTCCTGTCTGTCCATATGATAAGATAAGTGAGTAGTTCTCTGGCAGCCATTTTATCTTGCCCTTTTCCATATTCAGTTATTGCTTTTAGGTTGTGTGCCGAAGCTTTTGCTAGTGCTATAGGCAATGTGTAGCATTGGACTGATCGACCAGTTCTCATTGATATTTATCAGCTTTTACTCAATTATTTCGTCATATTCTGTAGTTGAGAGATGATCTTATTTATTTCAGAGGCAGTTACGTACTTGAGAGATGCTGTGACCACTGCAGAACTGATTAGAAGATATGATGTTGACGCCATTGAAATCCACACAAATGGAAGGTGAGCTCCAATAGTGTTACACGTCTGTTGTTATTGCTTTCCATTCGTTAAATGTTGAATGTTTACTTTCTTTGTTTTGAGCAATTTATCTTCAAATGTGCATCTAGTAGTCATATATGAATTATTTATAGGAGACTAGAAAAGAAGAGAAGATAAAAGTTTCAAATTTTAGGATATTGACTAGCCCAAAATTGTATTAGTTAAAGTTTTATCTCAAATCCTTTAGTAACTAGTTATAGTTGCCAATTAAATCATATTCAGGTTCAATATTGAGCTAGCACAACAAAAACAACGCCAGTTTCTTAATCCCAAAAGATTGAGGTCGGCTAAATGGACCAATATATCAGTTCTAATTGTTGCCACATTGATTCCTCTTCTCTATTAATTTCAATTTTCTACCATCTTAATTTGTAAGTCTAGGGTATGTTACCTAGAAAGCAGTATGGTACGAGACGTGGTACAGGAACGAAAACACGGGACGTCACTGAATAAGTGACACCGGAATGAGGTGATACAATAGTTAAATTTATATTAATCATAAAAAGATTTAGAAAAATAAAACAGAAAAGATAAGATACTAAGACGATGAAAGATAAGGAAAAGGAAAAAGGAAAATAGAAGGTTAAAAGGTACTCCAAATACTAGCAACTGTCAAGGTTAAACAACTGCCAAGTTAAAGAAGTAGGAGTAAATTATCATTATTATTCAAAGTAGTAAAAAGTACTATACTTTATAGTATTAACAATTGTTAAGGTCAAAGCAATAATTTAATCATTTCCAAGAATTACAACAATCAAGGCCATTTTTTTTCCCAAGAGTTAGCAAGTAAAAGAACAATCTTGCTCTTTTCTTTTGATACTGTAATTTCTCCCTTCATTCATCAATGGTGAGGCTTCAAATTCAAAGACTTCGGTAAGTTTTTTTTTTCAAAGTTTTCTCTTAATTTTTTCTAAGTTGAACACCTTCAGAATTTTCAAAACTCGCGTAAAACATTCGGGATCGAAGCTATTAACGTTCTGTTATGCGGCCCATGGCTATCTGGTATGCTGCTGTTTTGCGTTTTGTGTATGCCCACTAATTTATCGAAACATTTACATTTCCGCTGCTCCCATTTTTTGCTATGATCCTTTCTAAAAGCCCAATCTTGTGATCCATATAGTAGCGCCAATCTAATGGACGTTTTGTAAAACTTACCCTTTAACTTTAAAGGCGCATCTCGATCACATAATATTCTAGTAGCCGTTCTCCATTTTTGCCACCCACAAATGATTTTATGGGTCACATCTCGTTAAATATCCCCATTACTTAGAAATATGCCAAGGTATTTAAAGCATCCACTTGAAGTGATTTCTATTTCTTCTAAATTTATAGGCACTTCGTTATCTCATTTGTGCTAAAATTATACTCCATGTACTATATCTTGCTCTGACTTAATATGACACCTCGTAACTCTAGCTCTTGTCTCCATCGTTCTAACTTAGCATTTACCCTCTCGTGCTCTCATCTACCAAAACAATATCATAAGCAAACAACTTGCACCAAGGCATGCCTCCTTGTATTGAATGTGTTATCTCATCTAGGATCGCTGCGAAAATAAATAGGCTTAAGGCCGAGCCTTGATGAAAACCAATTTTTATTAGAAAATAATATTATTTCACACGTCTTAATATTCGTGTTTACTTTTCAATACATATCTTGCATTATATTGATGTATTTCATGGGAATGCCCTTCTTTGTCATTGTCCACCAAAATACTTCTCTAGGTACCTTGTCGTATGCTTTTACAAATCAATAAAAATCATTTGCAAGTCTCTTTTTCTAGCCCTATTGTACTCCATCATTTGTCTGATAAGATGGATTACTTCCATTGTAGATCTCCGCGGCAAAATTCAAATTGGTTATGTGTTATGAAATTACATCTCATATGTTTCTCTATCATTCTTTCTCATAAGTTTTATTCTTCGATATTTAGAGAATTTTGGACATTATGATAATTACTAGTTTATAACTCTAATTCAAATTAATATATAATCAAGAGAATAATAATAATATAAATGCAAAGTGAGATGAACTCATAATAATACTAAAATTGGTTTATAGTATAATCAAATTAAGAAATGGATGGTTAGTTATTCATAGTTCTATACTATGTTACCTGGACTTGGGTACGAGTGTCGGATACGGGTGCAGATCTTAGTAAATGGTATGCCATTTTTGAATATTTAGATATGGGGAAACCGTCCTAGACTCCTGGTATTGGATACGGGTACATGGATATGGAAA
Organism: Amaranthus cruentus; assembly: GCA_019425755.1. NCBI lineage: Eukaryota > Viridiplantae > Streptophyta > Magnoliopsida > Caryophyllales > Amaranthaceae > Amaranthus > Amaranthus cruentus. The sequence goes on from CM033454.1 coordinate 16,051,235, forward strand.
AACAAATAAATTAATTTCTCAAATAACATCAAAATTAAAAAAGAAATATAGTTGGGTACACCTTAATGTAAATAAATACAATAAAAAAGAAAGCTGAGCATATAATAATAATATTTAGTAAATAAGTATACAAATACGTTAAACAAAAAAACTGACCAGAAAACTATCCAAATCAAAAAGAATAAATAAAGAGATATAGTTGGGGACAACTTGATAACCTGTTTCTAGCGCGTCGTAAACACTAAGAACCAAGGCTATGCAAATAATATTTATAATCACCCTAATACTACAACGAGTGTAATGGTAAGTCGGGGGTCGAACCACAAGGACAAGGACAAGGGATGCTACAATGAGTGTAATGGAAAGTTGTATGGAAGGTTGGAAGGTGGGTGAACTAAACTCAGAACGAGTATAAAGCAATGAAAGAAAGCAGGGATTAGGTTAGGTCCATTGGAAATAGAGATAGGTTAGGTCAAGAGAGATCGAACAAAGATCGATCGAGACACTCTAGATATTGAGGGGAAGTTGGTGACCTATAGCCATGCGAACGACCCATAATTGCTCTATGTCTCACTAGGAATGGCAGGACAAGATTCTAATCGAATATCAATCAACAACCAACATGAATCTCAACCCTAATCCTAAACATTAAACACAAGACCAAAACCTAGGGTTTCTAATCTAAACTACAAAAACATTAAAAGAAAGCATTAAATGACATTAAAGCAATAAAAAAATGTAAACTTACATAAATGAAGATGCTAGAATGAAGAACAAATCATAAGAGAAAGCATTACACTAATCTAGGGCAAAAATAAAGAAGAAAGCAATAAATGGGTGATGAACAAGTTGGGAGGGTTTCTCCCAAGCTAGTCATGCCCTAAACATTCATAATAAAGCCCTTATATAGGCCGTACAAAGTGGGAACAAAAGCCCTAAAAGAATCCTACGTGGCTTAGCTTGCGAAGAGAAACATTTTGCTGATTTTTAAAGCCATTCGACCGAATCTACATGTCCATTCGTCCTAATGGACACTCATTCGCCCGAATGAGTTCCATTCGGGGTTTCCAGAGAGTTTGAGCATCAAACAGCAGCTTTCATCCTCTATTCGCCCGAATAGGTTGGCATTCGTCCGAATGGGTTGAAATTCGCCCAAAACAGAGGCTTGGAGTGTTTGTTTCGGTCCAGCATAGCTCATTCGCCCGAATTGGGCATAGGTTCGCCCGAATGCAGCTCGAACAAGGCTTTATCTCCTTTGAAATGAATCCAAGAAGTGCCGAAAGATCTTGGAACCTTGCGAGGAACTCGGGGATCACTCGGAACGCTCGAGAATGCTTTGAAATGCGTGTCTAATCTTCGATTGAAGTATCTAAGCCTCGTACGCAACGAAAATGCCTCGAAATCTCCTCAATACAGCTGAAAATACTTTAAAGCACCATGGAGACAAGTGCAAGGTAAAATCATGCGTAAAGTATGTAAAAACCAGTCTAAAACGCGAGACTCGACACTAAAATGAGGCGATAAATATGCTCCAAAACGAGCACATCACAACTACAACTGTGAAAGGGGAAGTTGGTGGCAGAGGGCAACAACTTGATGTAATAGATAAAGAAGACTTTCAATTAAAATATATTCCCTCTACCTTTCAAATTTCATTCCTTGTGCGGATCGGCGTACCGAACGTGTATCTGACACCGGTATTCGTAATAGAAAAAGAAGACTTTCAAATGTACCAAATCTTTTATAAAACTAGTCTTCATTGTTTTGCTTTCTCTTCTTTTACAAACAAATAAGCTTTCTCATCGGAGCTCCTTTTATGACGCTGCTTATTTCAAGTAAGTTTCACAGCCTTTTCTAGATAAATAACAACTGATAAAAAAATAATTAGAGTTTCACAGCTTCCGAAGCTCTGTCAACTCCAGCACAGTAGTGCCTCTGCGGCCTTCTTGGTCATTTCACAGCGACCCCACAGCACTTGAAAATAGAACAATTCTTCTGGAACATCGCGTCACCACAGCCATTTCTGAGTATGGCTAAACTTTGTGATCGAGTTTGTCTTTGTTTCTTTGCTTCTATTCACTGCACTCGTGACATCCAATCATGGATTTCAATCCCAAAACACACTCAACACATTATCATTTATCAATATATGAAGGAATCTTAAAATGTCTAATTTACCATTCATACTCGGACAAATCCCCAAGACTGGATATCTGGTAAAGGGTTTGAAATCGTTAATTACAAACTAATGAAGTAGACATTAAACACTCCTACATAGCATCAATTTATACCATTAGATTTCTGTAGTTAGGAGGCATTTGTCTGATATCCGTATTTGATCTTTTCAGAATACTTGTTTCAATGTCTTTGCCACTTTTCCTCAAGCTTCTGTTGCTGGGCATTTTTTTAACGTGCAATGCTTTTCAACAGGCAGACAACTTCTTTTGAGGAATTCTGGAACGAAATGGGAGATTCTGTTACCCATCTGAGATTAGTTGCAGTAAGACTGGACAATTTTGTTTATGCATAATAATGTGAACTGGTTTAAATGATTTTCTAAGCTGCATTATTACTTTCTACCATCTAGGTAAGCTTACCAGATGTGGGTGAAACGACTACAACCGTAATGAGCACAATGTTTTCAATCATGAGACCAAATCTAAGTTGCTACAATCTATGGCAGGTTTTCCTTCTCTTTATCCATTTAGAATCAATGTGATCAATCCTCATTTGAGGCCATGGAAGAGGCCCGACCCCCTGATCCAAAAATGGGGCATGTATATTTAATCTACCTCTTACGAATTAATAATATACTACTATAAATGCTAATTTAATATCAAAAAATCAAGTTTCAATGTTAAGCAGTGGAAATGAAACTTGAGGTTTGATCATCAACTTTTCATACCAACTATACGAATTCTAAATTTTATAAGGTAGTGTTTGGGAATCAAGATTCGAATTGAAAATTTGGAATTCAATTTTGAATTTCTAAATTATGAATTTCAATTACAAACTCATTGTTTGGAAAATATTAAAATTTCTAATTCCATATTTACAAATCTTAAAGGTTGTTTGGAGTCATTTAAATTTTTAAATACTAAATTTCAAATTCTAACATTGTTTGGCAAAAATTGGAAATTCTAATTCCAATATTCAGTATTAATATTTGATCTAACATAATGGTTCAAAATCTTTTTTGGTAAAATTTAGTCACTACTTAACCCGATGACCCAACATTTATTCAACTTTGGAACCGTACTCGACTTAACCTAACTTCTAAATGAATTTAAAATAATGTAAAAATCATTGGACACAAGACCCCGATTTTGAATCAACCCAAAACAGCTAACCTGAAACTGATCCGATAACCCGAATAAACATCTCTACAGGCAACCTTGCCAAGAGACCCTCCCATAAAGATTAGTTCTATGCATATCTTGTCGCAATACTATTAACCAAGCTAAAATTTAAGCAAAAAAAAAAGTTTTTTATTTGAAAAAAAACAGAGAAAAGAGCGTCCAACTAACAGTCTTTTCAAAGCCTTATAAAATGCCATATTGATATTCTAAAACGCAACACACATGCTACTCCTGGCACTCCAGCACACACGAAAATTTCTGGAGAAACTTGGAAGACTAGAGCTTGCAGGTGGTACACTAACAATTGGCTTTAGTTTCTAGAATTGAAATGACAGGCCTTGGGATGTCGTTTTAATATGAACTATTTTAAAGAGAATAGAAATTGAATTGGAATTGAGCCAAATTCTAGAATTGAATTTTATAACCTTCCAAACAAGTGAATTGAGGCAATTTAGAATTTACAAATCAAATGACCATTCCCAAACACACCATAATAATTTTTTAAGACTTATAATTAAACAAAGTTCTTCTCTTCTATGACATTCACGCAACCCTTGATGACTTCTTAGCAGCCTCCAAACCTTTCAATTCCCAAATTATAAAACTGTTACAATTAATTTTTTTTTTGATTTTTAACTTGTTTTTATATAATTAATTATTTTGCTGACATGTGGAATTTTTTAACAATTTTATTAGATTGTATGAATTGTTAGGCCTCTTCAGAAGCTGACATAAGAAATTTTCTAACAATATAATTAGACTGTATGATATGTTATGATTTGATATGATGATTCTTGGCTTCGCCCTACAGTGTGGCATATCATCTTTTCATTATTTTTTCTGTTGGTCTAGCAATTAATTGTGATTGATTCCGACACTAGTTGGATGGACGTCCTATGAGTGGTGACATTGGAAGAGGGGCCACGAGGGAAGTACTCAATTTCGCTGTGCGCTTAGCATCTGCAGAGGATAGACCCCCTGGTTTGTCATCAGATTTACTACTTTATGTCTTTGTCTTTAGTTTTCCTTTCTCAATAGCTAATTGTTAGATTTCACAGGCTTTCTTCAGTTGGCTGGTGGGACTAATGCTCACACAGTAAATGGGCTGAAGGAAAAGGGTCTTTTTCAAACTAAGAGTAACATTATATCCTTTAAAACATATTATTCTTTGTTGCAAATTGCAATCAAGGATCTTTGATTAAATGATATAACCCATCCTCAAAAACATTTTATAGGAAATCCTAAGGTTGGAATCTTGTCAGGAGCAACGTCTGATTCCTGTAATTCTCTGATTGGTGGGATAGCATATGGTGGCTATGCTAGGAAGGTATAACTATGTTTCTGGAAGAATCCTGTTTTTCCTCCTAGCCTATTCAGTTTACCATTCATCATCATCTATCACACAGAAAATGAGGTATATGCTTAATACGAGACGTTCTGTATTAGTGACCTTTATGACACCGAAGGTCGTAAAACGTCCTTGTTCTATATTACTGTCACCAATTGGCAATTGTATAGTATTGTGTTTGTTATGCTGTCAAATAATGTCTCCTATACCTTGTCATATATCTGTTGATCTATATTAGTCGCTTATTTAGCAGATATAACCTTTTCAGATTGTTGGAAGGATATTGAGTTCCATGGAATCAGAACATGGAGTTGCATACATTGAGGATCATCCTACGTATCTAAGCGAGGCACTTTCAGAAGCCTTTGCTCTTGTTGGACCAGTCAAACAACAGGAGTAATCTAGGCCAGAGTTACGTTTGTGGTTTTCCTCTGCTTAGAGATAATCAGATTGACAGAAGCAGAAAATTATATTGGTAGGATTATAATCTTGAGCGTAGATGTGTTTCTAAAGAGTATCATCTTAAATCTGTTGAACATTTGATTTGTATATATTACATACTTAGTATAGTAGTATGGGACTACATTAATTTGATTTATAAGTTTTGTTTGATGAATCATAGCTTTGATTTATAAGCTTTTTTTGGTGAAACATTACTTTAGTTCATAAGCTTTGCTTGATGAAACATTACTTTGGTTCATAAAGCTTTGCTTGGTAAAACATTACTTTGGTTTATAAAGCTTTGCTTGGTGAAACATTACTTTGATTCATAAGCTTTGCTTGGTGAAACATTACTTTGATTCATAAGCTTTGCTTGGTGGAACACTTTTGTTTCAAAAGGAGGTATTGTTTGATGCATAGCTCTATAAATAGAGGTTGCATGCCAAGGGACATTCCATCCCAATTTCCATATCATTTCTTATTTCTATCTTAAGAATACTCCCATTCTTGTTCTTCCTTTCATGAGATAATATTGAGAGTAATTAACTCTCAATATCATCAAAGTTCTTAATTCACCACAACAATTGCATTAACTATTGCAATTTCCTTGTGCTAGGATTTTGTTGTGTAGATTGTATCTTATTGTGAATTTCATTTATCATCTCAAGCACTTTTGTGGGAGAAATATCACAATAGGAAAGTGCATGAACGCCTTCTACTCATATCAAGTTTCCGAGTGATATTTATCGTTACAAACTAATTTTCATTACGGTGTTCATTTCATGGTTATTCAAAGCAAGGAGTCCGTTGCCATATACAAAGGTTCGCATTATTATTGCTAACAATCTATTGTGATATCTTCTTTAATCATGACAAGCGTTAAGGATCTCACATCAATCCCATGAAATTCGACAAGTTTTTCGGTATGGATTTTTTGATGAAGGCAAATGAAATATTATTTTCATGAGTATATTTAATAAGAAGTATCATGGAAAACAAGTAAGTTTTTCTTTCATGTAATTTATTTAATTATAAATTATGTTTGATATTTTTGTGTTTAAAATTGTGAGAAAGTTTTTTACATATATTTAAATCTTCTTTTGGATGATCATATACATGTGTTCAAATTTATTTTAATTTGAAGTAAAGCATGTGGGTAAATAGTATTTTCCAAGGATATGATCTAGAGAAGTGGGTATGTGTTAGTTTGATGATGGAAACTTATGATGGAAATCATAGAGTATTATCTTTCTTAATAATTTAATTAAGAAAAGAGAATAGAAATCTATTCATGTAATCATCATGGTTAAAAGGGCAATTATATTTTGTAATATGGAATAAAATACTACAATGTTAGGATTTATATATTATATATAAATTAAAATTGCCAAGTATACATAAAGTATGTGTTTAATCATATTGTATTTCCTTATAGGATAGTTTTATTCATGATGTTTTGATAGAATATGTTCAAGGAAATTGATTAATTATATGTATTAAGTATGGTTATGTTATACTTGCTGGAATTTAATTATTCATGAGGCATGTTAAAGAAAGTGATTAATTTTGAGAATTGTTGTAATGTCGTGGAGTGTAAACCAAAGGTATAATATTTTGTTTTGGTTGACAATGCTCTTTTGACCTTTCTTTAATTTGTTATATGGTATCAAGCAAGATATGATTAGTTTGTGTAAGGTACTTTCGGTTAATCTCTTTTTGATTTAATTGTTATTGTTTTATATTAATGCTCTTATTATGAAATAAAGGATCAATTTATTTGATGTAACCATATTTGTTGTTGGTTATGGTAGTTATTTTGTTATAACTTATAAGTAATTGATGTTTATTGACTCTTGTCAAGTATCTCTTGAAATGAGACAAAAATTAAATTGACATATAATTTTCTTTACCCAAGTTTATTATAAAATAATAATAAGGGGTAATGAATTATTTTGGCATACTCAAATGAGTTATGTAATTACCCAAGTCAATCTAGTTATGTTATGACTAAGATTAAGGGGTATGATTTATATGTCATATGGATATACATATTTGAGTATATAAAATATATTAAATCTAAATTTAATATAGTTTGACCATTATTTATAATAATTAAGTTTAAATTATTATGTATAATTCAACAATGTTGAAATTATAATCAATTGGTTGTTTTTATCATTACTTATGAAAATAGTTATGAATACTCTAAAAAAATTTTTTAAATTATGTTTTATGGTGATTAAAATTCCATAATGTTTATAAATCAAATTATTATTACTAGTTTGTAATAATATTTTTGGTATGTTTATTTGATTCATTTAAGGAAATAAATGGTATATAATTTATTCATAAATTATATGTGACAAGTTGATTTATTTTTATAACTATAAAGTGTTTATAATTTAGGAAAAATTGTTTCTAAAAGGTTAACCTTTTGCCTATCTGCAAATAAAGGGTTAACCTTTCATTTATTCAATAAAGAGTCAACCTTTGTTTCATTTTTGCAACTAAAGAGTTACCAGGTTAATTAACCTGTTGCTGACCGGTTCCCACTTCCCACAAAACAGCCTATTCTTACCTCCAAACAGCACCATTCAATAAGAAGATAAAAGCTTCATTTCACTAAAATCTTCATTCAATCCAGCAAAAACCGACCCATTACAAAGTTTCAAAAACCGACCCTTATCCAGCAAAAACCGACCCATTACATTACAAAATTAGCTAGGCGGCTGGTTGGTTGAGTTGATGCTTGAGTGATTGAGCTTGTTCCCGAAACCTAAAAAATTCAAAATCGACCCATTACATTACAACAAAATACTAACGCAAATAAAGCAATTCAAACCGACCCATTACATTACATTACAAGATAGTTCATTATGTAAACTAAGATGCTTACTTTGGATGTGGATGTCCTACCACCTCTCAGTGCTTGTCAGGTTCTTCCCCTCGGACCCTACACCACTATGGATTGACCTTCCATTTCTACCTATTAGTGTTGGTTGAGCTCCTCTTTCTTGTACATTCTCCGAGATTGTTGTTGTAGAGGTTGATGCCTTGCTTGGTCTGCCCCGCTTGCGTGGAGGTTGTGGTGGTTCATCATTAGTCGGCATCCTATCCTTATTTGGGCATTTCCGTTTGTTGTGACCCTTCACTTTGCAAATGCCACAAGTCATTTCCATAACAGGTACCTACTCGGTCTTCCTAACTTTTTGGGCTTTCATGGGGATCTTTCCTCCTATTCAGCGAGGTCTACCGGGCCCTATTTTAATAGGTGGAGGTGTGAGTGTAAAGATCGGTTCTAGGCCAAAATCGAGGCCCTTCCATTGGTGGAATGGAATAGCGTATGCCTAAATAGTTATCCTTTTTGTACAAAGGATCAATAAAATCTTGGAGTTTTCTGAACATAAGAATCAGAAATAAGCGTGTCGACATGGAATCCTGTCAAATCCCACTTGGACTATGCGGGTCCTACTTTCTAAATTGCCAGTCATCACATCACCCGAATAATGACTACCTTTGGAAGATCGTATCGGTGAAGGAATAGCATCACAATTCTTAGCTTTCTCTTTCTCCTTTTCTAGTCTAGCTATAACTCTAGGGCCAGTAATCACCTTTCCACTTAACAAGCGTCTCCTTTTTAAGATATAACGTTCCATTACTTGTGTTCTAATGTCTTCCAACATGTGCATAATGTGCTTTGTTGAGCGTGATAATATATCAGTTAAATGTCTACGCATTTATTTACAATGACATCAACTTTGGTTGTCGATGACATGTATGCCTACAAAACAAGCGGGTTGTAGCTCTTGAAACCATCCACATCGGTAATATTTTCTCCATCTCCACTAAAGCATCATCAAAATCGACCTATTGTAGCTTTAAGCGCCTTCCAAAATAAAAGCTTCAACTCCTCACCCTTGAATGACTTGTGCCAATGGCGTAGATGTGCACGCATTATGCGTGTTCGACTTTGGGAGCACTTTAGCAACACCATTTAATATTGCCTACCATAAGATTTGTGTAAGTATTAAGGGCGAATATAAAGCTTAATGTAAAATAAGCGACATAATACAACTAAAGATAGATAACTAACCGGTGTTCATCGATATAATAACCAAGTCGGTTCCATCACCTAAGTTGAGAAACTCGAAGATTCGCAAAACCATTCCCAACTTTCATTGTTTTCACCCTACCTGCTGACCCGTGATATTGGGTACATTTGATCATTGTGATCTCTCCCATGGCACTTAGTAGTTGACCACCTAAAAAGTCTTGGGAAGACGCATCAATACAAATAACCTTCCTACACCCCTCAACCATCCATGTTTCAACCCTCGAAACACATACGCGTGTTTGAAAAACATTAGCATCATCAACTCTAGTGGGATCGGTGACAAGCTTCACCAAGCTTTGTGGGTTCGTGTGTTTCATTGCCTCGATGTAACTACCAAGCTTGGTGTAGTGCTCTAGCATACTACCATGAACAATCGATGTGCATGATACTTCACTCTATAAGCAAAATCCTTATTACAAGAACACCAAGGCTTTCTTAATCGTAGCCATTATTTCTTTAGGCGATGTGGTGAACCTTGAACACCTCTAAGAAATTGTCTGCGACCCACCGATTTCATTTGCACGTTCTTTTGCATGTTTCTTGAACAATTATGCTCACCATCAACGAGACTTAACAACATACACGCTCTCCTTGAATCCATCCACCATACAAATAAAATTGGCATCACGAAACACATTTCACATTTACATATTGTTTTCTATTGTTATTACTAGAGGTTATTGTGATATTCCTTCCTTGTAATATCCCATACTTTGCCACTGCATTCTTAAAGCTTTGCCTAGAGGTGAACCTTTGCCCAACTTGCCATGTAAAGCTTTTAAAATCTGTATTGTCTCCAATTAAAGGCCCTCTATTCCTTGACTTGCTCGCATCACCATTTTCCTCTTCATCTGAACCTGGAGGTGTCTCAACATCATCTGAACTATCCCCAGAATCTGTTTGTTGATCACCATGGGTACCCTGAGCAGCCTCTCTTTGCACTCTCTCTATGGAATTGACAAGTTTAGAAATTTCCCCTTTGAACTTATGTCTAGCAGCTACAAACTCTTCATCACTGGATCCCTCTACATCTACTATCTCTTCCTCTAATTCGACATCGTCTAACTCATCCTCTAATTCGACATCGTCTAACTCTTCCTCTAATTCGACATCATCAAGGCCTACTTCATAATCCTCATCTTCTGAACTACTATTACCAGATGCAATCCCCTCTACGGATTTATCCCTCGTATCCAAATGAATTTCAGGCTCAAGAGGGTGGTCAACATTAGTGTGAGGAAACAATGCACCTTTGCTCCTAGGACTTCTCCTCAATGGTACATTAGTACTCCTTCTAGGGGTTAACTTTTTGGGTTGGGCCTTTGGAGTTGGATATTTATGAAGCACATAGACATTCACTGTCCTCAATTGCATTAGTGCACCATGTAACTCACGAACAACATTTTCCCCATCTATCTTCCTTAAACCATCTTTTAAAGTAGAACCTGGAAGCAAGTATAACAACCCTTCTATACCTCTATCTCCATCACACTTATCAGCTAAAGTCATCAAGTAATCCATGGACAAAGCATTTGGATCTACCTCCATTACTTTACCAAAACCTCCTACATAACTAATACTACCTCGAGCTTCCTTAAATTTACCCCCATACCAAATTTCAATGGACACCATTTCACTCATTATGTTCACAATTACACAAAATAAAAAACCTAATTTCTAAGCAATTAACACCATTTTCGTGCAAATTTCTAAGCAATTAACACAATTCCACAATAACAATAGTTAAACCTAATTTCTAAGCAAATTTCAACAATTATCAACAATTAGATATCAATTACAGAAATTTAGGGTTTGAAACTTACTTAGATTGTGATGTTTAAGTGGAAGAAAACTTTGCCCTAAGTCTCCATTAATGTCGCCATTTTGGGGAAGAAGAACACCATTTTCGTGCTTTTTTGTGAGTTAGGGAAGAAGAAGAAGGATTTTGGGAAGAAGAAGGATTGGGGACCGAAAATGAGAAGAATTGGGGAACGAAAATGGCGAAAAAAAGCTGGATTTTTCGTGAGTTAGGGAAGAAGAAGAAGGATTTTGGGTTGAGCAAATGGAATGTCGTGGGTTTTTGATTTTTTGAAGCAATTGGTAAAGTGGAAACCCATGTAACCGGTCACAAGTAAACCAACTCTTTAGTTGCAAAAATTAGACAAAGGTTGACTCTTTATTGAATAAATGAAAGGTTAACCCTTTATTTGCAGATAGGCAAAAGGTTAGCCTTTTAGATGCAATTTTTCCTATAATTTATAAGTTTCTACTTAAGACGTTGTGTTCTTTAAGACATGTAATTATCAAGTGGCATGATAATGTATTTTATACCTTAAGTATAAAATGTAGTTTATGTTAAATAAATTCCATAATGTTTAATAATTAATGTATTAACCCGAAGGGTTGTTTTTTCAAAAAAAAAGGACATGAAAATGTGGTGTGTAAATTTGTAAAGTCATTATACGGACTAAAACACGCACCGAAACAATAGCATCAAAGTTTGATGAAATGGTTTTGTCCTTTAGATTCAAATTGAATCAAGCCGATTAATGCTTTTATAGCAAGTTTGATGGAGCAAGGCAACGGGGTCATTATATGTCTCTATGTTGATGATATGCTCATATTCGGTACCAGTTTAGTACATATCCAAGAGACAAAGGATTTTTTGTCTAAATCCTTCCAAATGAAGGATATGGGGGAGGCCAATGTGATCTTAGGTATAAAGATCAAAAGAGATGGTGGTCGTATTAAGCTTAGTCAATCTCATTACACTGAGAAAGTACTTAATAGGTTTAAATTGCAAGATTCGACACCAATCTCAAGCCCCATGGAACAAGGTATGAAATTTACCAAGCATACCGGAAAACCAATTTCTCAATTAGAGTATGCAAAGATCATTGGATCTTTGATGTATGCTATGACATGTACAAGGCCGGATATAGCATTTGCAGTTGGTAAATTGAGTAAATTTACTAGTAACCCGGGTCCCCTACATTGGATGGCGATAAGGAGAGTATTACAATACTTGAAAGGAACCATAGATTATGGTATAACTTATAGTGGTGAACCTCCTATTTTGAAAGGTTATTCCGATCCTAGTTGGATCACTAATGAAGAGGATAATTTTTCAACTAGTGGTTGGGTGTTTGTTTATGGGGGAGGTGCCATTTCATGGGCTTCCAAGAAACAAACGGTAATTGCAGATTCCACTATGTCTGCGGAATTCATTGCACTCGCCTCGGCAGCAAATGAAGCAGAGTGGTTAAGGAATCTCATGTTTGAGATACCTTTGTTGCCAAAGCCAATTTCACCGGTGGCAATTCATACGGATTGCACAACGGCTTTGGGAAGAGCTTATAATCAAGTGTATAATGGTAAGTCGAGACACATTGCTCTTAGACACAGTCTAGTGCAAGGTCTTATCATTCATGGGGTCATAACTCTTGACTATGTGAACTCCAAGTTCAATTTGGCTGATTTTTTCACTAAAGCCATGAGTAAGGTTTCAATTGAACAAGCGTCAATTGAGATCGGTTTATGTCAATAAAGTTTAAAGGAAAAGTCCCAGTTCACACACAAGTAGCATTGTGTCTTGAATTCAATGTGGAAAAGTCCTTTAAAGTCTTTGAAAGCAACAAGAATGAATGACCCATAGTTGCCTTAGACTGTGATGACAAGGTAGTTGTTTAAGTTCTCAAGGTCAAGGGTTGAAGAGCTCTTGGTGGTATCCTATCACGGGGATATGTTTTACGTAGTGAGAACCTACCTATATAAGTTTGAAGTTTTGGCCGCTTCAAGTAGTCAAGATTGACATATTCGACTATGATAAACTTATGAACAGATATGGACACGACCCTATATAATGTGTCAAGGTAAATGACAATGTGTTATTTTTTTTGTGTGTATTTAACCTTCAAGTGGTTGGATGGGCTAGTTGATTCAATCCGTAGGGACATCATTCTAGTTTGATCGCTTGTGAAGTGTTTTATACTAAACGTTAATTCAATTCGTAGGGACATTAGCGTTGATGCATGAAACGGAATTATATACTTAATGTGTGAAGGAAGAAGGAGGTTCGTTATACACTAAATGGGGGAGGATTGTTGAACATTTAGAGTATATAGACGTAGATTTGTATATACTACATACTTAGTATAGTAGTATGAGACTAAATAAATATATTATAAGTCCAATTAAATGCCTCAAAAAATTTGATGAATCATTACTTTGATTCATAAGTTTTGTTTGATGAATCATAGCTTTAATTCATAAGCTTTGTTTGGTGAAACATTACTTTGGTTCATAAGCTTTGCTTGATGAAACATTACATTGGTTCATAAAGCTTTGCTTGGTGAAACATTACTTTGATTCATAAGCTTTGCTTGGTGAAACACTTTTCATGAGATAATATTTCTATCTTAAATAGAGGTTGCATGCCAAGGGACATTCCATCCCAATTTCCATATCATTTCTTATTTCTATCTTAAGAATACTCCCATTCTTGTTCTTCCTTTCATGAGATAATATTGAGAGAGTAATTAACTCTCAATATCATCAAAGTTCTTAATTCACCACAACAATTGTATTTACTATTGTAATTTCCTTGTGCTAGGATTTTGTTCTGTATATTGTATCTCATTGTGAATTTCATTTATCATCCCAAACACCTTTGTAGGAGAAATATCACAATAGAAAAGTGCATGAATGCCTTCTACTCATATCAAGTTTCCGAGTGATGTTTATTGTAAGTTATTATTTCTAACAAAATCCTGGGATATATTCATATATTATGGGTTTAAGGTTCTGGAAAGGAAATTTCTTGCGTTGAAGATATGCAGACACATCAAGTATCAAAATTGTGATCTCTTGAGTATCTGATGCTCCGTGTACATAATCAAAAGTAAAGGAGACAATGATGTTTAGTTTAAGAATGCAACAAGAGAGGGGTGAATTGTTGTATTGTAAGTTTAAGAATTTAACCCTGTTTCTTGCGGAATATATTATGGATTAATATTTAAACTTAAAACGAAAAAGATAAAGGAGACAATGATTTCACGTGAAAACCTTCTTGACGTAAACGAAGGAAAAACCACGACCCCCGAGATTTCAAAAATCTCTTACTATGTTTTAAGCAACCAATTACATTTACATAAAACAATTCTCAATACTACGCCTACTTTTCTTTCTCTTTTCTTTTCCTTCTCTTTCTCACGCTCCACTAGAAGCTTTCTCTTCTTCTCTAGACTTTCCAAAGTCTAGTTACAACAAATCACACAAATACCGTTTACAAGCCCATAATTCTAAAGAGGTTAAAAATTAAAAAGTTGCATAAGAAAAATATTCTAAGTTAATTGGCAATAATAAAAGAGCAAATTAATTTTTTTTAAGTATTTTCACTTGTATGAATTACCTTGGATACACACCAAAATCGGTTGAAAAATCCTTCTTTTATATAGGGATTAATCGTAGGTTTTGCAAACCCTAACTCCTCACTCTCTCCTTGATCCTACAATTTAGGAGAGTGGATCACATGCTAGAGTGTTTAGAAAAGGTACTTTGGAATATTCACACTGTAATAAGTTATTTTTCAGCTGGCGTATCCTCCTGACTCTAGTTGTGAGAACACTGTACTGTCTCCACCAGCAATTTTCATTAGACTGTCAAACTTGGGAACAGTAGACCTCTTGTCTACATTTGTCACCCTAAGCAATCTTCTTTATCTGACTCGTTTGATTAACTTTGACATGAACAACTTCCATTGACCAAGTCTTAGGTTCCATCAACAACTTTACACAAAATCAAATATAGACCTACAAATAATCTCTAAAACACAATTTGTTTATTTAACAAGCGAAGTCATCATCAAAACGTAAGAGGGCCAATAGTTATGTACCTGAAACAACATGTATTGTTATTTGTGAGATGTAAAATCTAGGAATTGATTTGTGAGATGTAAAATCTAGGAATTGATCACACTTACCTGAAACAACATATCATACCATGTAAATGAAGGAATGTGAAGAAATGAAAAAAATAAAAATAAATCCGACCTGCCGGATTCGAATATGCGACCTAAGGAGCTGAAAGTACAACCTACTCTAGTCCTCCGCTCTACCAACTCAGCTAAGATCAGATGCTTGTTAATTTAACAACTTATATCATAATATGGTATATCATCTATGATTGGTTTATCCTAAAACTACAACGTTTTTACCTTCAGTTTAAAAAATTAAGAATTTGGTATTAAGGAATACTTAAACAATAAATATAAAATGGCAAATACTTTCGTTGTATTCGTTAATTGTATACGTATGGCGACGGTCTGGGGTTGGGTTGGTTTCAGTTCCCAAAAATTAGAACCTTTGAATCTGACGGTTGGGTTTTGATTCTAATTTCTAGGTTGTTTTAGATGGTTTTTTAGCGGTTCAACTAACAGTTCCTAGCGGTTCAACTCTGAGGTTGTGTAGGTCATATAAAGTACTATACTAATGTGGACATACCATTATTGATTACTATCTTCATTTATTGGTTGTCAATTGCTTTTAATATATTTACTAAAAAGAAGGAATAAAAAATTAAGTTAATAAAAAAGGGGAAATTAATAATAAAGATGACATATAAAAATACGGAGAAAATAGACTTGAACTCTAATAGTATGCGACTCCGGGGGCGCTTTCTGCCAACAGCTCCTCAGATTAGTCAAATTTTTTTCCGAAACCTTAATGGTTCGTGGTTCAGACCGGTTTCTGTCATTTGTTATTTTATCTCTGTGTGTGTGTGTCTATATATATATATATATATATATATATATATATATATATATATATATATATATATATATATATATATATATATATATACACACTATAACACTATCGGTGTGCAGGTGAAACCATGTACTATACAACAACGTAATGCTAGAGCCTATTGTAAAGGCTTCTAGAAATGTGACAGATAACGAGTATCCCTATCAGACACGATTATATGGAATACACCATGAAATCATACAACATACTTGATATAAGCGTTAGCCAACTGTTCCATCTCCCAATTATAGTTCACAGGAATAAAACGTGTAGATTTTGTCAAACAATCCATTATGACCCACAAAACATCATTACTCGACTTCGTTCGAGGCAACCCCACATCTCACTTCTACACCGGAATCTTCAAGGGTTGGAACAAACCGCCTGGTCGTTGTGCTTGCTTTTTAACCATTTGACAGGGTAGACATTGTAGAACCTACTCAGCGATATCTTACCTACTTAGCGTTATCTTTCTTCATTCCCGACCACGAAAACATAAGCTGAAGGTCTTGATACCTCTTATCACCTCCGGGCTTATAGTTTACAGATTGTTACTTCTCATTCAGTTTAATCTCTTCATCTTCGATTTAGTCCTATTCTTCAAGGTGAGTCCATTAAATCTTATTGTAATTTTTGTTCGATTTTTTTGATTTAATTCTGATTTCCTTGATTTTTTCTTTGTTTTATTATTATTTTTCTTCTCATATGGAGTATTAATCTTCATTGATTCATCTATTTTTGGATTAAAATACAGATTGTTGTTGTTTTTGTTCTTATTTTCGAAAATCAATTTTTGTTTGGATTTTACCCTTTATTAATTTTTGTTATTTTTTTGTGTTATTTTTGTACTTTTTTCGTTGTATTTTTCTTCTCATAATAAAATATGGTCTGATTTGGCTTTGACAAAAGTCCAAACCGTTGACCGAACTTTCACCCCTACATAAAAACGGTTGGGCATTTGTTAACCCAAAAGGCATCACGGTGAACTAAAAGTGTCCATATTGTGTCCTAAAAGTTGTTTTATGGCTATCTTCTTCTACTATTTTTAACTGATGGTAACCGGACCTCAAATCAATCTTCGAATGTTGTTTGATTTATGTTTTGTCTGCTGCAACTTGCTATGCTAATGGATTCTTGTAGCAATATTCTCTTTGGTTTGCTGATGAGTGTTGTGCTTGAATGTTGAGCTTATCTCCAATCCTTCAACTCTGTTGCTACCTGATTAGTCTATATGCCTTACGCTAGTTGTTGTCCTATATGCTGATCTATGTTGCATAGTGGTTGTTCCTCTTTACTGCTGGTTTTGTGCAGTTGCTGCTTGTTGTTCTCTTTATGCAATATGGTGCAACAATACTGCTGCTTCTATACAAAGGTTGATGATTTGTGCTCATGATTTGTTGTTTATGGCTATTATGGGTTGATGATACCATGCTAGATTTGTCTTTACTGGCTTTTGTTTGTTAAGCTTTTAGCTTCTCTGTTTAGCTCTGGTTTATATAGCTGATTTTTGTATGTCGGTCGTCTTAGGCCTCGCTTTCCTCTTATGCACATGAAGAGTAGAATGAGGAAACCATTCATAGATGGTGGGCCTCGTTTCCACACTGATGCAAATAAGGAAGGTTGAGTTTCCTTGCCTTGATGTATATTGGTTTTTCTAGTGAATGAAAAAGTTTTTTATTAGCCAAAAAAAACATTTAAAAATAATAATAATAATAATAATAATAACAACAACAACAACAACAACAATAACAACAACAACAACAATTATTATTATTATTATTATTATTATTATTATTATTATTATTATTATTATTATTATTATTTGTCAAATGATTTTTTATTAACACTAAACAAATAATCATAGCAGGGTAAAAACCTAGATAACTAGGGCTCTCCTTGTCAGGTGCAAATGACTTGTGCAAAGGAGAGACCGACTTATCTATTTGAGGAAGAGTTTTCCCTCCTCACTCTTCATGTGCAAAGGAGAGATCGACTTATCTTAAAAAAGCCACAGACAACGATACAAATGACTTGGCCTAATCAGCTAAGCAAAAATAAACAAAAATAAACAGAGTCTGCAAGCTAACACACAAGAAAAGCTACAAGCATAAATTACATGTTCCTCAGCCAACAGGTTGTGGACTCATTAAGGGTTATGGAGGTGAATCTAATTTTGGATTCTGTTTTGATTGTTTCAACTACCCTCAAGATTGTGGCAACCTTCTTCTGCTAAACAACTTCATTTCTCACGTTCTAGATCACATAGATTAGGTTGAGGAAGATAGCTACTATAAGTCTCCATTGTGTTTTAGGCATGCGGCATTTGCAATGTAGGTCGTTCATGTTCTTGATGCTCCAAGTAACACCCAGCCAGTGCTTAAGCGCTTCCACACATTAATATCTGAAGTCACAGTCGAATAAAAGGTGCTTTGTCGTTTTGGTTTGGGAGTCGCGTATGGGGCATCTATCATCCACCACCACCCCCCACTCTCTTGAGCCTTTGTTTTGTTTTAAGTCTGTCATGGTAGTCGAGCCAAACCACAAAGCGGCTTCTAGGAATGACAACTCTGTTCCAAACTATGTCTGCCCAACAAACTTTATCCGCGTTCCCCAACAGTTCCTTGTAGACGACTTTGATGGAATAATTAGGGGATTTCATCTAGTTCTTCAACTTTTCCTTTACCCGGCAAAGTTTTTAGATCACCCAGCTTGCTGTGATAGGGGCGTTGAAAAGCTCCCATCGACCTTCTTTCATATACACTTCATGTACCCATTTAACCCAGAGAGAAACTTGTTTTGAGTTGATGCGCGAGACAATTTTACCTTTAGCAGCTAGGTTCTAAGCTGCAGGTTGCGGATATCTAGCCCTCCCTCTTGTTTGGGTCTGTATACCTTCTCCCAATTCACATTCCCTGGAGATTTACTTTTTGTTTCACCATGCCATAGACAGGATCTGCATGCCGCAATAATCTTTTTCAAGACCCGCTTGGGGAGGATAACAATTTAGCTTCGGTAGTTAGCGGTGCTCATGATGACCGAGTTGATGAGTTGGAGTCTAGTTGTGTAAAAGAGATTCCTTGCGAACTAGGAGCGAATCCAATTTGTTAATTTCTGCACTAGGTAATCGCAATCGGCTGTAGTGTACCGCTTGGAAGTGACTAGCATACCTAAGTATTTAACGAGATGAATCTCGAAAGCAAAATCAAAGGTACTAGTAGCAGACGATCTGAAGTTATCACTAACTCTAACAAGATATATATATACCTGATTTGTTGTTGTTGACTTTGAGGCCTAAGCTTGAGGAGAAGGTTTCCACACTTTTGGTGAGAATCTTGATGGATTGCATATCCCCTTTACAAAACAACATCAAGTCATCCTCAAAAATAAGATGGTTGTGTTTCAGTTGGGGGAATCTAGGGTGGGAATTGAAGTCCTCCGCTTCACATGCTACTTTGAGAATCCTCAATAGGTATTCCATGCCAATGACAAAAAGTAGAGGGGACATAGGATTGTCTTTACGAACTCCGCGTTTTGCGTAGAAGGATTCTAGTGGATTTCCATTTAAGATCAGGGAGTATTGGGTGGAAATAACACAAGTCATGATTCTCTTGACAAATCTTGGTGGGAAGTTAAGAGCAATCATCCTATTCTTTAGGAAATCCCACTTCAAGGTGTCATATGATTTTTGGAGATCCATTTTTAGGAGGCAGTTGGGCAAGCAGTTTTTCCTTCCATAATACTTTACCACATCTTGGCAGAGAAGGATATTGTGTATAATGTTGCGCCCTTCTACGAGGGCCCCTTTATTGGCGCTGATGATAGACGTGAGCTTTGTTTTCAGGGATACTCTATAGCGTCTTCTTAATCTCCTCCTCAGAGAAGGATAGTGAGAGTAGGTTTTGTTGCGCCGTTGTGAGAACTGGGCCCTTTTGAGCACACATTCATATTGATGAGACATCTATCATCTGTATTATTGCATAAGAGATCCATGTAGTACTTTTGGAAGATCTCTTTGATCGTTTTCCGATCACTAATGATGTCGTTACCCACGTGGAGCACATTGATGGTGTTTGAACGATGTTTGTGTTTGATAGACTGGTGGAAGAACTTGGTATTTTCATCCCTCATGGTAAGCCAGGCAATTTTGGCCTTTTGCTGCAGGGTTGAATCTCTATCCTCCTTGGCTTTTTTGAGAAAATCTGTCATTTTACATTCAATATTAATAAGGTGCATGTTAGTTGCGTGTGCATGTACCTCTTCTTAAGCTTTGAGCAGATTGTTCTCGTTTTGTAGGACCGCTTCCTGTTTATCCTTCTTGAATTTATGGAAGCAAAGAGTCTAAATCAGTTTGAGCTTTTGAATGATCGGATGACTCTTTAGGCCATGGATATAAGCCTTCAAGTGTTCTGGCCTACCTTCAGGAAGTCCTCTCGTTTCCCCCATTAGTTGATGAATTTGAAAGGTTTAGACCTTTTGTGCTATTTGAAGAAGTGGACCG
Organism: Amaranthus cruentus; assembly: GCA_019425755.1. Taxonomy (NCBI): domain Eukaryota; kingdom Viridiplantae; phylum Streptophyta; class Magnoliopsida; order Caryophyllales; family Amaranthaceae; genus Amaranthus; species Amaranthus cruentus. Next base: position 16,071,801 of record CM033454.1, read on the forward strand.
ACATTGGAGTATGATCAAAGTCCCCCTCTGGAAGGAAAACAACTTCAACTATGAGGAATGTGCTTTCCCAAGAGTGATTTCCCAAGACACGATCAATTTTGCTTAAGACTCTTGCATAACCCTCTTGCTTGTTGGTCCATGTAAAGAATCTCCCTATGCTTTTCAAGTCATGTACCTCGCATACCTCCATACATCTGCTTAAAGATTCCATTTCTTTATTGCACGGTCGTTGCCCTACTCTTTAAGTGATATTGGCTATGTAGTTGAAGTTTCCCATGATGAGCCAAGGGTAAAGGATATGCGATTTCAAGCCTTCTAATAGGTTGAAAAGCTCCTCTCTGCCTTTCTTATCGCTAGCACCATAAAAAAATGAGCATGAGAATTTTCTGCCGACCAATGGAGTCACATCCACATGAATGACCTGGCTACTACAGTGTCTGATGCCCACATCGTTCTCATCACTTTTTTAAGCAACAATAATGCGACCTCCCTTATACCAATCCAGGTAACGAGTGAAGCGCCAAGTGAGAAATAGTCTTTGGTAAAGGGCACCTAGTCCGTGGTTCTTTACCTTGGTTTCGAGAAGGCTAAATAGGCTAATGTTGTGGTTAGAGATAAATCTTGCCACTTTAATTTGTTTACGTGCCTTGTTTAGCCCTCTCCAATTCCATGTGAGGATGCTATTCATTTACATCGATAGGGTAAGCCCCCAGCGCTTTAATTGGAAGTTGAAGAGTGGTTGTTTTTTCCTCATATGTATCATCTGTTTCATTCATGAGCGCCTCAAATGAGTCGGAGGTAGTGACATCCCTGTGGTGTTGGTTGCCTCCATGGTTGTGAACTTGTGATTCCTGTTTGGGGAGCTGTTGGTGGTGAGGTTTTGTTGGGTTCTAGTTACCTCAACCCTTTGATGATCTTGGGTTGATTGTTTTTGCTTCACAACATATTGCTTATGAACCACTAGTTGGAATCCTTCCTTGTCCTTACGGAGCCGTTTATCATATTTTTGGACCTTGTCCTTACTTGCTCCATTCCTACATTCATGCTCATTATGACCCAATTTTTTACATGTGCTACAGAGTATAGGCTTCCACTCAAAGACCACCTATTGATTTACCAATTCATCATGCACATTAGTGAAGTGAATTTCCTCTAGAAAGTCATCCTTGGTGTTTATTTCGACTAAGACCCTAACTAACCTTAGCCTAGTTTTCTAACGAGTGGCTTTGTTAATTTTGATAACCTTGCCCACGATACCAACTATCTTCTTAAGACTACCTTTACTCCTATATTCTACTTTCAATTTAGGTAGTTGGATCCAAACAGACATGGATGATAGGCAATTTTTGTCAGTGGACATTTCGGGATTGCATGGTTTGATCACAAAAGGTTTGTTGTCAAACAAAACACCATTAGACTCATAAGCCTTGTCCCTAGATTTACTGGATTTCATTCGGACCATGTATACACCTTTGTCTACCATGCCTACTGTGTCTATACCAAGTTCTTCCATATACGTCTCACAAAACCATCAATAACATGTAGCGGTGGGTTTACCCTGACCATAAAGCACAAGACAAATTGGAGGTTAGAATTAGGGTTACCTGCTGAATTCAGTGTAGAAGTTGGACCCTTAGTGCCTCCTGTGCTGCCAAGTTTAATCTCCCATTATCATTTTCATCATCACTTACTAACGAAGCCAAGCTTTATGAGGAAAGGTCCAGGTCTTCCATAGGGATGCTGATTTCGAAATAGTAGCAGTTTGTGGAAGAGAAACGGTTGATAGTCCATTCCGATTCTTTGAACTTGAGCTTTCATGGACAATGGCAACCCAACTCTAGGAATTGCACTTTAGTTCAGTAATGGTGGTGTTTGTATAGGCGGTACTGGTGTGAAGAGAGGACACATATTTGAGGACGGTTTTTAGAAAATTCATTTCAGCTGCTGCAGCCTCTTTCATCTCCGACGTTCTACGATACTTGATTAAGCCTGAATTTGTCCTTACCATGCACCTCATTTTGGCTTGTTTGCATTCGATTTCGTTCATATACCTGTGTTTTTGTTGGATTTATGCCCTCTTCAAGGATAGCATGCGTTTGCTCGTGTTTTTCCAGGATTCTCGTGTATTTCTGAGCCAAACCATGATAGAGATGTTGGTTCCTGAGCCTCGGAGGCCTCGAAGGAAGAATGAGATCGAGCCGAGCACTAAAGAATAGAATCCAAGCCGAGACAAGGAAGAAAAAAGTATTTTTGCAAGGGAATGACCACCCGTTCCCATTGGAAAGATCGTTCGTTCCCCAACTTTGAAGCAACGTGTCCAAGAAAGAGAATGACCATGGTCGTTCTCGTGGGAACGACCACTCGTTCCTCAATCTTGAAGAGCATGATTAAAGAATTGAAATCAGAGAGTTGAACGACCATGGTCGTTCCCCCCGAAACGACCACTTGTTCCCTATCCTACAACACCAGAGATCAGAAAGTGGAACGACCGATCGTTCTTCCTAGAATGACCCATCGTTCCCTCTTCGCAGATTGGGCTTTTGGCTTGGCTGCTCATTTGACGACCCTTTTTACGTCATTTTGAAGGATTATTCCTCTGGTTTCTGAAGACCTAGGTTACATCACTCATGAGCATCACTATATATGGGACCTTTTTTGTATTATGAGGACACCCTTTTACACCTTTTACATTACAGTTAATACTTGTACTAGCTTATTTTGTAAGAATCATTTTATGGTTTTTAGTTTTTTCTTCATCTTTATTCTTGAAACCCTAGGCTTTATTTTCTACAATCAACATTGAAAATCACAAAAATACTTCAATCCAAGTTTATTTTAGCTTTATAGTTGTTCAATCTAATGGGTCATTATTAGTTGGGGCTTCTCTTCTTCATCAACATCCATTGTTGAAGGTTTAAGCTTCAATATTTTTTAGGGTTGTTTGTTTTTTGTTCTCCAATTGCTCCTATTGTAACACACCAAAATTTTGGGGTTAGCTTTATAATTTAGCTTACGGTAAAATGGTATGTCTTAATAAACATTAGTTTCTTTTAATTATAAATATTTTTTTTTCAAAGTGGGTAAAAAAAATGTATTAATTTATTTTAATTTAGAAACTAGCTAAACATGTCATTATTAGACATAATATTAACTAATTCAATTGGTAAGTGTAGTATTAATTAGTACAAAAATTGAAAGGTCATATAATTTAATTAGACATATTAACTAAAATGATGAAATATAATTTAATTATATATGGAAACCTTTCACTTCATATTCTCCCTTAATACTCTTATTAAAGTATAATAATATCTAAATTATTATTTTATTTAAAAAAAAAAAGATAAACCTTTCAACTTATATCTAAGTTCTATATATATAAGGTGGACTTGGATGCTTGCATTGGATTTTAGTTTCCCTTACACAAAACTCACGGCAACATGATCTAGTTGATAATAATAAAATAAAAAGAAAAATTCTTCTTTCCGGTACAAATATTATTACTATGGTTATTTATATAATAACTTAAAAATAAAATTTAGTTACTCTTCATCTACTTATTTGGTATCAAGCAAGTGCAATTTAAAGTTGAGAAAATCTTTAGGGTTGATATGCTTGGGTTGAAGAAATAATATTTAGAAAGCTTTTGGAGGATTATTATTATTTTGAGGCTATTATCTATTAAGATTTAATTTATATTTTCTCTAATTAAAATAATACAAAGGTAACTAGTTCTCTCTTTCTTTTCTTATTTCATATATAATATTATTTTTGATTATATAGAATATCTAAACATGTAAAAGTAGTATTTCTTGTTGCAATATTTTATTTATGGGCTGAAATAATCAATTATTAATTAATGTTATATTATTGTTGTTGTGGCATGAAAACCAAAAGAATTGTATAATTTTCAATTCTAGGTATATTACGCTTATATAGTTTGATTAGTAGTTTAGGAGCAAATCAATTTTAATTTTTAATAATGTCTTATCAACAATCTTATGTTTTTGAATTGATTGAAAAACTGGTTCAATTAAATTTCAAGCAACGGATAAGAAGCGTCTATGTAAGATTAGTTAGGTAATATTAAGTGTACAACTTAAATTAGTGCAATTAATTTAATAAAAACTAATTTATTAGTAAGTTGAAAAATCAATAAAAAAAAAGAGAAAAGAAAAAGGAGGTAAAATTAAGTGTGCATCGATAAAACATACAGAAGGTTAGTATAGCTTTAGAAAAACTTGGATTCTTGGTTTATATTTATTTTAGTGGTTTAAGATTACCTAAAGGATGTTTTAAAATTTTTAGATTAAATTGAGATATCCTTCTTATTATTTATTATTAATTCTTGTTGTTTATTTTATTCTATATTATTTTATTGATTTTATTTTATTTTATTTATTATTTTGTTTTTCTTGTAAAGTATGATTTTAAACCAAAAATGAGTATTATAGTATTTTATTTTGAGACTTAATAAATTTTTTATTGTTTTGTTACTTTTTGTGATGTTAAGAGTGTTGTTGACATGGTTGTACTTTTGAATAGAATAAAACTTTCATTAGTACCTCTTTGCCAAGAGTTAGTAATAGGGTTGACTTTTGTTGACTAAGTCAAATTTAGAGTTGACTTTATTCCCAAACTCAGACATTACTCATAACATTAGTTTTGGTATTTATATAAAAATTGGAATTTATTGGTTGAAAATATTATATTTTAAAAATATTCTTATTTGATAATATTTGAGTAAAGAATTTTTTTTTTGATGTTGAAATTGAGTGTAAGGCCTATGTTTGGCATCTCATGAACGTTTGCGATGATGATAATTTTATATCTAAAGTTTTATATTTTATATCTTTTGTGTGAGTAAGGAGCCATAAGAGTGTAAGGCCTGTTTTGACATCTCTAAATGGTTAGAACATGCTAATACATATATATACCTGGGTTAATTGCTGTCGTCCCGGTACCCAGTGGTGTAAGGCAAAGGAGGCGTCCACTTCTAGGGGAGAATTGGCCATTCTTAGACAGGTCTATTTTATAGACTGGGGTTCGCCCGACAAACCTTAGGAGGTGTTAGTGTAAGGCCATCTTGTGGGCATCTAACACCGGCGTTCGTTCCTTCTCCACTTGTTAATTATGTTTTGGAATTTGTGAAACCATATATATACTTATTCGATTTACTATGTTATTTAAATTAATTTATGAAATTTATGTTGTTTGAAAGTTTTAATTATTTTAAATTTGTTTTTCACGCGAAAGTTGGTTTTAATTGGATTTATTCATTCATACAACTAATTGATAATTGTTTAAACTTCTTTGTAATTGGAAATGATATTGTTATGTGTTTTATGATTCGAAAGGGCAGCTAGTTACTCCCCACTGATTGTGGATTTATATTTTATACAGATGGTGAATTGTATGATTCCTACCATGCGGGCTGGAAGTGTGAGAGTGGACTCTAGGTCTTTTTCTACCACATGGTTTATTACTTTTAGGTTTATAAGGTTTATATCGTTGCTCTCATTTTATTTTAATGTAAGTGACAACCGTCTTAAAAGTTTTTCCGCAAACCTTTCTTGTTTCTGAAAGACGGGTTGTTACACCCATCTTTTGTAGGTACTTTCTAATAGTTCTTCTTAGTTATTATTGATATTTTACTTTTGTTTTTATGGTTGTTCACCATTGTTGCTCATTAGCTTTGATATTTGGATTCTTGTGTTTGGTGGTTGGTCAATATCTTGTCATATTACCTATCATGATGTCTTTAAGCAATAAAATGAGTAGTGAGTAATTAGTTAGGGGTTAGGGTTAGCTCAAACCTTGTTGATGGCTTGATAATGGTGGAATATTTGTTGATATTGGTTTGAATGGAGACTTAGTAGAAGGGTTGCTCCATTTATTGTTTGAGGGTTGCCATGGTTGCATTTGGGAGACCAACGAAGGTTCTCAAAAGCCTTTGTACCCTGGATGTACAAAGTTCACCAAACTAACAGCAGTGTTGACAATTTTCAACATTAAGGTTAAGTTCAATTGGAGTGACACTAGTTTTACAATCTTATTAGAAGCGTTAGGTGAGATGCTTCCTGAGGGAAATGAACTTCCAAAGTAGAGAAACGGGCATTTTGTGAGCCTTTGTTTGGCATTAAGGTTCCGTTTGGGTACTCATCCAACATGAAGAGATTCGTGACCCTAAATGGTGAGTTGAAGTTGGGAAGCATGAAATATCACGATTGCCATGTAATGATGCAAGTGTTCTTACCAATTGCACTACGTGGAATACTGCCTAAACATGTGAGATATGCTATTACCGAGCTATGTTCGTTCTTCAACACAATTTGTAGTAAAGTTCTTGATCCCTTTAAACTTGACGCTCTTCAAGTTGACGTTTGTAACTTTATGCAAGCTTGAGATGTGTTTTCCACTTTCTTTCTTTGTCATAATGGTTCATCTTATTGTTCATCTCGTTCGTGAAATCAAGCTTTTGGGTCCAATTTTTTTAAGGTGGTGTTATCCTTTTGAGAGACACATAGGTGTTTTACAAAACAAAGTGAGGAATCCAGCACAACCAGAGGGGAGTATGATTCAAGGCATTGTGAGCGATGATATTGGTAACTCTATAGCCAAGTATATGGCTATGGCAAAGCCTATTGGACTTTCCACCTCTCGACATGAAGGAAGGCTTGAGGGAAAAGGAACAATTGGCTACAAATCAATCACACCTCCTCGGGACAGTCTTCTACAAGCACACCTATATGTGTTGCATCATATTCCAAAAGTTCATCCTTTTATGAATGAGCATTTTGATATATTGCACGCAAAATATAATTCTAAAGGTGATAGGGCATTGATGCATTTGCATAACAAGATGTTTATTGATTGGTTTCATAATCGAGAATCAAGTGTTATTGTTTTATTTAATAAGCTCAAAGCGTGGTTTGTTATGCATGATACTTGACACACAACACATTATATATATATATATATATATATATATATATATATATATATATATATATATATATATATATATATATATATATATATATTTAGGAGATTCAGTCTGGCTGTAGCAGAAGTGGCAGAGTCACGAACCTTGTTACTTTTAGCAAAAGGTGTTACTATTCTATGTGAATTTCATTGGTAGAAAATAGTTTTGATAAAAATAACATATATATATATATATATATATATATATATATATATATATATATAATATATATATATCATATATATATATAAATATATATATATATATATATATATATATATATATATATATATATATATAT
>CM033454.1:16079096-16101596 GCA_019425755.1 Amaranthus cruentus
GGATCAGTGATGACAAAGTTCTTCTCTATACGCTCCAGTGTAGTTGCAAGGTCAATACCCTTTCTCATTTCCTTTTTCCTTACTTTGTCGTCTACACTATCAGGTCTTGCATCATCATAATCTAAATCAAAACCCTCATCCTCGGAGCTTCCATTATCATCAAACGTTCTTCATTGTTAATAAGCTCCTCGTTGGGCTTGCTTTTCTTTAGAATCCTAAAGCACAGTCCCACTAAAGTATAAGTAAAAAGCCTTAGAGAAAACAATACGAAAAAATTCTACAATTTCCCTAAGAATATATATGATTAATAAAAGAATAATTTGCAAATTACAGCCTTAAAGTTTAGCACTTTTGCGAATTACACCTTTAATGTTTATTTTTTGTGAATTACAACCACCTAAGTATCAAAGTTTACAAGTTCAGGCCAAAAACACAGAACTTTGACTATTTACCCTAAAATCCCGACCACCAAAAAGGTCGGAATTCTGTATTTTGGCTTAAACCTGCAAATTTTAATACTTCGACGGTTGTAATTCGCAAAAAAAAAACATTGAGGCTATAATTCGCAAAAGTGCTAAACTTTAAGGCTGTAATTCGCTAATTAATCATAATAAAATGGTCAAGGAATAAAAAATCGGGTTCAATGAAAGCCATGGAAGGAAAAGATTTGTACCCCATGAAGGAACGACGTCCAGTTTTTTTAGGTTTCTTTTCAGGAATCTCACTGAGACTTTCCAATGATAAACGCCTAGTTGGAGGTACATGTTCTGATTTTCTCCTCACCTGAGACTGTGCTCTGTCCTTTTCATCTGCACCACCTGATTTTCTCCGGAAAGGTCGATTCCCAGATTCACTTAATGCCCTAGGCCTTTTCACTGCCTGCAACAGCTCATTGACTGAACTAGCAGCCATATCTTTCTGACGAGCTGCACATCAGAATTTTTGGAATGCATCATGGTTTATTCATAATACTAATGCATCTCAAATTGAATTACATTCGGGAAGTTCCCGTTTCAAAAATTATAGCCTAGAAATATTATAGGATCAATCCCATTAGCATTAGCATCGGGAAAAAATATTAGGTGTGAGAGTATATAACATATCTTAGGCCTCAATCAAACTTAAGCTTTTAGTTGAATTGGTTCCTAGACATGGTATCAGAAGCCAACGTGACAAGAGGTCACGGGTTCGAATCTCAACCACCTTTCATTTAAAGTGGAATATGGAATATTCAGCTTACGCTTGTGGTTGAGGCCCCAGGATATCTTATATACTCTAACATTTAGGTCAGTGATACTGATAAGTAACCTCCACTAATTAATTTTAATTTAGTTAGAAAAAGCATGAGCTTTTACCCAATAAAAGTCCATCTCCATTGATTCTATAGCATCATGTCGCAATATGATTACTAAGAATCATATCAGCAAATCCTTGTATAGCTTCATAAGATTTTTAATAAATAGAAATGTATTAGGTCCAGGAAAGTTCTAACTACAGAGCAACAATTAGCTTTCTGACCAAAATTCCACCATATTTTGAGAATCTAAATAATTGTAGTTAATTCTTCAAAGAAAACATAATTGCATGTAGAAAAATACATGACTTAGTTAATAAGAAAAAATAATGAAAAGTCTTATATGCCACTAAGTGACTTCACTCACTTAGCAATTGTGCCCTTTAATTAAGGGACTGGACCCAATTTGATACTATAAGCAAACGGACAAGATCAAACTGCTTAATAATTTTTGGTGGAAGGCATTACCTTTTCAAGCTTGGGCCTTTTAACCTGTTTATAAACTTGTCCATATTATTGAGTTGTATATGGTGTGGTTTTAGATGGTTAAAATAACAGAGAGAATTACATAATGTTAATTACAGTCAATAAAACAAGGATTAAACTTACCATCATATCGAATCAATGATTCAGGTAGTCCATTAGGACGAACCTTCTTATCTTTGGAGCCTTCTGTGTGCTTGCTCACCTCCACTTGCATCCTGCCAACTCAGCATTTAAAATACAATTTTAAGATAAGATCTTATGTACCATCACTTTCCTTCATCTACTAATTAGCTAGCACAGTCCAAGCTCTATCTCCATTATGAGAAAGCAAAGTCAAACTTAAAAGAGTAATCAGAGTTTTGATAAATCATAAAGTTGAAAAAATTAGCTTAGGAAAATGACGCCAACGGTCTTAACTAAGAGCTTTGTGAGGGGTATATTTTGATTGGTGATATGCTGTGTAACAGCTTAAGACATAAGAATTAAGAGTTCTAATATCATGGCAAAAAGTCTTAATATTTAAAGCTTTTTTTTTATATCAACAGTCATAAAAATCATCCATCAATCATCACATTACATTACCTCAATGTCATTATGGTCCACTTAAGAAGAGTTTGTTTAAAGTTGGATATTCACGTCAATAAGAAGTCTATTTAATCTTTCAGTTACCACAACGCGACAAAATTACAGCTTTAACTCAGGAACACATCATTAAGAAGTCATTTAATGATATTGGAGTAATAAAATGTTATTGTAATGTTATATGGTCATTGTCATGGTGACAGGTAAATCATGCAAAAGACAAGAAAGCCTTCTATCAACTCATTTTAGTAATGAGTAACGAATAACAAGTAGGCATGTATACATAGGCGGATCTATTATGTTACCTAGGGTAGCACAGGTTACCCATCAAAAGTGGGGAAATTTTTTTTACTTTTGGCTGCCATTAATGTCTTGCTTCCATTGTTGATGTTTTTAGAAGACCATAGGTTGAAGAAAGACACTTATTCTTGTTCAAAATGCTAATTTTATTTTGAATTGCAAGTTTTAATTAGTTATCATGATCTGTCAAATATTCCATATATTGCAATAAATAGAACACAGTAGAATACTTTTCTAGAGCTTTACAAATCATGAATTGATTTTATTCGGTCACTAATATTCTGGAACATGTTTATTTTGGGTACTTTCTATAAATTGTATTTCTATCTTAGTATAGTTTAGTTGTATAGTCAACATTAATTTCTTTTTGTACAAAAGTGATAAAAGGTGCACCAATTACAACCAAAAATAAGAGAGAGAAAACAATTGGAGATAAAAGTAATAAAAGTGGTATATATATCTTATTACTCTTAAAGTGCCAGCAAGGCAAACAAACCCACGGAAAAAAATAAAATAAAGAACGACTATTATCCAGCTAATACATCCAATGCAGAGAAGGACAAACACAGCTAATATTACTAACTAACAATCTTACCTAGATTATTGTACATAACTCAAGAGACAAGAGTAAGAATGAAATTTAATGCCTATTTGTTGAAGAGTCTAAATGTCTACGGTCTTAAGTGTACGGAAGGTGAGACATAGGGATGGTAAAATGAACGGACGTATATGATATGCTCTCCCCCGTATCCATACCCACCACCTACTCACCACCCATGGGGTAAACTTTTCATACCCACGTGGTGTCTGTGCCTTGTTCCTCAACTAGAAATGTAGTGACTCTAGACAAAAAACTGAAAACATGAAATTGAAAAGTTGACAAAATTAATAAAGCAAGTCAATACAGTCTGATTTGACCAAAATATTCCTGTATTTTTTTGGTTTGAATCAATTTCAGGCTATGGGCCAAAATGTCTGATTTATGACTCACTAATTCCAAATCATATCTCATCTCAATTTCAAATTGGATAAAAAAAATTGACATGTCTAATTAAAAAGCATACTATAACATTGTATTGGCCTGTCGAGTCAACAAAAATTAAGCCAGAAAGTAAAGAGTTTCCATATGGTTACAAGTTAATAACTCCACGAAAAAGACCTTTAAGAACTGATAATTATAGAAACAGGATGATCTTTAAAGAGTTATTTCCTAAATAAACCTGAACTTTGAAGAGTTCTGTAGTACTCTGCAATAATAGAAGAATTCTTTACCAATTCCCAAATCTTGGCAGTGTTTTTCAGCCAATCTCGTTCAGACACAGTTCTTGAGAACGAGGGTCGAGCCATAGACAAAATGTGATCCCTGATTCTCCACATCATTGAATCATAGCTTTCGTAGCAAAATTCCAGAGAGTTATCTTTTTTTCTAGGCACCAAAAATAAATCAAGGAGTTTTGAGTCCACACTAGCGTCCTGACTTTCACAAGACTTTGGGAAAGAAACATGATCATTCTTGACTGATCTCGTGAACGAAGATGAATGGAAATATTGCGCAAGAACTTTCTTCATTTGCTCACAATTATGAGGTGAGAGATCATCATTTCGCAACCTACATTATTAGATAATTCTATGAAAAATGCATCAACAACATTTCATTGCTTGGCTCCACCTAAGGTGGCATTTGGACTTTGGAGGGGTCGGATGTACACAACCTTACCCTTGTTATACACTTTTTAGTGATTATAAAGAGGTCATTTCCAATTTACCCTCGGTAAACATTATCTGAAACTTTATATTAATAAAAAGTACACATAATATAAGGAGTCATTTTAATATAGTCCATTATAATTCAAAACGAAAGAAATATAAAAAATGCACAATTGACCAAAATACTAAAATATGTTGGGTTTCTCTTCTACTGTTTAATTCACTAAGGGGGGGTGTTTGGTATGGGTTAACCCAATCCATTACTAAAGGGTAATAAATATCCTTACTTTGTTTCCAATGAATTGTGACCGGTAACTATTTCCTTTTCTTCTCCTCTCTAATAGTACGTCTTTGTAAACAAGAGCTTCAAATTATCATCTTCCTCCTCCTCTCATGCTCTTCAACGATGGTTTATCTGGTGGTGGGACGATTGTTATGTTGATTTTGGGAAAATGATGTAGATGATGCGTACATGCCCTCTTTTTTTCTCATTCCCTTACCTCTCTTTATACAAAACACTATTTAATAATAACACTTGACAATACCCTTGCTCCTTTTAACAAATTCCCTTTCTATTACATTTTCATATCTAATACCAAACACTCTAAATTGACATTATCAAAACAACAAAAAGCTCTCTTAGCAAAGAAACAGAATAAACTTTGTTGGACTTCCCAGTTTATGAAATCATTCTCATCATTCTCTTACAACAATTCATGTTTTTGTAATTTAATGTTTAGGCATTGTAGTGATTCTCTTAAACCCTCCTCCCTCGTTTTATAATCATGTCATAAAATAAAATTTCCATACAATCTTCCTACTTTAATTACAAGAGTTTGATAAATAAGAAAACCTACTTGGTATGTATGAAGACAGGTGTTGCGATGTATTCTTCTCCACCTTCTTGAAGTTTGTCCTTGTTATTCTTATCCGAGCCCAAGCTTGAGCTTTGCAGATGTGAAGTTACTGAGGAAGGATCAGGTAAGCCATGTTTCAATAAATCCACCTGGAAAACACAAGGGCAAAACTCTTGAAACATGAAAATAATCTCCAACTTGCTAAAAGCAAAGAATACTCGAAGAAATCACTCTTAACTCAGCAGGAACTTAAGCTGATACTGTTTTCACAAATCTAGAATTCGTATAGTTAAACGCACAGATATTGTAGAAGCAGCTCTACTTGTACTTGCTATTAGGAAGATATATATCAGCCTAGTGCTTAAAGGCTTAAAAACAGCAATGTATGAAGATTGAAGATGCATAGAAGCAATAAGTATCTAATGATCAAAGCAGTTAACTGCGGTGTCACTATTACTACAGGGTGAGACTACTGCTTAGTAATAAAATAAGTGTAGGAAAATACCGTTGACATTAAGCGCCACATGTTAGCTTCATGAACTCCTTCTGATACCACCAGCAAAACGTGACAAACAGAAGCAAGGAGGACACCAAGCTAGAGAGATTCCTTGCAGCAACAGAAAGATAATGTTTGAATTACTTTTCCTTTCTAATTGCAACCAGTAGCTGAACATCTTAGTTAATTACATTTAGAAGACAAAATATGGTTTCATTGGTGCTAACCTGAATACTTAAAAGCTCATAAGCCAACTCAGATGATGAAGTTTCACCACCTAAAACAGGGACTGTAGACAAACCATCAGGTCTTGTCATTTCAGCCAACACTGATGGGCTAAACACAGGCTGCAAGCACAAATGTATCACATAAGAACAGTTATTTAGTAATGGGCACACCGTAAATTATAGTACCAATAACCAATTCAATATATGAAAAATTGTAAAAAAAACAAACCAACCTTTGCTCAAATGCTCAAAATTAATTCAACTATTGTTATTTAACTAAATCATGTAATTGATGAAAATAAATTCAACTACTGTTTATTCCTAATTTTTGACTTACAAAAAGCTTTGCAAATAGTTATAAACAATAGATAGATTCCCGTGCCAAGCACGGTTTATGAATACTTCAAATAATAAATAACTGATAATATATATGTAATTAAGTTACTATATGACTCCTAAATCATATTGAAACTATGAATTTTTGATTTGTTTCAAAAATAGTAAAAGTATTAATTAGACTCAAATTTTTGATTAGTTTTTCACACTTGCCGAGACAACATTTTAACCATTAATATCTCTAATTATTCTTAATTTAAAATTATAAAAAGTTGATATTAATAATCCTTATTGAGACGAATTAAACAAGATCCCACATGATTATGTTTTAACTTATAGATTAAGAGTAAAATACAAATTAAGAGTGATAAACGAATAGTGCCCAAAAACAAATGCGACTACTAGCTTAACTAGGAGGGAGTATTATATTAAGACATACTACTAATATATATATATATATATATATATATATATAAAACATAATCATAAAATCATGCACTAAACAATATAGATTATAAATAATACAAAAAAATAGAAAATTTGAACACATAAAAAATAATTTAAAAGTTGAATGTCTTTGTAAAACCTTAAATCAAGCTTTCAGCCTAAAGAACATATTTTTTACAATTTTATAAATATATATATATATATATATATATATATATATATATATATATATATATATATATATATATATGGTCAAGTTCCAGTGAAAACCAAGCTTATATGAGAACCGTGAGAAACCAATCTCCCTGATAAAAATGTGTCGCTTTTTTACAAAAAATGTGTTACTTTTAGACAAAAAAATGATACTTTTGTTTTAAAAAAAAGTTGGTACTTTTTAGTAAAAAAAAAGTGTTACTTTCCAAAAAAAATATTTTTTCAGTAAATAGTAACACCTTCATATGAGTTTTTTTCAGAATTTTTTTCTTAAAGTAACACTTTTTTGCCTAATAGTATCAATAAAAACAGTAACACCTTTTTGCCTAAAAGTAACACTTTTTTTGGTAAAAAGTAACACTTTTCTAGTAAAAAGTAACACTTTTTTGTAAGCAAGATTGGTTCTCACAGTTCTCATATAAGGATGATTCTCTCTAGAACTTCTTCCTATATATAGGGTCAAGTTCCAATGAGATCCAAGCTTATATGAGAACCGTGAGAACCAAACTCCCAAATAGAAATGTTACTTTTGGACAAAAAAATGTTAATTTTGTTTTAGAAAAAAGCTGGTACTTTTTAGCGTAGAAAGTGTTACTTTCAGAATAAAATATTTTTTTAAAAAAAACACAAATATTAATAAGTAACACGTTTTTTCCAAAAAGTAACACATTTTTATGTAAAAATAAATTTAAAAAAAAATTTTGCCTAAAAGTAACACATTTTTAGTAAAAACTAACACTTTTTTGTAAAGCAGATTGGTTCTCACGGTTCTCATATAAGGACTGGAACTTCTTTCTATATATATATATATATATATATATATATATATAAAAAAAAAGAAATGTTTCTGAAAGTAACACTATTTTTGTTAAAAAGTACTAGCTTTTTTTAAAACCAAAAGTAACATTTTTTTGTCTAAAAATAACACATTTTCTATAAAAAAAATTACACATTTCTATTAAGGAGATTGATTCTCACAATTCTCATATAAGCTTGGTTCTCACCAGAACTTGACCCTATATATATATATATATATATATATATATATATATATATATATATAGGAAGAACAAGTTCCAGTGAGAACCATCCTTATATGAAAACCGTGAGAACCAATCTTGCTTACAAAAAAGTGTTACTTTTTACTATAAAAGTGTTACTTTTAGGCAAAAAGGTGCTACTATTTTTTATGATACTATGGGGCATAAAAGTGTTACTTTAAGAAAAAAATTCAGAAAAAAATTTATAGAAAGGTGTTACTTTTTACATAAAAAGATGTTACGTTTCGGAAAAAACGTGTTACTTTTTAATATGTTTGTTTTTTTGAAAAAAATTTATTTTTCTAAAAGTAACACTTCTTGTGCTAAACAGTATCATCTTTTTTTTTAAAGCAAAAGTAACATTTTTTTGTCCAAAAGTAACACATTTTCTGTAAAAAAGTAACACATTTTTTTCAGGGAGATTGGTTCTCACGGTTCTCATATAAGCTTGGTTCTCACTGGAACTTGACCATATATATATATATATATATATATATATATATATATATATATATATATATATATATATATATATATATATATATGAAGAAGTTCGGTGAGAACCAAACTTATACGAGAACCGTGAGAACCAATCTTACTTACAAAAAACTGTTACTTTTTACTATAAAAATATTACTTTCAGGCAAAAATGTGTTACTGTTTTTATTATACTATGAGGCAAAAAAGTGTTACTATAAGAAAAAAATTCTGAAAAAAATTCATAGAAAGTTGTTACTTTTTAAGTAACATTTTTTTGTCCAAAAGTAAAACATTTTCTTTAAAAAAGTAACACATTGTTATGAGGCAGATTAGTTCTCACGGTTCTCATATATATATATATATATATATATATATATATATATATATATATATATATATATATATATATATATATATATATATATATAGGAACTTAGAAGTTCCAGTGAGAACCAAAATCATAAGAAGGTGTAAAAAAAAAATCATAAGAAGGTGTTACTTTTTGCATAAAACTGTTTCTTTTCCGAAAAAATGCGTTGCTTTTTAATATTTTTTTTTTTTTAAAATTATTTTTTCTGAAAGCAACACTTTATGCTAAAAAGTACCAACTTTTTTTTAAAACAAAAGTAACATTTTTTTGTCCAAAAGTAACACATTTTCTGTAAAAAAGTAACAAATTTTTATTAGGGAGTTTGGTTCTCACGGTTCTCATATAAGCTTGGTTCTCACTGGAACTTAACCTTATATATATATATAGAGAGAGAGAGAGTTGAGGAATCCGGCTATAGACAAAATAATTACTTGATTTTCTGGGTTTTACACTTCTACCAACTTAATTTGAAGGTCATGATTCTACAATAAAGTATTAATTAGGAATAAAACGTACCTGGGTGTCAAGTAGTATTAAACGCTCTGCAGAAATCCGAGGTTCAATACCAATAGTACAATGCCTGGCATTAGCTCGAGTTTCTTCAGACTGGATTGCAAAAGGAGGTAGCATTCCTACAAAAGCATCCCACATTATATCGATAATACATTAACAACATAGCTCAGAAATATATTTCATTAATAAAATTATAAAAAAATTAATAGCACTAAAGCTGCAATAATGTTGATGAGAGTACCAATCGCATTGAAAAATAATCCGATTTATTAAGTCTCGACTCTCGTGTTGTGTCAATCTGAGTCAGTGTAAATCTATTTTTAGTAGTAGTAAAATAATTTGCTGTAATTAGCTCTACTACAATTTCTTTCGTGTTGTGTAAATCTGTTGCACATACTGTCCCAGAATATTTTTGATAGGTCATATGAAACTTGCTACTTTTGCACAGTAGGTACAAAGCAAGAGTATTTTTGATAGGTCATTTCTGCTCAATTGAAGGCAGTTATTATATTGTAAGGCTCCAAGCTATATACACCTTCACGGGCAACATAAAAGAAACACACAAATTCAAAGGAATAGAAAACTTTCTCCATTTATGGTGAGCTTGAACAAAAACTGCTCATGTTACTTGTTATCAGAACCAAGTTCATGTTGACTCAAATTTAAGATGAAATATTGATATTCATTATCTTGTATTATGCTGCGTTCAAAATCTCTCCTTCTTGCATCAATTTTTTTCTTGCTTTACTCAAAGATTGAGCCTCTATTAAGTAGACCTTTTGTTTCTTATTTAAACCAATCTTTCCTGCAACTCTGGACCTATAGTTAATATAAAAAAAACCCGCCAATTGTTAGTGAAAATGCTTAGAGTGAGCTTGGCTTATATTCAAAATCCACTACTGGAAATGGACAGATCTTAGTAATGGTAGACAAGTTGACTGAACCTGCAAAATATATGGAGTGCAGGAGATCCATGGAGATTATTTAAACTTCAAAGAGGAAACTGGATTTGTTACATGCTTGATAGCAAGGGATGCTGAAGATACCAATAACGATTAGCTGGACATGTGCAATAACATAGGAATTACTTCCATCTCAGGATCCGTGGATAATAAAATACAAGAATCTTATTATTCTTGTACTGTGCCGAGGAAATAAGGAAGATTCTGGAATTGGTATGTGTATGAACTATGAACTACATCAAAAGGGAAGCCATCATCTGACAGTTTACTAATAATAAAGGCCTTTGAAAAGAAATAGATGGTCTGAATATGTTACCACCAATCACTAAGACACATGATACATCATATATTCATACAATTTTACCATCATTTTGTGCTGCATTCTGAGGTCATTCCATCAGATCTATTGCATTTTCCAGTAGGTTTCAAGCCTGTCTTGGGAATTTGGAGTTCCCACTTGCTTTCCAGGTAATTGAGATGAAAAGTAACGAAAGTTGAGCTAGTTAGAACCATGGAAGAGCTATGGTTGAAGTTAGCGTGATAGACCGCAAAGTGAAGAGAAAAAACACAAATCAAACTACTGTCTTTCAAACTTTAGACCTGAGCATGGGTATCCACACAACCGGTGGTTGGGTATTGTCCTAAAATTAGTCAATAGTTTTCAAAGAAGTGATTTTTCACCATTCTCAGGACAGCAACCACAGAGTTGGCTGGGTATTCAATGTAGAAAAAAAATTAAAAAGAAAATAAGGGCAACACCTGAGCTGGTATTCATGGTCCCGGGCACTATTTACCCAAGACTTGGCCAAATTTTCTCCTCGAAGCTGGAAGCCAAGACGTGCACCTAGACCCTGCCTGAGTATTCATGGAAAAAAAGTAGCCAAGAAACAGACTAATGAGCTTAGGTGGACGTGGCCTTTCGAGCCCATTAAACTATCTTTTGCCCAAACCTTGTTACTAGTATAAATTCAATACTTAAGGGTTTCTTTGACCCAAGTTCTAATTTTAGTATCCAACTTTTAAAACTTTATCGAAGTAGTTTCTTTTACCTTAATTTTTTTTTTTTTTTTGGATTTGATGCTATATTCAAATCTTCAACTATGCCTTCTTTTAATTTATGGGTGTTCGTCATAAATTATTAGTCTAGTAAGGGGTGAATTCATGCTGAAATACTGTAGATAAGTTACTTAAAAATAGTGTTTTAAAGTACTTTATGATTGTAGATTTAGTACAAGTAGAAATGCACGTTCGGTTATAATAAATGGCTCGAATTATTGCTTAATTATGATAAAAAAATCACATGTTGACTTATGCATGGATTCTTTGTTTAACTGAGAATATAAATCCAATCGATAATTATATTCCTAGCCCATTTTTGCTCATTTTTTGAATATTGATATAGTGACATATGCATGGAGGATCCTTTGATGACCCTAGATTTAGCATCCTTGATTTTCTTGCATGATTCACTACTGTCTTCAGTTTTAGTTTATGAAAACTCCAAAAATTCATTTGTTAGTTCGAAAAATCTATTGAAGAGGTAATTCTCGTTCCCGAAGTTTGACCTAGACTTACCCAAAGGCTAGCTTTAAAAGGTAACCAGATTTATCTTTGGCTTAGGTCCATTACAACTTGACCGAAGTCAAGAGATCGATGCAATTTTCAATTCTCAAAATCATCATAGTGAACTATGAAGAGTTATGCCACCTTAAGTTTGACTATGACACAATAACCTGGTCATGTCTTACTCTAGCAGTAAAACTTTGTCTATCATGCTATCAAGAACCAAGTACAGATGCGAGCTTTTGAGATTAAAAAAGAAAGAAGATGAAGAAAAGGAAAAAAAAAAGAATTTTGAAAAGAGAAAGAAATTCATGAAAACTACAATATTATCTTAAATGTTGAAGAAACAACTGTTACCCACATCGGAGAAAGAGAAGAGTATGCATCACTTTATATACTCAAGGAGTAACTCCTACTATTACCAATTGGTTTTAGTAGTGAACCTTCTTTGAGTTTGTGAGTGGACTACTTCTTCTCCTCCTTATTTGGGTTGCCCAGGCCCATTTTCTAAATTCTATCATGGTATCAGAGCTCGGTTTGTTGTTGGGTCTTTATACTGGGCATTTAATCTTACCACTGGTTAAGGGGCCTTTAATTGGATGTTCATTCCCAATAGGTTTGTAACCATTCTGGTAGGCTAAAATTCTAAGGACACTCACATGTGAGGGGGAGTGTTGAAGTGCCCATGTGTTACCCACATGTGAGTTGCCCCACATCGGAGAAAGAGAAGAGTATGCATCACTTTATATACTCAAGGAGTAACTCCTACTATTACCAATTGGTTTTAGTAGTGAACCTTCTTTGGGTTTGTGAGTGAACTAGTTCTTCTCCTCCTTGTTTGGGTTGCCCATGCCCATTTTCTAAATTCTATCAACAACTGATGCAGCTCCAACTTCCACTTCCATTCCCTCACCCTTCATAAACAAAACAAAAAAAAAAAAAGAACTTGCTTTAAGGCCCCTCAAATATCTAAAATTACCCTTAACCCCATATGATACAAAGCTAATTCAACCCTCCCAAAGGGTTTAAGGTTGTCAACGAACAAGGTAAAGCAAAAAAAATTCACTTTGGACCGATTGCAAAATTTCTGATAGAAATTGAAGCAAAACGCAAGACGTTACTCAATTTTTTGGGATTCAAGCTAGAGACAAAACAAGCTCAATCTACCCTAATTTAATACTCATGAATGCACTAAAAGTATTAAAGATTACTTGAACTTTGGGACAAAAATAAAGATTCCGTGAGAATAAAACACAAGGTTTTGTATGATAAACAACTCTGAATCTGTGTGCTGCATATTAACTCGTACTTATATATAGAGCTTAATTACATCATAAAATAGCTAAAGAGATCTAAGAAAACCAAGGGTGCATTTGTCCAACATATGAAGAATCAAGAGACAGTTGTATGAAGCACCAAAAGACACTAACTAGCTCCCTAAATTAATTGCAATAACTCCAAACTGAACAATCTCTAATTGATCATACCAACTTATTACAAGACTCTTCAGTTTTATTCCCTCATTACATCACATTTACGTCAAATGAAAATAAATCTTAACATAAACCAAGTAGCTCATGTAAACCAACCAGCCCCATGCACACGTTTTGTAGCATTCAATGCTCAACCCAAGTTATACATGTTACAAATTTAGCTTATGAACAAATGGACTAAAATAAAGCACTTCAAGAACTAATGAAATAAGTTCATGAGACATTCTTGATCTAGGATCACCATCACATTAAATTGTTTGCTCCATAAAAATCAAAAGATAAATGGGCTTAGTTCTTTTAGTGAGGATGGGTTAAAAGAAATGTTTTTTTATTGTTGGGCAACTAATACTATGTCACATGATATTAATGTATGGTTGGTGGATTCGTTGGATCATCAAGTTCGGTTTGAAAAGAGATATTTTCATACATGTTTTAAAAAATGATGTTTGGCAGGTTCAAATTGAATGGTCTTCTAGTTCAAACAAAAGAAAAATTATAACCTTTGTGAGTTTGAAAAGAATAACATTCTCATTTTACTTTTAAAAATAGATGTTTGGCGGGTTCAAAAAGAATGGCTTGTCCATTTAATCAAAAGAAAAACTATGAGCTTCGTGGGTTCAAAAAAAAATGAACTTCTCATTCAAATTAAAAATAAATGATGTGTGGCGGGTTTGAAAAAAGGGCCGCTCTTGTTCAACAAAAGAATAATGAAAATATAACCTTAGTGAGTTCGAAAAAGTGGCTTTCGTACACAAGGCCAAACAATTAACAACGGATATCCTATCCGAAGTGGTTGGAGTCAAAGCATTTGAAGAAACTTTATACAAGATGGCTTTGGACATCACCAAAATACAACACAATTTTTTTGTTTGTAGGACAATGTTACTCAAACCTCAAGCTCCACCCACTTCATATTTTAGTATTAGAAAGCGCACCTCTAATAGAAATTCTAGAAAAATCGTCTTTCTTAGTCATAGCTCTACGAGAAATGTGAGTTGTGTGCTTTTGTGTTCTTTTTGCAGCTAGTTTTTTTTTAGCTTTTTTCATTTTTGGTGACTTTCGGGACAAACTATTTTAAATAATTTACAGTAAAAAAAATTTGTCTTATTCAATGAGTCAAAAAGATAAGAGAAAGAAATTCTCTAGTTTACGAAGAGAGAACAAAACAAAAGAAAACAGTTAAACGCACCACCACTAGGTAACTTCGCTATTGTTGTTTTTTAGTTCTCTTCTTCTATGTTCTTTCTTGTGGATATATTTTTTTCTATTCTTTTATAATATTCATCCCATTTTCTTTTCTTTTCTCCAAATTTTGGTATTATTTTTCTTTTTGTTTCACTTTTTGATTTTATGTATACTTTCAAGTAAATTTTTCTTTTAATTTTCTTCTTCATTTCTTCTTTTACTTTCCGCTTCAATTGATATTTTTTTCTTTCTTTTTTCTTAGTTTTTATTTAATAACAATTAGAATGTAAACATTTAAACATGATGCTTTGTATGTGGGTTTAGGTACCCTCTTGTACCATTTGAACTATAATAGTGGCATGGTCCAAGATAACGAATGTTTGAGATCTTATATGCAACAATAATATGAATCTCACATTGTTTTAAGTATCAAATATTCTTTATAATTTTTATATAAGCTTTAGAGAAAAATGTGTGC
Source organism: Amaranthus cruentus (assembly GCA_019425755.1). Classification (NCBI taxonomy): domain Eukaryota; kingdom Viridiplantae; phylum Streptophyta; class Magnoliopsida; order Caryophyllales; family Amaranthaceae; genus Amaranthus; species Amaranthus cruentus. The sequence continues at coordinate 16,094,126 of CM033454.1, forward strand.
CTAATTAACTGAAAGCTTGCTCTTTCAGCTTGTGCCTTCCGCTTAGGCTCTAACACCTTGGCCCTTTTAAAACTAAGCTTCAAAGAGTTTATGAAAGGTAGACAATGGATGAGAAATGTGAAAGAAGAACGTCACGCTGTGAAAATCACATTAGAAATTTATAAACATTGCTAAAGGAAAAGAAAGTAATAGGGTGCAAATGGTTGTTTAAAACTAAGTTGGAGAGCGAAATAGAAGAAGGCTAAGCTTGTAATCCTAAGTTGTATAGATATGGGCTAGAATATTAGGAGGCATGTGTTCATGTGGCAAATCTGATCATTGTAAGGTCATTGCTAGTAGTGGCTAGTATATTTGCCAAATGGATGTTAAGAATGCATTTGTGCATGCAGAATTGAAGATGTGCATATGACCTCGCCATCAGGATGCATATGGAATGGGGATGCAAAACATAATACAATGGTGTATGTAGATGGTGGTTTGAGATTTTGGTTTTCAACAGTCCAAAACATAATACTCCATGTTCACGTATAATAAATGCATATGTAGCAATAGTGGTGTAAGTAGATGATCTACGTGTAGCTACTATAAACTTTAAATTGAGCTATGAAATAAAACCCTACCTAGCCTCCAATTTTTCACGTGAAAGAGTTGAAAAGGGTACTTCCTTAGCAATGAGGTGGTACTCTAAGATATTCATATGCAATGGACATCATCGAGGAGTATGGAATGCACAAAGCTGAGTAGCTTTGTTGTCTAGTGGTGGATTCAAAAAATTTGTTACGTGGGATTGAATTACAATTGTTAGAAAATAATTGGGGCCTTCTGTATCTTTCATTAGCAAATTTGGCATATAATCAAATTTAATAAGAAAAAATAATAATAATTTGAGTGGGGTTAAATGACCACGTTGCTTAATATGGGTTCCGCCACTGCCCTTGAGACGAATGTAAAGCTTATAAATGAATTAGACTTGTTACCTAATGCAACTGAGTTTCAAAGATTAGTACTCCCTTCTATGCAAGGGACCACATGTAAAAGAGAAAGAGTGTAAGTGTAAAAGTGTGAAAATGTTAAATTTAGCAAGGGTAAATTGGCAAAGTTAACATACTCAAAACAAAAATGAGACACTTAAGGTAACTTAACCCAATAAGAAAATAGGACACTTAGGGCGAATAGGAGGGGTAATAGATTGGTCTAGTATCATACTATCACCACGCTAGACATCACACATGCGTGCACAATTTGAGCCAATGTATACACTATACACAAACGTACACAACCCATATACAAACTACCAACCAAGAGAATCTCAAGGTAATTGTTTAACTGTCTAGGCAAAGGTTGGATTACTTGCTACCCAAGCTCTAGGAAATCAACGATCCGATTTCGCATTTTGTTGGGTAACTCCACATTTTCATGGACATATAAGACACAACCAGGTTTCTGACTTTTGTATCCTTAAAGTTCAATGCTTGTGAGGTCACATGGCTCAAACAACTAATTGAAAACTTAGGTTTGAAGAACCTAGGCCCTGCCCATTGTGAGTTGTGACAACAAAGTTCTCATATCCATAGAACAAAGCAAGTGGAGTTGGATTGTCCTTTCCTCGAAGAAAAGATCACTAGAGTAGAGGGACTATCAAATCCATCTTCATTCCAGCTCAAGAATAACCAGCACTCATTTGACAAAACCTCTATTTATAGCTCACAACAATCACCCTCTACCCCAGCTAGAAACTTTTATCCATTCTCTTTAGGGTTGAGTAAAACTCTTGAGATATGTGTATCCAATGTGTCCTTACTCATAACTTTCAAGTATTTACAAACTTTTTAAAATAAGATCATTGGCAATAGTAGAATCAAATAAAAAATATCACTTAGTTAAACAATGAAGGGCACATTCTCCCAACTAATTTTGCAATTCATTAAGTCCAATTCAGGTCCAAAAAGTTTTTCCCGTCAATTAAATTCTAAAATAATCAATAAAGTTCTTCCAATAAGTTGGTTAAGTTCTAATAAGGGCAGCAGCACAGAGCTACACTAAGAGAAGAAAAACACAAAGAGATGAAAAAAATTACCAGGAGAAGAAGGATCAAACCCATAAATCACATTCATTAAAGAAGATTTGCCAACTCCAGGAGACCCAATTACTCCAACCACAGTAAATTCAGTGTTATCTGTCAGAAACTACCCAAAAAGAACACAGCTGAAACCCAGTAATAAATGCAATAAAATAAGCAAAATGAAGCTTTAAGCAGCAAGAATAAGAAAATCATACAGGAAGAAAACGATCAAAGTGAAAGTCCCAAGAATCTGAGAGGAGATTCAGGGATCCCACAGGAGGAAGACGAGATCGAATTGAAACTGATGATGTATCTTCTTCAGCAGAGGTACCTCGGATGAATTTACCGGCGGCAGAAGGACCTCCGGAGACGAGACCAGGCTTTGCTAGTAAAATTTTAGGACCACCAGGCCCGCCGCTACTGCTCGACGACATGTCTGTTATACTCACTACTACACACTGTTGTACTGGATCTTTCCGAATCTCCACTACTACTACTAGCTACCTGCTTAGCTTATGTAGAATGGGTTTCCCGTGTCTGAATTTTTTTTAAAGGTGTCTGAAATTTAACTTTCCTAGCTATTTACCCTGTTATTCACGTAATTATAGAATTATTTTGAATAAAAAATATAATATTAACTAGATAGATTCCCGTGTAAAACACGGATGTAATAAATATTTGTTTATGTGAATATATTAATATTAATTTATAAATTTATTTATTAACAACATAAACTTAATCATTAAATCTTGTATAATATAATTGATAAAGCAAATAATTAAATAATTTATTATAAAGTTATATTAAAAGATATATGCAATAAAATAGACAAAAAAATAACAATCAATCAATAATTTTTATCAATTTGATTATCGTTAAGCTATAATATATCGATGAAATCACTCAAAAAGGTCAAGAAATGTCCGTCAGTAGTTTCTATTAAATTAAATTTTAATTACTCCAACTTTAAAATGTAATAGAATACTTTGTTTATCATAAAAAAAATATTTTCTTTTCTACGATCCTATCATTGGAATATTTTAGATTTTCCATCAACATATTATATTTTAACTTAATTTGTAGATTTTTATCATGTATGATTATAAAATATTTTTAAATGAATAATAAAATAGATAAATTGAATATAAAATATAATATAAATTTTGAGCTTAAGACTTACTAATTACTATTGTGTATTTAAAGTAGAAAATTAAATTATTTTATTTTTGTCTTTTTGTGATTGGGTCACTTCTTATTGATATAAACTTTGATTTTATCTAAGATTTGGGGTAAAAAATATTGTCGATTTAATAAGGAAATATATTTTATCTAAGATTTGAGCTTAAGACTTCCTAATTACTATTGTGTATTTAAACTTATTGGTATTGATTTATTGATTATTGATTTATTGATTTATTGATGATTGATAGATAGATAGATTGGAAATAAAATTATAAATGAAAATAGAACTGCTATGGTTTGTAAGCCTCCAATGTATAACGTGCAAACCAGTTGAATACTATATATAAATATTGCTAGAATATATTGTAACGGTACAATTTGGATTTTGTTAACTTAAATAAATATTGCTAGAATATATTATAACTGTCCAATTTGTATTCTGTTAACTTAAATAGATTCAATTGATTTAGCAAATTATTTTCACAAAATAATCAGCTGCAATTCAGAGAAAATGGGCGGGAAACTAATGAAGGAGAGGCTGACATGTGTCAGTCTCGTTTCTTCATTAGTATTTTTTATAGATTTAGATTGTTGTTAAATTAATACAAATGTATTTTCAACAATTATATCTATAAAGTTTGAACATAACCAAAAAAATATCAACTAATTATCATACAAAATATCTTCAATTTGTGTTAAGTTTATCAAATAACCTTAATATTAATATTTGGGAAATTATCATTGGTGCCCTTGAGGTATGCGTTATTCTCAATGGTGTATAAACTCTCTTTTTTTTCAATGGCACCCCTGACGTTTAGGGGTAATAACATCCGTGACACTTTTCAACTTTTTGTCGTTAAGTGCACGTTAATTTTGAAATGTAACCTAACCATGGTTACTTTGTTGATGTTTATATACCCAGGTTAATTCATTTGAGGAGCTGGTCACCATTTGCGATTATCCTTCTTCTCTCTTTCCTATAAACTTCCTTCTCCTTCCATGGCTACTTCATCCAAGAACTCATCATTTTGCGGCAAGGTGTACTCTGGTACCTCCAAAAGACATCAGGCAATCCCTAGAGTTGAAGCTGGTGATAGCTGGGTAAGGTTGAAGAAATGCGACTGTGATCCCTCTAAGTTTTATGATGTTAGGGTTTCGGGTTCAGTTACCAATCTGGGAAGAATCTATTACAAATGTATTTCGTGCCAAACATTCGAATGGGACTATTCTTATGATTTGAAGGAAAATCTTCATGAAGCTACACTTACAGATGCAGAAGAGCCTGCTTCTACTGTCTTGAATAGAGAAGAATTCAATAAACTCAAAGCTAGTGTTTTAGGGTTGTCTAATAAAGTTGATGGCTTACTTAGGGTTGCTGACTTCATGAAATATATTGTAATGTTTTTCTTGTTATTGTTGGTTGTTGCTATTATTAAGCCCTAAATTATGTATTGTAAACTTAGAGCTATAGTATTATGTATTGTTAACTTATTGAAGCTAATGAAATGGTTTTTCTATCTAAACATTGTTCTTAAACATCACTACTGAAATGTGTTGATATATTACATTGCTTTGAATGATTAAGTTCAAATGCCATACAAAAGTTAGTTAATTTGTTCTTCAACCATATATATTACATACAAAAAAGGATAACCCTACTAAGTTCCAAAAGTTAATAGTTAAAAGTACATGACATTAACAAATTTCAGTGAGTTTTGCCCTTTCCCTTCTTTGTTGGCTTGGACTTTGTCACTGATTTCTTTGCATTGACTTTGGAAGTTGAGGCTTCATCAGTGTTTCTTCGTAACCTTTGCTTCAATGTTGCTCCCCCTTTACAAGTGGACTTGTTGTGGCCAAACTCCCCACATTTTCCACACTTCACAGTCTTGCTCCTTTTTCCCTTCCTCTCCTCATCATCACCTCTTCTCCTGTTCCTGCAAGGTCTTCCAACTCCTCTCTTAATCACAGGGGGTAAAATCAAAGTATTGAAAACAGTAAGTATTAGAGATGCCAAACATTGTATGTGACACAAAATAAATGAACTAATTTTCATACCTTCTGCCTATCAGATATTATGCACCAATTGTCACCTCTCTGACTTGGTTCAAGAACATGCTTGAGATGCCAAATGAAAAACTTCCAACTCTCTTCATCGTCGCTTGAAACCACAGCCCATACAACTGGAAACAGTTCATTGTTGCCATCTAGGGCAATTGCAGATAACAAAACTCCTCCATAATTACCCTTTAGATGAGCCCCATCAACTCCAATCACACTCCTACAACCAGCAAACAGGTCATCCAAGGAAGCCTTGAAAGATATGAAAATGCTCTTAAAAACTAGGGGTCTATCTGGATGTGTAGGGGAAACCAAGCACAATTTGCATGTGACCCTTCATTTGTGGATTTAATTACATCACAATAAGAAGGCAAGGAATTGTATGATGTGTCATGCCCACCATTTATGATACTCAATGCCATGTTCCTTACCCTATACAATCCTGCTTGAGCCATCTCCACACCATACCTTGACCACAACAGCTCATTCAATGCTTTACCTAGGATGTCATTGTTAGCCCTAATGTCGTCAAGTAATACATTGCACGCCCATTTAACACTCACCATACTGTTTCAAGTTTCTATACCCAAACATGTGTGTTCAGCATTTTGGATTTTTTGATAGCCCATGTAACCCCATCAGGCAACCTAGAAGCATGCAATCTCCATTCACAGTTTGCATCACTACACCTGGCTGTGTACCTTGTGTGGTCAGCCTTATCAACAACAATTGAAAACCCTGATTGTATGCAATAGTTCCTAATAACATCCCTGAGATGTTGGTTATCTGTAAACAATTGCCACTCTCTAATCTCAATGTTGCCAGATGTCATGTCTTCATACAACTGTCCATTCCTATACAACCTATTCAAATAACTGTCAAAACTATCACATTGATCATCCCAAACTGGACCCTCAAATGGATCAAAGTTATCTCCAACTAAATCAACATCATCATCCACAACATCTTCTTCACTGTCAACCAATGAAACACTGTCACTATCACTGTCAACCTCAGATGGAATGAAGGATTCATCATCACTTTCACTTTCACTAAGCAAGGGCCCTGAAGTAGATGCAACACCCTCCTTTTCCTTACTCAGCTCAACAAGCCTTGGAGACCTTCTAGTAACCACCTGCTTAATTCCCTTCCTTCTCATAATACTCTTTGGAATTCTTTTGGTTACAGTAATCTTTGGAGTTTTGGTTGGGGTATCCTCTGTCTGGATAGGTTCCATTACTTTCTTTGGGGTTTTTTTGGGTGTGAGTTTATTTGGGGGTTTTTTGGGTGTCACTTTCTTTGGGGTTGTTTGGTTTGGGGTATCCTCCTTTGCCTCCTCATCATCCTCCTTGTTTAGCTCATCCTCAACATTCAAAACAGATTGCTTCTCATGGGGTACACTAGGGGTTGGAATTATCATGACAACATCATCATCATCATCATCACCATCATCAGATTCAACAGGGTTTGGTTTGGGCTCCATCTCTTTCTTCTGTGCATTTTGCTTTAGGGTTTCCCTAAGTCTCCTAGCATTATCTAACAACACACTAGGTTTAGAGTCTCCCACTTTGATGCAAATACTTTCAACTCCCCTATTTCTGCTAAACATTTCCAACAATGCTTTGTCATCAACAATCTGAACGTGTTTCTTTTTGTACAGATAACTGAAACTGGGATGCTCAGGCATCAAATGTCCCAAAGACTCAGCTTTATCCCAATAATCTATGATCATGTCCAACAAGTTGACTAAGTCTACATCCTCAACAAATACTTCTGTCTCAATACCCTTATACACAAACTTCAACAACACACAATCATCCATTTACAATCTATCAACAAAAACACCAAAAAAAACCATCAACAATCATAAATTGCACCAAAAAATCAAAATTCAAAAAAGCCCTAATTTTTAGGGTTCATTCTTACAGAGAACGATTCAGAACAACTTTAAACACCATAATTCACCAAAAAAACCCTAATGTTACCACATTTTAAGAAGCAAAAATGGAAAAAAATGCACCATTACAGTCGGCATTTAGGGCAAAAAACAACACAGACCAAGTACTTGCATGTACAGAAAGAAAAGTAAAGTAGATTCGAGAACTTACCAGCGTGAATTCGAGCAGCAACGAGGAGGAAAAATCGTTAAAAATGGCGTAATCAAGCAAG
>CM033454.1:16106596-16284096 GCA_019425755.1 Amaranthus cruentus
AAAACGAACTCTGTCGGCCACTGGAAAACGTTTACATCAAATCAATCTGTCGGGTGCTGCCTACTGCTGGTGCCGCCTGCCGCTGGTGCATCCATCTAGACTGTTAGTGCCGTTGTTGGAACCGTCGTGCCTGTGTTCATACTCTGTTGCTGTTGAAGAAGAGTAATTTTACTGTGTCTGTTTGTTTCTTTTCGTTGCTTTCTTTATGTCTGTCTTTAGTCTTTCTTCAACTATGAAAAGTAATTGATGTTGCAGTGGTATATTAGTCAAGTGTGAAGTTTTGTATTGGTAAGTGCGATGTGATTTAATAAAGGTTTTAACTTTTTTTTCATGTACTTTTATTAAATTGGTTTTCAATCTTAATTTGGCTTTTTTTTAATTCTTTATTAAAATTGAATCAAGTTTACTTTTATATATTAAATTAATTAGATGTGGATATGTATTAGAGAAGGTATAGATCATTTTCAATTAATTTACATTATAAGAAAGTGAAAATTGAACAAATCAACTATAGATTATAGGTTTGTATTTTTAATTTGTTAATGTCTGATTTATTTTTTAATCGTTACTTTTCACATTAAAGTTATTATATAGGTTTCAGAATTGTTATTAATTGAATTTTATACATCTAGAATTAGAGATCAACTACAAATATATATTAAAATTTATTATTAATTAATAGTTTTTATTATATCAATATTTCAGGTTTTATTATGAAAATAAACACTCTTGATTCTTATTTTTCTAAAGCAAAACACACTTGTGATCCTATTGATGAAGGACATGAGATATCAAATCAAGTTATCGATGTCCAACCTTGTATTCTTGATGATCAACCTAGTAATTCAATTGATTAGCCACACAATGAACAATTTAGTACAACTTTTAATGCAAAGTTCTCGATGACAATTTATTTGTGCGGGATCCAGCATTACGTAAGTCAATTACTAGATATCCTCCAGATAAGCAACTAGAAGTGATAACAAAATTTGTTGAATATGGACCTTATCAAGTTCCCATATCCGAGTACCCTCTAACTGTTGAAAAAGACGGTCATCATGTACGATGACTTCAAGCTCAATAACTTAAGACATGTAATTGGCTAAAGTATTCAAAAACTACTGACGCTGCATATTGTTTCCCATGCTTTCTTTTTGGAAAGAAACCATTAGGAGAAATCGGAAAGGATGCTGTAGAAACGCTTAGAGAATATGAATGCAACAAGAGGGGGGGTGAATTGTTGTATTGCTTTAATGAGTATTTATGCCCTGTTTTTGCGGAAATTGAATCTAACAAAATACTAAAGCAAATGCAAGAATATAAAAGGAAGACAAGATTTTTACGTGGAAACTTTCTAGGCCTAATAGAAAGAAAACCACGACCACTCCGGATTTTAACTTCTCTTATTATGTTTTAGGTAATTACAACTCAATTACATAAAACAACTTCTTCTATTTCTCTTCTAGGCCACTTCTCTTCTTCTCTTTCTCGTTCTCTTCTCTCTTACAAAATCTTGCTCACGATTCCCCTTAGACTTCCCCAAGTCTAATTTACATACTTAAAAACCCTTACAAAAATAATTCTCTAAAATTGGATAAAGACTAAATTATAGCATAAGAAAAATATCAAGAATTAATTGGCAAATTGTAAGAATGAATATTTTTCTCTCTTGGGTGATCTCTCTAGATTTTTCGGTGTTGGGCACAATCCACACATTTATTAGCCGGTTGTATTTTCTCTTTTATAAGAGTTAGAACCGTGTAGTTAGCCATTATCCCATGATCATAAGATGTGGGGATTTGGATAATAGCCTTGGAGGTTACTCCAAGTATCACGGTTACAATTAGTAATTAATAAGCTAATTTTAGTAAGTTGAAGACTTATTCAACTTATTCCCTATTTTAGTGGAGATAAACTAGGAGCTCTATTTTTAGCCCTTAAGATTTATTTTAATTAATTTTGCCAATTAATCTCTTATGCTATTATTTAGTATTAACCGTACAATCAACTAAATAAAGAAAAACTAATTTTTCCTACGTTCTTTTAGTTGACTGACTTCTCAGACTGCTTCGCTGGGAACACTGCACTGTCTCCGTCAGCTTTCTTTTCAATTTGTTGAACTTGGAACAGTAGTAATCGATCCTTCTTTTGACTTTCCATTTGGACTTCAAGATTGACTGCTTTGACTTTGACTTTGACATTTGACTTTGACACGTACATTATTCTTTAAGCAAGTCTCTTAGGTGCCATCGACGATTTTGGCAAGTCGGATATTTGACCTACAAAACAATCTGTAAAGCTTTGTTTGTTTATAAATGTTACGTCATCATCAAAACTCAAATAGGCCAACAAATTTCCCCTTTTTGATGATGGCAAACTTTATAAACAAACTTAATTAAAAATATAGAGTAAAATAAATAAGCTAGAACATGCTAGAGATTAACGCAAGTCTAAGCACATTTAGCAAATTTAATCATTACAAAATAATTTACTAAACATCCATCAAAACAGTTTACTCTAATATTGTACTTTTTAAAACATATCAAAGACCATGTGATTAAACATGACTTATGTTTTCAAAAGTAATCATAAATCAAAAGTAATAATAAATACAATAAACACAACAACTCAAGTATCAACTTTCTACTAAAGTGAGGTTGTAAGAATTTTCTAAATGAAACAAAAGTGATTAATCATAAACGAAACATAATAAAACATAAACAGGAACCCATAAACGAAACATGTAGCATGAACGAGTACTTTAGCATTAACAAAGACTAAGTTATGCGTATAGCACTCACAAGATCATTAAGTTTGTTGCCTTTCTTCCCCCTTTTGACATCAATCAAAAAGTAGGGGGTTGATCATACCACAGCACTAAGGCAAGCATTAGTAAAATTGAGAAAGTAAGCAGCAAACCAAATTAGCAAGTACCAAAACATAGTCAAGAAATGCAAAGTGAAAACATCATAGGCCATAATAAGATAGTGCATAGAAAGGAATTAGCAGCATAATTGTTAAAATTACATCTTGGCGTACCCCAGCATGGTATTCAAAATAGAAATTGTTTGATTGTTTAAAGGAAACAGTCGATGAGGCCAACAAACCAAAATAAAATTAATACATAATGAAAGTAGACAAGCAGAAGGAGGGATCACAGGGCAGTCTCTTCATCAATGAATTCGGTCTGCACTTCCACTGTATCCAGCTTTGCGCCTAGACGGGTCTCCATCTGGGTGATCTGGTCAGTGATTGAGGCAAGTGTGACGCGAATTTCATCCTGGAAAGCATGTAGTTGAGACTGAAAATCAATGAACTTAGAGAGTATAAGATCAAGGGTAGCAGAAGGAACAGCTGATGGGATGTCATCAAAACCAGGTGAGGTGTGTGGTGGTGAAGTGGGTATAGCTGATGGTGCGATGGTACATAAGGTGGTGGAGGTGTAACTGGCTTTGGTGAAGGAGGAGTTTGGGTAGGTTGAAAGGTGACTTCATCATCCAGACCAGAGGAACGTATTGAGGCCAACCTACGGCTCTTTCTTGGAGTGAGCGTAGGTTCCTCCTTAACTGGAACAGCAATATCCTCGTCCTCTGAACTATCACTGGAGCCAATCTCCTCAAGTTCAGCATTCTCCCCCTCTTCAGAAACTTCCCCCTTACTCACAGCCTCCCCCTATTCCTTTTCAACTTCTGCCTTTTCAGCGCTGGCAGTAGGAACAGCTCCTTAACTCACTTCTTCTCCCTCCTTCCTTTCTGCTTCTTTTTCTTCTTCTTCCTTCTCCTCATCAGAACTAACATTATCAACATTCTCCAATACATCCTCTAAAATCCCCTTCTCAATCAGTGTAAGACGCAAATTATTCAAACATTTTGTACCAATCTTGTTATTTCCACTCATGGGAAATTCCAATCCTTCAAGAGGAACACCAAATTTCTTAAAAACGTGGGTTAACAGACCCCCATACCCCACCATACTCTTCTTTTCAATGCAGTCCGACAAATGAGAAATCATTAATGAAGGGAAATTCGTCTTTATATGGTTAGCCAAACAATAGATTAGGGTAGCATCGCGAAGATTTACCTCACTGCACTTAGAGTTGCGCGGCAAGATGAATCTTCTAGCAACATTGTGCAGCAGTTTATGGAGGGGAGACAACGAATTGTGGCTAAAGCGCTTTTTATCATGAATCCCTAAAAATTTTAACACAGTTTTCTCATTTATACCTGAAAACACGATTTTTGATCCAACATAATAAGTATCAAACCCAATAGCAGGAACTTCGAACCATTCTCCCAACATGAGACTATTAAACTCTATTTTAATTTCCTTAACTGAGCTAGAACAAACACTGTTTTCAATAGAAAAATTTTGTATGAACTCACGCATGAGATTTGGGTAAATCGGGTTGCATGAATAATCATACATTAAAACCTCCCATCCTTGATTACTTAAAATAGCATGCAATTGAGGAAAGGAGTTTGATTCATACCAAGATCTTGTCCAATCCAAACCGCTGACATATCTCTTTACCAATTTCTTCAGCGCTACTAGGGTCCAGTAGCTTGGTTCTCTTTGATGGCCTGGATGAGGAAATCCCTTTGGGATGAGATCTTTTTGTTCCGACTTGCATGGTTTTGGGTGTGATTGATCTTTGACATTTTTGGACAATGAAGGATGTGCTTCAGATGATGATGGGTGTATCACTTGAAGAGGTTCTAAGATGATTTGGGTGATTTCATGGTTTGAGGAAAATGAAGATGGAGGTTTGAGAAAGTGAAAGGTAAGAGAATTGACGGTTTTAGAGGGTTTTAGCAAGAAGTGGTACTTGGGGGTAATGATGGGTGAAAGGTGTGAGTGATGGATGGGATGTGAGAGAGTGGGTTTTAATGGGGTGAAGGGACGGTTACACGAAAAGTTTGTACTACTTCTGGGCTTCATTTTAAAATTAGAGAACCCGATGGTCCGTCTTCTACTTTAATTTAAGTTGACTCACCGAAAAATAAATAAAATAAAATGCTGGAATTTTGTGAAAAAGAAAAATAAAAATTAGAGAAAAACATATGTCCTCGTTTTTTTTTTTTTTTTTAATAATAGGAGGACATAATTACGTGAAGTAAACTTATGCTACTTGGTCTAATCAGTTAAGCATGCAATCAAGAAAATATTCATGGCACATACTTGAGATAGTTGCATACCTAAATCTCGCAATAATTGATTTCTCAATCATGGTCGTTGTGGTTGATCTAACCCTTCCAATTTTCACGATGCTTTGAGGAGGTTTGCTAGCATTAAACTTTAGTGAAGCTTGATCATACCTAGCTCCAACCTCATCTTTTCAAATTGTTCCCTAGGAAGTGGTTTAGTCATTATGTCTGCAACTTGCTCATTAGTACTGACATGTTTAACAATAATATTCTTATGTTCCACATTATCCTTAAGAAAATGATGTCTTATATGTATATGCTTAACTCTAGAATGATGCACGGGATCTTTTGATATGCATATGGCACTAGTATTATCAAAATAAATAGGAACGCATTTAAATTTAATACCAAAATCTCTTAGCTGTTGTTTTATCCAAAGCATTTGGGAACAGCAGGCTGCTGCTGCCACATATTCAGCGTCAGCGGTGGATAAGGCAACGGTGTTTTGTTTCTTGGAACACCAAGATACTAAACATGAGCCAAGAAATTGTACCATTCCTGAAGTACTCTTTCTATTCACAAGATCTCCTGCATAATCTGCATCACTAAAACCTTTCAAGTCATAGACATCACTTTTTGGATAAAATAGGGACAAGTCATCTGTTCCCTTCAAATATCTTAGAATTCTCTATACTGCCGTATGATGTGATTTCATAGGATTTGATTGAAATCTAGCACACAAACCAACACTAAACGAAATATCGGGTCTACTAGCAGTTAGATATAGTAAAGATCCTATCATGCCTCTATACATGGTTTGATCGACACTAGTACCATTCGCATCTTCATCTAATCTAATGTTAGTGGCCATAGGTGTATGGTTTGTTTTAGCGTTATCAAGACCATATTTCTTTAGAAGTTCTTTTATATATTTTTGTTGATGTATGAAGATACCGTTAGCAGTTTGTTGAATTTGCAGACCAAGGAAGAGATTTAATTCTCCCATCATGCTCATTTCAAATTCATCACTCATTAGGTCAGCAAATTCTTTACACAATGATTCGTTGGTGGCTCCAAAAATAATATCATCAACATATATTTGAACAACTAAAATATCCGAACCTCTATTCTTAAAGAATAACGTCTTGTCAATTTTACCTCTTATAAATTTGTTTTCAATCAAAAATTTAGATAATCTCTCATACCATTGTCTAGGAGCTTGTTTGAGCCCATAAAGAGCTTTATCAAGCTTATAAACATGATCTAGAGAGGATGGGTTTTCGAAGCCTGGTGGCTGTTCCACAAAGATTTCTTCATCTAGAAAGCCCTTTAAGAAAGCACATTTCACATCTATTTGGTATAATTTAAAATTCATAAATGCAGCAAAAGAAATTAGAATTCTAATAGCTTCTAACCTTGCTACGGGAGCAAATGTTTCTGTATAGTCAATACCTTCTTGTTGATTGTACCCTTTGACTACCAGTCTTGCCTTGTTCCTTACTATTGTTCCATGCTCATCCAGCTTGTTTCTAAAGACCCATTTTAATCCAATTATCTTTTTTATTCTTGGGTTTTGGTTCCAAGTGCCACACTTTGTTTCTTTCATATTCGTTTAGTTCATCTTGCATTGCCACAACCCAATCTGAGTCTTGTAATGCTTCTTCGTGATTCTTGGGTTCCAATGTTGAGAGAAATGCAAAGTGTGCACAGAAGTTTCTCATCTGGGATCTTGTTTGTATTCCCTTGCTTAAGTCACTCAAGATCAAGTCAAGTGGATGAGACTTTTGATGTTTCCATGGTTTAGGTACGAAGTCTCTTGTGGATACTGATGTGGAAGCAGGTTCATTGACTTGACTTTCATTGTGCTCAGCTTCATTTCTTTCATTTTTTACTGCTCTGGGAACGTCTGGATCAGGAACATCTGGCTGGTCCTGATTTTCCTACTATTCCTGTTCTTGATTAGGTTCACCAGTTTGAACCTGTTGCTCTTCATTTGCTTCTTGTTCTTGCTCTTTATGTATGTTCTCATCATCTTCCAGGTTAGCAAGACCTATCTTAAAATCACCTGTTTCTTGTTCACTTGTCATAAAATTTGTTTCATCAAAAATAATGTGAACAGATTCTTCAACACACATAAATCTCTTATTATAAACTCTATAAGCTTTACTATGGGATGAGTAGCCAAGAAATACTGCCTCATCACTTCTTTCATCAAATTTACCTATATTTCTTTTTTCATTTACGTGCACAAAGCATCGACATCCAAATATGCGAAAATATGAAATATTAGGTTTAATGCCTTTAAACAGTTCATAGGGTGTTTTAGAAGTGATTGGTCTAATTAACACACGATTTACAATATAGCATGCAGTATTAACGGCTTCAGCCCAAAAGTTCCTAGGGAGACCACTAGCTATTAAGATGGTTCTAGCCATTTCCTCTAAAGTTCTATTTTTACGCTCCACCACACCATTTTGTTGGGGTGTCCTTGGTGCGGAGAAATTGTGACTTAAACCATGCTCGTTGCAATAATCCATAAACCTTGAATTTTCAAATTCCTTACCATGATCCGATCTTATGTGGACAAGTTGATTGTTACTAGATTTTTGAATTTTATTGGCAAATGCAACAAATTCATCAAAGGCCTCATCTTTGCTGGATAGAAACAATGTCCATGTAAATCTACTGTAATCATCAACTATAACAAATACATATCGCTTTCGACTGCGACTTTGGATTCTCATTGGTCCACAAAGATCCATATGAATTAATTCAAGTGGCTTTGAGGTGGTCACGATATTTTTAGGTTTAAAAGACGACCTTACATGTTTTCCTTTGGCACAAGGATCACATACTTCATACTTTTGAAATTTAAAGGACAGTAGTCCTCTAACTAGGTCTTTAGTTCGTAAAGCATTAAGCAATGAGAAACTAGCATGACCTAGACGTTTATGCCAGAGGAGATGGTCATCTTCTAAAACACTAAGACACGTTAGACTGGTTTTAGGAATAGTGTGAAGGTCCACAACATAGGTGTTCCCTTTTCTGATTCCTTCCAGAATGGTGTCCCTTGTGTCATTCCTAGAAATAATGCACTTTTCAGAAGTAAAGTTTACAGAGTTACCTTTGTCGCAAAATTGAGAGATACTTAACAAATTGTGTTTTAAATTCTCGACTAAAAATACATTATCAATTGCATTGGAACTTGACCTTCCTACTTTTCCTTTGGCAATGATTTCGCCTTTCATGTTGTCTCCAAAGGTCACAGTTCCTCCATCATAGGCTTCTAGTGAGAGAAATTTTGAACTATCACTGTCATGTGCTTGGAACACCATCGCCGAGATACTATGTGTGTTCCCTCACTAGAACCTAGCAAAACTAACTAATGAGTTGAGGGTGGAACCCATCCAACCTTGGGTTCCATGTCGATTATGCATGAGTCATATTTCTTATTCCAAATCCTATCGACATATATTTGGTCTGCTTTTGTTATGTTGTTCCCTTTTTAAACATTGATATTTCAGTGCCGTGCTTTTGCCACAAAAGGAAATGTGATCTTACTACTAGGAGATCAACATAGACCTTTTTCTCCAACCCTAACAATTTGTATTGACTTATTTATCTCTTGAATAGGTTTGGTCTTTATTTTTTCTTCAAGCCCTAACAATTTGTATTGACTTAATTCAATATTTAACATGATGGTTTCTTGTTTTACCTTTTCCATAATTTCCTTTAACATCACATTTTGATCAAGTAATTCAAGTTTATCCAATCTAAATAGGTAATTAGGAAATGAATTAGAAGACGATACCTCTTTTCCTTTAGACTTTTCATCATGTGTTGCCATGAGACAAAGATTAGCGGTTTCTTCCTCACCGGAGCTTCTGTTCACTTCACTTTCGATTCTCCCACGCTATCATTGCTTCAGAAAGTCGCTTTGTTGAAGTTTCCTTTGTTCGGTTGTATTCCTGTTTCCCTTGCCTTCCCTTTACCCTTCTCGTTCTTCCATTGAGGGCACTCTTTGATGAAGTGGTCAGTGCTTCCACACTTGTGACATTCGAAGTTGGTTTTGGAATTTGCCGTTCCTCTTTCTTTGTTGTTTCTTTGATTGTTATATCGGCTGTTCCTGAAAAACTTCTTGAACTTTCGAACCAACATGGCAGTCTCTTCCTCATCACATTCTGACTCTTCTTGTTCATTCGCTGCCAGAGCCAAGCCTTTGTTTCTGGAACTATCAGCTGTTCCCAGATGTAATTCATGAGTCATCAGGGAACCAGCCAACTCTTCCAGATTGAATTTGGTGAAATCTTTAGATTCTTGTATGGCTGTGACCTTAGCTCTCCAGCGATCATCTTGAGGTAAGCTTCTGAGGATTTTCCTAACCTGTTCATCTGAGAGAATAAGCCTTCCAAGAGAGACAAGTTCGTTTGTAATGTTAGTGAACCTAGTGAACATTTCTTGAATACTTTCTCTAGGTTCCATAACAAATCTTTCATATTTTGACATGAGCAAGTCAATCTTGGAACGGTTCGCTTCACTGGTTCCTTCATGGGTAACTTCCAGCAGATCCCAAATCTGCTTGGCTGTTTTGCAACCCATAATTCGATTGTGTTCATTTGGTCCAAGCCCACAGTGAAGTAATTTGATGGCAAGAACATTCATCTCCATTTTCTAAAAATCTTCTTTCTCATATTCAGTTATCGGTTTGGGAACAGTCTCGTTATTGGAGTTGGTAGTGGTTACCTCAAAATCTCCAACTTCGATGACTCTCCAAACTTGATAGTTTTCGGCCTTGATGAAGATTTCCATCCTATTCTTCCAATATGTGTAGAATTTTCCATCGAACATTGGCGGTCCCTGAGTAGAGTAACCTTCTTCCATACGTTCATTTATTTTTAGCATCTCTAATATACCAAGATACGGCTCTTAGGGTTTCCTGATCAAATGAGGAACAGGGCTCTGATACCAATTGTAGAAACGCTTAGAGAATATGAATGCAACAAGAGGGGGGGTGAATTGTTGTATTGCTTTAATGAGTATTTATGCCCTGTTTTTGCGGAAATTAAATCTAACAAAATACTAAAGCAAATGCAAGAATATAAAAGGAAGACAAGATTTTTACTTGGAAACTTTCTAGGCCTAATAGAAAGAAAACCACGACCACTCCGGATTTTAACTTCTCTTATTATGTTTTAGGTGATTACAACTCAATTACATAAAACAACTTCTTCTATTTCTCTTCTAGGCCACTTCTCTTCTTCTTTTTCTCGTTCTCTTCTCTCTTACAAAATCTTGCTCACGATTCCCCTTAGACTTCCCCAAGTCTAATTTACATACTCAAAAACCCTTACAAAAATAATTCTCTAAAATTGGATAAAGACTAAATTATAGCATAAGAAAAATATCAAGAATTAATTGGCAAATTGTAAGAATGAATATTTTTCTCTCTTGGGTGATCTCTCTAGATTTTTCGGTGTTGGGCACAATCCACACATTTATTAGCCGGTTGTATTTTCTCTTTTATAAGAGTTAGAACCGTGTAGTTAGCCATTATCCCATGATCATAAGATGTGGGGATGTGGATAATAGCCTTGGAGGTTACTCCAAGTCTCACGGTTACAATTAGTAATTAATAAGCTAATTTTAGTAAGTTGAAGACTTATTCAACTTATTCCCTATTTTAGTGGAGATAAACTAGGAGCTCTATTTTTAGCCCTTAAGATTTATTTTAATTAATTTTGCCAATTAATCTCTTATGCTATTATTTAGTATTAACCGTACAATCAACTAAATAAAGAAAAACTAATTTTTCCTACGTTCTTTTAGTTGACTGACTTCTCAGACTGCTTCGCTGGGAACACTGCACTGTCTCCGTCAGCTTTCTTTTCAATTTGTCGAACTTGGAACAGTAGTAATCGATCCTTCTTTTGACTTTCCATTTGGACTTCAAGATTGACTGCTTTGACTTTGACTTTGACATTTGACTTTGACACGTACATTATTCTTTAAGCAAGTCTCTTAGGTGCCATCGACGATTTTGGCAAATCGGATATTTGACCTACAAAACAATCTCTAAAGCTTTGTTTGTTTATAAATGTTACGTCATCATCAAAACTCAAATGGGCCAACAAATGCTTTTACAGTTCAAGGATTTATAAGTTGGAAAAGAGTAGGAGAAAAACATTGTGCATTTCAAACTCATATAAGACATGATATTAATTCAGCTCATGGATATTCTATACAATGTTGGCAAAATTTCAAGAAACCTAAAGGTCATGTAGATACTACTTTTGAAAATTTAGCTCAAAAACAAATTGCGGATAATCTTACACAATTAAGTGCTTCAATCAAAGTTGTGAAATGGCTAACTTTTCAAAAGTGTGCATTTAGAAGGCGTTCAAATTCACAAAATCCAGGGGAATATTCTAGAATTGTTGAAACTTCTTGCCTCTCATAATGTAAATTATGGAAAAGTTGTGCTTGAAAATGCCCCACAAAATGCTAAATGTATAGCTTCATCTATTCAGAAGGAAATTTTGCACGTATTTGCTCAAAAAGTAAGAAAGATTATTCGTAAGGAGATTGGTGATTCAAAATTTTGTATAATAATTGATGAATCTCGGGACATATCAAAAAAGGAGCAAATGACTATTGTTTTAAGATTTGTTGAAAAACATGGATTTGTACAAGAATGCTTCTTGGAGTTAGTACACGAAGACATAACCTCAAAAACTCTCCATAAATATATTTGTACTGTTTTATCTAACCATGAGTTGAGTGTTGCAGATCTTAGAGGTCAAGGATATGATGGTGCCAGTAATATGCGAGGTGAGTGGAATGGTTTGCAAGCACTTTTTTTTGAATGACAACCCCCATGCATATTATGTGCAATGTTCATGATTTTTTCAAAGATTTAATATTCATTGTGATTTGTGAATAATGTTAGTTTTTCTTCCAAGCGTCATGATGAACTACAAGAAAGTGAATTAGTTGAACTGGAGCGATTAAGTTAAATTGAAGAAATCGTTATGGGAATAGGATTAAACCAAATTGGCACTATGCAACATTCAAGAGATACTAGATGGAGTTCCCATTACAAATCAATTTACAGTTTGTTAAAGATGTTCAATGCAACTCGTTCAGTCCTTGAAAAAAGATGTTCAATGCATTTGATTTTATCTTTATATTGTATATGATGGAAGAACTTATGACTTTTATTGATAAAATTTGTTTGCAATGTAAAACACTAGACATCTTGAGTGGAATGGATTTACTTGCCGCTACGAAGATAAGGATCCAAGACTTTAGGGATAATGGTTGGGAAAGTCTTTTACATAAATTGACCTTATTTTGTGATAAACACGACATTCCTCTTCCTGAAATGAATGCTTTATATGCTGACATCATTCGATCTCGCCGTAATAAGGATAGTGTAACAGTGGAGCATCACTATAAAGTGGATAAAATTTACAGCTGCTGTGGGAACTAAATAGTCGTTTCAATGAGCAAACAACAGAGTTGCTTATTTTAAGTTCGGCTTTG
Organism: Amaranthus cruentus; assembly: GCA_019425755.1. NCBI lineage: Eukaryota > Viridiplantae > Streptophyta > Magnoliopsida > Caryophyllales > Amaranthaceae > Amaranthus > Amaranthus cruentus. Next base: position 16,119,283 of record CM033454.1, read on the forward strand.
AATCCTAAAGATAACTATAAGCATTTTAATACAGAAAAGATATTTCGTCTTGCAAAGAAATACTACTCTACAGACGTTTCTGAGTTGATGAAAAAGATTGGATGAATGAACTTGAATTATGTTATCGTGATGTTCTTGGGCACGCTGAGATGAAGAATTTAAGAACCATTTCTTGTTTGTGTAGAAGTTTGTCAAAAAGTGGATAGTTTTTTTTTCTACCCCTTAGTTGATAGATGGATTCGTCTTATATTGACTCTTTCAGTTAGTACAACAACTACAGAACGAGCTTTTTCTGCTATAAAAATTGTCAAGACATTTCTACAAAACAAGATGGAAGATGAGTTTCTTTCAGACTATTTAACTGTATATATAGAAGAAGAAATTGCTGAAAAATTTACAATCAACTCAATAGTAGACGACTTTGATTCAATGAAAGTTAGAAGAGCTCACTTTCAATGATTCATAAATATTTTATTGGTGAATGTTTTTTTAAATGGAAAAAGTGTCAAAAAGTACCTAATAAAATTTTTTTTTTTCAAAAAAAGTACCTAATAAAAAAATAACTAACAAATTTTTTTTTTTCAAAAAAGTACCAACTAACGGTTGTGGTTAAATTTTTCGTTATCTTTTTTTGCCCATTTTTAAAAAGTACCTAATAAAAATTTTCTTTTCAAAAAAGTATCTAATAAAAATTTTCTTTTCAAAAGTTGAAAATATTTAACTATAAAACATCATTTTCGAAGACAACATAATATATAACTCTAAGAACATCATCCATAAAAAACTTTACACATCATCCAATACAAACACAACATAAGAACATCATCCAACACAAACCTAGAGCAAGTAATGGTTGGTGTTAAGTTGACCGTTTATTAAAAAAAAATTATTAGGTACTTTTTGACACTTTTTTATTATTATTATTATTATTATTATTATTATTATTATTATTATTATTATTATTATTATTGTGTTTGTATTGGATGATGTGTGAAGTTTTTTATGGATGATGTTCTTAGAGTTATATAGTATTATGTTTTCTTTGTATTAGATGATTATATTGTGTTCTTGGTACTTTTTTGAAAAGAAAATTTTTATTAGGTACTTTTTAAAGATGGGCAAAAAAAGATAACAGATAACTTAATCCCAGCCGTTAGTTGGTATTCTTTTGAAAAGAAAAATTTTTGTTCGGTATTTTTTGGAAAAAAATTATTTTAATAGGTACTTTTTTGAAAAAAAAGTTTTTATTAGGTACTTTTTTTTTTCCTTTTTTAATCATTGGTTATGGTTTTTGAATTTTGTAATGAAATTGTTATTTTTTAAATGAAATTAATATTATGAGTTATGCAATCCATCATTATATATTGACTCAGGTGACAATTTCTTCCTGGATTCGTCCCTGAATCTTTTGACCAATTTCAATAATGATTTGTTTTTGATGTTTGTTTCACCACTTGAGTGATTATTTTAAAAGGTTTGCTTCATGCTTAGTTAACAATAAAAGTTACATGAAGTGTCTATTTTATTATTGCAATGCTTTTCTTAACAACATTTGTGTTATATTAAATTGTTTCATGTGTAGCATCATTTTCTATGTAATATTAATACATTATTGGTTTATTACCTAGTTTTCTTTCGAACATATAAATGTTTAACTGGGTAATATTATTTTGTAATATGTTTATTTTACCAATGTATTAATACTGAAAGTGATACAATTTTTTATGACATGAATAAATTTAAGGAAATATTACCCAAAATAATTCAATATTTTCTCGATTTTCCTATAATAATTCAAACTATTGATTAACCAAGAACAACTCGAACTTTGAGGTGTGCTTTCTCATAGTGCACCAAAGTTACTGTAACCTGTTTATTGGTCACTTTTTTAAAAAACAAATACATAGATAAATAAATAAAGTAAAGTGGAACAACTATCAACTTTCCCATCCCCTCCTTAACTACCAGTCTACCACCAACCTTTCCCTAACAACTACCCAACCTCGTCCCAACGACCACTCTTTTACATCCTCAATAACAAGAAGTAAAAGTGCATAATGGTACTAAATGAAAAGGTTGAATGAACTATGTAGATAAAATCAAAAGTAAGTTAAAATATGTAAAAATATAAGTAATGCAAATTAAATTGAACATCTTTTCGTTCAATATTGTTATTTTACAACATAATTCTCATTGTATGTTACATGAAAATTTATTTCCCTCGGTACTGTCCATGTAGGACAGTGTCAGTATGCAATTTTTTTTAAAAAAACTTTTTTACATAAAACAACTATCTAAGGTGGCAGTTCGCTATTTTTTTAAAAACAAATCGCCATTTGACGATTTAATTTAAACAATTTGTTTAAAAAAATTGAACAAACCGCTAACTGAGAAAACAACAGTCTTATATTTAACTATTAGAAATAGTCCTTAAAAACTTCGCAGCTTAGCTGGTTGGGGCTCTGATAAGGTTTTTATATTGGTCGCGAGTTCTATACCTAACAACTCTAATTTAATTTAATTTGTCTTAACACCTTATGATGTAAAAAACAATATTATATAAATTGCATAAGATGTAATTTGGCTTAGTTGGTCATCAAGTGACTTACTAATGAGGGGTTCGCTTGTTCTAACCCTAACAAATATTCTTCTTTTTTTACTCAAAATCAAACTGCCATCTAAGATGATAGTTTGGTAATTTTCATCTTTTAAATGATGAATTCAAAAACATACCGTCATTCAAAATAGCGGTTTTATTATTTTACTAAACTGCCATCTAAAATTACAGTTTACCATAGAAAAATGATAATAAAAAAATCATCCTAGGGAGTGGGAAATATTTTTCCCTCCAATGTAAAAAAATCATCCTAGGGAGTGGGAAATATTTTTCCCTCCAATGTAAAACAGGGATTATATTTAGATTTTGCAATATTAAGGGAATGCGTTCAATTAAATTAGATTAAAAAAATAGAAAATTAAGTGGCACAGGACAGGAGGGGTACTACTTCATTAGATTTTTTTTATTTTTTTATTTTTTTTATTTTTATTTATTTTTATTATTAAAAAAGTTTTCTACCTCGATTATCCTACAAAGTTCCAAGAACGCCTCACCCCGCCAGTATTTCCATTTCCATGGAATCCCTTCAATCGTCTTTTCTTTGTCCAATTCCAAACCGTAAAACCCACCATCAATTTCAACCCTTTCTCTCCACCATTCCCAAAATTCACTGCTCTGTCACCCCTGACCCATGGACTCTTAGCGATGGAAACACCAACATCAACAAGCCAAAACCTCGTTCTAAAAATCCTAAAAACCCACTTTCAGATGACAATGCTCGCCGCATAATCAAAGCCAAAGCTCGCTACTTGAGTTCTTTGAGGAGAAATCAAGGCCCCCAAGCTCAAACACCTAGGTGGGTTCGTCGCTCTCCTGAACAAATGGTTCAGTATTTAGAAGATGATCGAAATGGACATTTGTATGGTAAACATGTTGTTGCTGCAATTCAAGTTGTTAGGAGCTTGTCTCAGAAACCTGAAGGTACTTATGACATGAGAAAAGTTATGGGTTCTTTTGTTACCAAGCTTACTTTTCGAGAAATGTGTGTTGTGCTCAAGGAACAAAAGGGTTGGCGCCAAATTAGGGATTTCTTTTCTTGGATGAAATTGCAGGTGGGTTTGTTGATTGATGAATTAAAAATTTTACTATGGGTATTTTTAACTTTTGGTGAGATATTTTTGCTTGGATGAATTGCTGGTAAATTTAATGATTGAAAAAATTCTGGGTGTTTCAAATTTATGTTAAAATTATCTTTTCTTGGTGAAATTGTAAGTGGACTTGTTAATTGTTAAATTAATATTGGATTCTTGTTGTTTAATTTTTTTTGAAATTTTTTTTTTTTTTTTTTTTTGCTTGGGTGAATTGTATTTTTACAGGAGGGTTTTTTTAAGTTGATTATTTTTATCTTTTTTCCTGTTTCTAATTTTGGTGCCCTTTTGCAAATTGGAATTTTGATTGGAAATTTGGGGTTTATAACTTTGTTTTGTATTTTGGAGAAATTATTTCATTGAAACTGTTGGATAACTTGGCTTATAGAAAGCTAAACTTATTGAAGTTGGACAACTGTTATTCTATAATGAAACTTCCATAAGAAATTTGAGGACAAGTGTTTACCAAAACACTACATTAGTAATGAAGTTAATGATATGTTTTGTGCTGCCAAAGTTATTAATCCTTACTACTTGACAAATATAAATCATTTTCGTTTATTCCTTTGACATATTGAACGAGTGTTTCGAACTAATTGTTGCACTTGGAGCAGCTATGCTACCGTCCTAGTGTTATTGCATACACAATCGTCTTGCGTGCGTATGGTCAAGTTGGGAAGATTAAGCTTGCTGAGGAGACCTTTTTAGAAATGCTTGATGCAGGATGTGAACCCGACGAAATTGCTTGTGGCACAATGTTATGTACATATGCTCGATGGGGACGCCACAAAGCTATGTTGGCTTTTTACACAGCTTTGCAAGAGAGGGATGTTATACTTTCGGTTGCTGTATATAATTTTATGTTGTCGTCATTGCAAAAGAAGTCGCTCCACCAAAATGTGATACAGATATATAAAGATATGGTTAATAAACAAGTTGTACCTAATCACTTCACCTTCACAGTCGTCATCTGTTCACTTGTAAAGGAAGGCCTTCTCGAAGAGGGATTGGCTGCATTCAACAGGATGAAGAGCCTTGGTTTTGAGCCTGAAGAGGTCACTTACAGCCTTCTTATAATATGTAATGTCAAAGAAGGCAAGAAGGATGAAGTGTTAACGCTTTATGAAGACATGAAATATCGAAACATTATTCCTAGTAATTTTACTTGTGCTTCTCTTTTGAGTCTCTATTATAGGAGTGGTGATTACTCGAAGGCCCTGTCTCTATTTTCAGAAATGGAAAGATACAAAATCCGAGCTGATGAAGTCATTTATGGTTTACTTGTTAGGATATATGGAAAGCTCGGTCTTTATGAAGATGCAGAAAAGACTTTCGAAGAGGCGGAAAGATTAGGCCTGCTTAGTGATGAGAAAACATACATAGCAATGGCACAAGTTCACATTGGTTCAGGAGAATATGTAAAAGGATTGCATATTATGGAACTAATGAGATCTCGAAATATTCCATTTTCTAGATTTGCCTATGCAATCTTGTTGAAATGTTACATAATGAAAGAAGATTTGGCATCCGCTGAAACAACATTTCAATCTCTATCAAGTGCTGGAGTCTTGGATACTATATCCTGTAATGACATGCTCAACTTGTTCCTAAGAAAGGCTTTATTTGAGAAGGCTAAGAATTTCATTGTTCAGATAAGAAAGGACAATGTTGTGTTTGATGAGGAGCTCTGTAGGACGGTGATGAAGGTGTACTCCAAGGAGGGAATGCTTAGAGAAGCGGAACAATTTATTGAAGAAATTTGTGGGAACAAATCTTTGGAAAATAGCAGCTTAATTCAAACTATTGCTGTGATTTTGCATGCGCAAGATGGAAAACTCGAGAACGAAAAAGGTCTCTTGCTAGCCCCGGGAGTGTTAGATAGTTGTGCACTAGAGTCTATGCTATGTCTTTATTTAGCATCTGGCGATGACATGAAAACAGAGTATGTACTTCATATTTTGCTCGAGGCTGCTGATGGCTTATCTGTTGTAAATCAACTCATTGGCAAGTTTATTCGAGAAGGTAATATTGGTTTTACTTGTTAAGTATTTCTATTTCCTGATACTAATCTCCCTACGAATCGCGAATAAAAAAAAGCGAATTACTGTCGGTTTTTGGCTATTTTAGGGTCATTTTGAGCGAATCACGAATCCAAAAAACGAATTAACTGGCGAATCAGGTTACACTGGTCTTGATGATTGAAAATTCGTCAATCCTACTCGAGCAATACTTTTATAGTATTGTCTAGTCATATCAAATTCGCCAATCCTAGTATTTTTCTTGTTAAGTACACTTCTATTTCCTGATGATTGGAAATTATTCTGGTGTAGGTGATGCATCTAAAGCTGAAATTATATATAATCTATTGATTAAAAGAGACTCTAAGGCACAGGGTGGGATCTTGGCTACTATGATTAGCTTATATGGGAAGCATCAAAAACTGGAAAGAGTGAAAGAGCTGTTTGCAGCTGTGGCTAATTCTGACATTTGTGGATCTGAAATATACAATGCTGTGATTGAAGCCTTTGTTAAATGTGGGGAACCTGGGGAAGGTTACCAGCTTTACAAGCATTGTGCAATACGAGGAATTGATTTGAGTCCCATTGTGATCAGTGTACTTGTGAACAATCTCACTAATCATGGTAGGTTTTCGAGTTCATCTTTAGTAAGATTTTTGATTTTTTATATCTGCTCAGCTACTTTGATTGATGAGTTAAATTCAGTTACGTGCTGTACCGCCTGTACTAGTAAGTTAACTGAAGGAAAAATTGCTCATGATTCTGATCTTAAATTTTTCTGAATTTAACCTTGGTATGCTCATAAATTTATAAATTTGATTTAGGAAATTTCTTAACAAAAGGTACTTAAAGGTGTAAGTCAAGAGTTTGGATTAAATGAGTGGGAAATGAGAAAGGAGGGATTTACATTTAACGACTAGTATTAAAAAAAAAATATCATATGCAATATTGTATGCAATTAAAATGGCTTTGTTCTTTTTATCTTTTGTTGATCTTCCATAAAGAAATATGCTTATTGTCTTTATTGCATCAGTTAACATTTAAATTGGTTTCATTCCTTTTATTTGTCCGTTATCAATAAGGATATATGCTTCATTCCCTTTGTAGATGTAGAAAATTCAAAATAAGTAGTAATTAATAATATAATACACGTAAGCAGCATTTGTAATTTTACTTCATCTTTATTAGTATGTATGATGATATGATGATGATGATGATATGATATGATATATGATATGATGATAATTATAAAATATAGGGATGCATAAGGAAGTAGAGGATTTGGTAAGGAGAAGTTTGCGTGACAATTTGGAGCTTGACACCATTGCGTATAACACATTTATCAAGGCAATGCTGGAAGCAGGTTAGTTTTGGGAGTGTTTCTTTTTAATATATTTACCAATCAAGTTATTGATAGAACTTGAGAAAGACAATAATCAATAATCCCGGCCCTTTCACAGGTAAATTGCATTTTGCAGTCAGCATATATGACCACATGTTATCTAATGGAGTTAACCCATCAATTCAGACATATAGCAGTATGATAAGGTTGATCATTTAATCTTTTTTGTTTGAATACATAAACTCCTAAGGATGGAGGAAAAGCCTGCCTTACTTTCTTCTGGATGATTATTTGGCTGGTGTAGTGTGTATGGAAGACAAAGGAAGCTAGATAAGGCTGTAGAGATGTTCGATTTGGTGCAGAAATTGGGCATCCCTTTGGATGAGATTGTTTACACTAATCTAATAAGTTTATATGGAAAGTCTGGTATGTGATGATATCTTCATATAGCTTCCTTATATCAACAAAAGGGAGTTTTGGACTTTTGATCTTGACAAGCCCTCTTATTTTATTATTCAATTAGGTCTTTCCATTTTTTCTTGCAGGAAAAGCTCTAGAAGCGTCTGCGTTATTTGCTAAAATGCAAGAGGAAGGCATAAAACCCGGAAAGGTGATTTTTTATATTGCTAACTAACTCGTGTAAAATTGGCCAAAAAATTGTGAACTTGTCATTTTTGATTAGCTGGCTATGGATTGTTTTCTTTCTTTTGGGTAGGGATGAGCGGCAGGGGAAGCAAAAAAGATGTCAGGATTAAGCTTCAAGATTGTTTTCTTTCTTTTGGGTAGGGGTGAGCGGCAGGGAAAGCAAAAAAGATGTCAGGATTAAGCTTCAAATGAATCGCAGCTTTTGTTGATGCTTCTTATACATGACGCCTCTTCAATCCCTCAGTGAATCACATATGATAAATTGCCAAAAACATCTAATTTATTTTTTAATTATAGTTTTAGATCTAAATATATAAGGGGAATGTGGGAAGATTGAGTTACCCTTTCCATTTAACTGTTGTAGCATTTAGGAGCTGATATGTGCCAACAAAATTGCAGATAAGCTACAATGTAATGATAAATGTACATGCGGCTGTTGGACTTTACTCTGAGGCGGAGGAACTTTTTACAGCGATGCGGAAAGATGGCTTCTGTCCTGATTCTTTAACCTACCTCGCGCTTATTAAAGCTTATGCAAAGAGTATGAAATTTCGAGAAGCTGAACAAACCCTTTTATCCATGGAGAAAGAAGGAATGCAACCTTCATGTGCTCATTATAATGTTGTAATATCAGTATTTGCCGAAGCTGGCTTAGTCGAACAAGCTGACAGGATTTTCAGCAGGATGCTTGCTTCTGGATTAAAACCTGATGTTGTATGTTGTAAGACGATGTTAAGGTGTTACGTGGACTATGGATATGTGGATAAAGGTATCTCTCTCTTTGTAAGGAATCGAGAATACGTAGAACCAGACAGATTTGCTATGAGTGCTGCTGTTCACTTGTACAAATCTGCTGGCGAAGACCTTCAAGTAAAAGCTCTCTTAAACTACATGAATGAAGAAGGAATTCCGTTTTTGAGTAGCCTTAAGATCGGATCCAAGGCCAGAGCTTCGTAAAAGTTCCTGGATGTATAGTTTTTGAGTGCCAAAATACAGGTTTTTGTTTGGTAGAAGAAAAATTTTGGAAAAAAAGCTTGTATAGAAATAGAACATAAAATGAAAATAGTTGGCATGATATTGTATAGTATCCTTAGTGTCATGGGCTCACTTATTTACCTAGTGAAAACCGTGCGGCACTAGTGTCAATGACTAACGATTGCACTAACTCAGCCTTAATCTCGACCCTTTATGTGTCAATGACCGATCCAATTGTGTTTGGGCCGTGTCATTAGGAAGCTTCTGACCGCTTTGTACAAAGCTAATGTCTCGCGATTATTTGGAGAAATGAATTTTGGAGGTTGTTTAGAGAAACTATGTTTTGGCCATAATTAGCCATCAATTCTTTTGCAGAGACAAATGTTGGGGATTAATATGTCTGGCCGAACATTGATAATGTTCGGGGCATGCTAAGTACTTCTATGTATTCATAAGTTTGCTACTCACAGGATCGACATAATATTAAGATGTGTTTTGAAAAAGCACGCCTAGACTCGATGGTGCTAAAAGGTGATCACGTAAATTGTCAAGGAACCAACTCAACCAAAAGCTTAAGCTGATGGTTGAGGCCCCAAGATATGTTATATACTCTAACACGCCCCCTCACACGAGAGCCCTTTGGGCTAGAAGTGTGGATGCAGCACATGCCCTCCTCATACATGGCGCTAAATTTTCCACTTTAAATGAGGGGTGGTTGAGATTCGAACGTGTGACCTTTTGTCACCCTGGCTCTAATACCATGTCAAGGAACCAACTCAACCAAAAGGTTAAGCTGGTGGTTGAGGCCCCAAGATATGTTATATACTCTAACATAAATGTCTCCTTGAGTTTAGGCGTAGTGCTATATATGAGGCTCTTTAAAAGCGTGCCTTTTTGGCACCTCGTGCGCCTTTACGACTTGTGCGTCTTTCACGCCTCGTATGCTGGTGGGGATGATCTGATTTGCTGGAGTCCTACTGTGTACTGTCCCAAATAGGTTATAGTTGAAAACAAAATGGTAAGATAGAAGGAAAATAAACTGAATCCTAAAACTATTGAGAAGAAAGGAGAGATAATAGGAAAAAGAAAATCTATACTAAGTTGATTTTATTTTTTTTTATACTTACCAGTTACCGCCTTTATTATGTTGTTTGTAAATAGAACTTACAAATTTTAGTGTAGAATCAACATACATCATAGAATCTATTAATTTTAATGTAGTTTAGAAAAAGGGAAAGTTGAATGTGAGCATGTCATTTGTCTTTTTTTCATTGGAGGATGGTGTTAATGGAATTGATTTATTGCATTTTTTTGACTTTCCATATTTACACGTTTGCATTTTTGGAAAGATTTATACATTAATGAATGCAATAAATCATAATTATTCTAATTACACTGTTATATATAAATGTACAATTTAGAAACTTATACAAAAAAATAGATAAAAATGAAGATACACTGGTAGAAAATTATATTACAAAATAAATTACTTTCATTACAATTATACTGCAATTCAATAAATTATTAAAAGTATATAATTAAGCTATTTTCCAGGAATAGTTATTAATTGATCATTAAATTCAGTCATTTACATTGTCAGACTACCATAATAATAATTTTGAATTTTAGGAAAATGTATAAAAATATTAAACCAAATGATAATGGAAAAATTACCCAGAATAATACGACCTTTCACCTATTTTCCACGAATAATACGAACTTTCAATTAACCACCAATAATACCACCTTTGACACAAATTTTCCAGTGGTATACCTTACCTGTTTACAACCTATAGAACCGGTCAAAATCTGACCGTTGCCTTCTGTTCCCTTTTTTTGCTGCTTCAAGTATCTTCCTCACCTATTCACCTCCATTGTTATCTTCCTCACCTTCAAGTATTCTCACTTCCTCCATTGTTATCTTTTATTTTTTTAATTACTTCTTCTAATCTTCCCCTTCTTCTCTTAATATGTTTTCCCCCTCATCATCATCATCTCAATCTAGAACATCAATTGCAAATGGAATTCCTTTATGTAGTCATGGTGTTCATGCTAAATTACAAGTAGTAAAAAAAGGAGTAAGAGTTGGTGAGAGATTTTATGGATGTGCATTTTGGCCTGTAAGTATATATTAGTGAATAGCTTTAATTTATTTTTTGTTAATTTTTAATTTCTTTATTAATTAGGGTTCATGATTTTATTTAATTTGTAGGCACAAAATTGTAAATTTTTTAAGTGGGAGAAAGATGTAGAGTAATCAAGTGGAATTTCTTCTTGTTTGGAAGAAGAGAAGGCTATGTTGATTGAGAAAATAAAGAAATTGAAGGCCAAGAATGCAAAGTTGAAAAAAAGTGAAGCAATGTAAGTTAAAGGTTGTTAAACATGTAAATGCACAAAAAGCATTAAGTTTTGTGCTTGTTGCATCATGGGTTTTATTTGGATTGTTCTTATTTATGTTAAGCTAAGTATAAGAAATAGCCGAAATGTAATAGCCGAAATGTATTAGCGGAAATGTAATGGAAAAGTTTTTGCTTGTTTTATTGGAAATGTATTAGCGGAAATGTAATGGAAATGTATTAGCCGAAATGTATGATCATTAAAAATAGTAGTAGTACTAAATTTACTTCCAAATTACAAAAGTATTAAACTTACTTCCAAGCATTCCTTACAAAAGTACTAAATTTAGTTCCTAAATACACATTCAAAAGTACTAAACTTACTTCCAAATTACACATTTAAAAGTACTAAACTTAGTTCCAAAACACAAAAGTACTACATAATGCAACATCAAATGTTTGTCGTCGATGCTTGAGTTGATAATATTTCATTCGGGTTCTTTGACTTTCCCCTAGTAGTGACACCACTCCTTCCACTTGTACTACTCTTACCTCCTCTACTGCCTTTTCCAGTTCTAATCGTCCAGTTGCCTTTACCCAAAGAACTTGGTTGTGCAGACATGTTGTGATGGGATAAAACGGGTGTAGTGGTTGCAACGTCAACAACCTTTTTTGGTCTTCCTCTACTTCTCTTCGATGGAGGTGGTTGCTCAATTGCTTTACCCTTTTCGGAACACTTTCTCTTGTTATACCCAACCTTGTTGCAAATGGAACATGTCATTTGAATGCCGTGTCTTGAGAGCTTTCCAAGCTTTTTAGCATCTTCATGCGGACCCTTGATTCGGTTTTTTCGTGGTCTACCAGGACCAATCTTGATTGGGGGAGGATCGATCGATTTGTCAATTTTAGGCCAATGCCTCTCGCCAATACAAGGGTTGATGTTTACTTCATAGGCTCTCAAATAAGCCTCTTTAGTGTAGCACAGATCAACATACGTTTCAACCTCCTTACGCAAGTAATAAATAGATGCAACTCCATGACAACATGGAATCCCTCGTAAATCCCATTTCCTACATGTGCAAGTCTTTTTTTCAATGTCAACCTCTAAAACATCCATATAATGGGATACTTGAAAAGTAGTACTTAAACATATTAATAAAAGTAAAATTTTCAATTTGAACCTATAAGTGATCAATTGTGGCATTAAACTGATCAATTTCTATCTAAGTATTTGATGTTTTATGATCTAGCTCAATTTTGAACGTATAAGCTTCAGTTATCGTTTTCAATATAAGTATTTCAAAGTCTATTGCGTTGATCTTCTGTTGTACAATTCATATTTGCTCAGTTGTGCATTGATCTTCTGTTGTACAATTCATATTTTATACAATGATGATTTGATTAGGTTTTAATTATGCTTTTATTTTGCTCAATTATGCTCTTACTTTGCTCAGTTTTGCATTCAAGTTTAGAATATGTATATTGAATTACATTAATGTAGTTCATACAAAGCAGGGGCGAAGCTACATGGGGGGTTGGGGGAGGCCCGGCCCCCCTTGCCGAAAACGCAATCCTTTGTATTTTTAGCTTTGGCCCCCTTTACTAATATAAAATTTTTAATTTAATGAGTGTAAAAATATAACAAAATTTACTATAGCTCAATGATTGGAGTATTACATTTGTAACATAAGGTTAAGGGATCAAATCCTAATTCAACCTGTTTTTTTAACAAACTAATAAATTTATACTTCCTCCGTTCCATAATACTTGCTACATTTCACTTTTTTACGCAATTCAATGCACAATTTTGATCATTAATATCGTAAACTACACTTATCTAAAAATTATAAATATTTAATATTATGAAAGTATGCAATTAGACGATTCAAACAAGATCCCACTTGACTATATTTTTACTTACACATTAGTCGCAATATGTAAAATAAGCTTGAATGATGAATAGTGCACAAAATCAAAATGTAGCGAGTATTTTGGAACGGAGGAAGTATTATTATGTCATTACTCTATATTTTTCATAATTTTACATTCATCGTTTTCAGTGCGTATGTATATTTTTATATTTTAATTTTAATAGTATAATTTTGTAAACTTAATAAGCGAATAATGGAGTCAAAAACTCTTGGTTTTCCAAATGTGATAATTATAGGGAAACTTCAACTCTATATGTAATTTTTAATGATACAAGTTCATTTAAGTCTATATAATTGTAAAAATTTTATAATTTAACTAGTTTTTATAAAGTAAATAATACGGACAGAGCAAAAATTTTAGACAGTCTATTTATTTTTACGATGTAATTTAAAATGGTACCCTTTATTACATTAAAAGATAGAATTATTCCAATTCAAGACAATATGTATTGTAACACTATATTATTTCAAATACAAAAAAGTTTAAAAACAAATTTACTTAAAAAGTGTTGCTTAGAACCGGGTCTGAATAATGTCATAGTCATTCAATATTTGAGGCCTCTTGGTTCTTGGGGCCTTAGGCGGTCGATTACCCCGAATAGCCTAAACCTAATAATCGACACTGGTATATAATTTCTAGTACATCGACTATTTGGCCCCCCCTAACTTAGAATCCTGGCTTCGCCCCTGATACAAAGTGTAATCAATTTTTCCAGTAAATTGATTAAAATTTTCAATTCTCCATTGTGCAAGATTTTAAGCATAATTCATGTTATTCTAATCTACATGCATGATTAGAATTTAACACCATTTTATATAACTTCGTTCTAAAATTTTATATAACTTCGTTCTAAAATTTTGAAGTAGAACCATATATTAGGTAGAAATTCATCACTTTAACGTCAAAATTGATCACTTATAGGTTCAAATTGAAACTTTTACTTTAATTGATATGTTTAATACTATTTTAAATTGAAATCGATATCTTTAAGGTCAAAATTAATACCTTTATGATTAGAATTGAAAAATGCCCAGAAGATGGAATCAAAGAGAGAAAGCATGTAATTGGGCCGGTCCATTCTTGTCTCAACTTGAAACGGTCTCGCCCAAAACCAGCTGAAAGTTGAATTATCAATTTTTCCCAAAATAAATCATCATTATCATTATCCTACCCAGTATATCCCGCTCATAGAAGACTATGGGCAGGGTCTGAGGAGGGAAGGACGGCGGCAACTCATATCCATAAAGAAGAGCACGGTCATTGAAAAGAGTCCCCCGGCTCCAAAAAGATAGAGAAAGATAGAGATTACATGGCTGCCACGTGATGTTGATACTATATTTCGCAAAAGCTGAATTGACAATTAATTATTTTAAAAAAATGTTCTCTTATTGATGAGAGCTGAATTGACACGTTTCTCTCAACTCCCCCTTTCTGCAACTCGGTTTTCTTTCGTTCTTTTTTCCCCATCCTGTTGGCTTCCCATTATCGATCAAGTGAAAATGGCGCTAAGCTTGCTGAGATCGCTCGCAAAATCAACCGCTTTGCGTTCCAATGGCAGAAGTTTCTGCATTGTTAGCACGGAAGTCGTCACCTCTCACACTGATAAATGGATGCAGGTAAATTCCTGTGCTTTTGTATTTTATTTTGTTATTTCTTGTTTATATACTCACATTTATGCACTATGCAGCTATAATCTTTCTACTTGTATTTGATTGACATTGATTGTTATACTATACCTGTTAGGTTCCCACTAATTCGATGAAATGGTTACCTTTTCCCTTATTAAAATTAAGTTTTAGGGTTAATCAATTTGACCTGTGATTCTTTTGATTAGATCAGATGTTATTTGATCATGCACCTAGTGTTTTTTTGATTGTCATTGTTAAAGTTGGGATTTTGATTTCAATGTGTAGAGATAGGAAAATGTCTCTTTAGGGCTAAAATTTGTCAAATTAGGGATTGTTCTTGTTTGTTGGCCAATGAAAATCTTGTGAGAAAAGAAAATGTGTTCCAAGTTTTTATTTTTCATTCTTATTTGGTGACCCAATGCTTGTTAATATATATTGGAATCATTCTATAAATTATGGCCAAAAAGTTTAGGTTATTTGTTAATTATAACCCCAAACTTCAATAGTTACGAGTTATAGCCACGATGAATCGAAAAGTGCAATCATTGTAACTGTTACACCGGATTTCGTTCACATGGAAATAAAATGACCAAGTAATCTCTAAAATGACCTTTGACCCAACCAATTTACATTTGACCTTTAATTAATCTTAGGTAAACTAACCCATCTCTTTCTATACCATCAAACCCATGTCCACTTTGAAGCTTCAATAATGGCTTGTATTGAAGCTTCATCAACAATGTCTTCTCTTGAAGCTTCAATAATGGCTTTGAAGCAATTAATCTCTCTCCTTTTTCTCTCCTTCAAAATTTAAAACCCTAATTCATAAAGTCAATCAACAAAAAACCTTTTGTAATAATCAATTAATCCTAAATCAATAACGAAAAACCCTACAGTAAAACATTAACTTTGATAAGGATACACAAACTCAAAGTTCGTGTGATTCAACAAGACTGATGACGAAAATCCTACAAAAATTATCAACATTGATCTTGAATGATCCGATATGCAGTATAATAGTTCAATGATTCTTATCTCAAATGCTCAAAAAACGGCTAACAGCATGAATATTGTTGAATGGGAAACAATATTGTTGAATGATCCGATATGCAGTATAATAGTGTATAATTAATTACCGCAGTCTCTCCACTTTGTTTAGGGTTTAGGATTGATTAATTATTACAGAGGGTTTTTGGTTGATGAACTTTACGAATTGGGGTTTTAATTTGTGAAGGAAAGAAAGAGGAGAGAGATAAATGGTTTGAAGCCATTCTTGAAGCTTATAGAGAAGTCATTGTTGAAACTTCATAAAGGACATAGGTTGGATGGGAGAGAATGAGAGGATGAGTTAGATTAGCTAGTTAGAGTTAAGGATCAGGTAAATTAGCTTGGTCAAATGTTATTTTAGAGATTAGTAGGTCATTTTATTTTCTTGATCGAAATCTGGTGAGCTTAGTTTTCAGAGGCGTGAGGCACAAAAGGTCCTTTTTTTCGAGGCGTAAGGTGCAAGTTGAAGGTACATACATTTGGTATGCGACGCGCACAATTTTGCTTAAAAGCTCCAAAATCAATATTAAAACATATTTAATACTTACTTCAACATGAAATTTAAATTATAATTACATATAAGTAAGATATACGCTTATTTAGCACATAAAGTCATATGATAACTCGATAAGTCAATAATATAGTCTTGAGTTAACAAAAGAAATTAAAACTAAAACAAAGATAAAGGTTAAGAAATCAAATAGTGGTTCTTGATGGTTGAAATATTTTGTGACACACTTAAACAAAGTAACAAATACTAAAAATTTGAATTAGAATCATTTTCCTCATAAGCATCTTCACCATCTCCTATATAGTTCTCATCATCTCCTCATCATTTTCAACTAAAACAATATTAGGAACATATCCTCATAAGCATCATCTTCAACTAACACAATATAAGGAACATATCCTCGTAAGCAAAACCTTTTCCTTTATCTTTTCTAGAGGAGAGACACGCACTATCTCTTGTCCTTGAAGTTCTAGTAACATAACTCAGAGTATTATACCAGAAACTCTAGCGAATTGCTTCCATGTCAAATCACACCAAACACACATACTCTACTTAATACTCTAATTTAGCACATAAAGTCATACGATTTTTCGATAAGTCGATAGTATAGTCTTGAGTTAACAAACGAAATAACAATGTTCATTTATTAAGAAAAGAAAAGAGAAGAACTTGAAAAAAAACAATGTTCAACAGAGAAGATAGTAGAAAGAAAAAGAAATTAATAGAAGAAAATATTCGACAAATAAACAGAAAAGAAAAAAAAGATGAAAATGTTAATCAACATTCGAGTAAAGAGGAGAGAAAAAGAAAAAAACTGTGGGCGGCGGCTGCTCATCTGCTGGCCAGTTTAAAATGCCAGAACAAGATCAACAGACAATGACGGAACAAATTCAATTTTTAGGGCAAGAAAGATTAGTTTTTTTTTTGTCTACCAGCCCATTAAACTATATTTAAGGGTATATCAGTAATATTAGGCAAATGTCTGAATTTTAAAGCCCTAAAATTATTTTGGTCAGATTTAAATCCATATACATGAGGCAAGAGAGAAATAGAGGCAAAGGAGCCAAGAAAGGCACATCTCTTGGTATGCGTTGCGCCTTGACTTTTGGAGGCAATGGAACTTGCCTTGTCCCTCGCACCAGTGAGATGATTACAATGGTTGCACTTTTTGAATTATAGTAGCTATTACTCGTAAATATTGAACTTTCCGGCTATAATTTTATATAAATGATTCTATTTATTATGCAGGTTAAATTTTGAGTATGAGGGAAAAGAACGGGGAGGGAAAATGTTCTTGTTGGTCATATAGTAACTTTGCCCTTAACTTTATCGTGATGTTCATTGATGAGAGATTGGTGTCTATGATTTAGTTGCTGCTCTAAAATGAATTAATGATGGCATCAGTGCTCCATTGATTCATATAACTAACACCATAATATTAGAGTCATGACTTTTACATGCTGTCTAAATTAGGGGCAACTACCAATATATAATACTCCCTTGGGTAACTTGCATGCTTGTTTGTGTATATAACATATCATGGGGATACAATTATCAGCTTAAATTTTGGTTGAGTTGTTTCTCATTCACCCTCATTTCAAGTGAAATATTTAGCATCATGTATGAGGACAGCATGCGTTGTATCTTTGTTTAAGGGGCGTGCGTGATAGAATATATAACGTATCTTGGAGTTACCACCATTAGCTTAAAGAAAGCGTAATTATATTATAGGAGTACTTTGTTGTGCATTTGAAACGTGAGACGTTTACATAATATCATGATTCTTATTTCCATTTCTTTCTATGTAGAACAAAAATAAAAAGTCTCCAATGGAGTTGATTAATGAAGTGCCTCCCATTAAAGTGGAAGGGAGAATTGCTGCTTGTGAAGGAGGTTAGATTTGATGCTAAAATTGGTATTCTTGAAATTTTATTGAGACCGTCTAAATGCATCCAAGATCATGAATTGACCTGCTTTTTTGTGTTTCTTTTCTAATGGCAGCTAAGAATCCGTTGGGGCATCCTATTGAGTTCCTCTGTCTGGACCTAGACACCCCAGCAATCTGCAAATATTGTGGCCTGCGTTACATTCAAGATCATGGTGGTCACCATTAGGAGCTGATTTACCTACTCTATCCAGTATCCATGCAACTCCCCAATTGATGCAATCAAAATTCCTATGTAGTTTGCATTTATGTTCTTTTCTCTAAGCGTTATGTTCTTGGTATAGCATGCCAACATCTCAATTCAATGAACATAGTTGACGAGCTGGGAAATAATGAAAGCACCTATTTCATCTTGTCTTCGTGATGTTTTTCCTCTGAGCCCCTTGAGTCATAAATAAATTAAATTTTAAAAGATCAATTTCAAAAGAACTGCAAATATAAATGGGTATTTGGCAAACAATTGATAGCGAATAGTTAATTAAAGTGGCTGATTTGATCCAACAACTTTCTATTTATATCAAAATAAGCTAAAATTGTCTGATAAACAATATCGTCAACGCCTCCGAAACGTTTATTGCACATACTAGGGATGGAAGAATTTCGCAATAGTGTATAGTAGGAAAAACTCAACTAATTCGAGTGTATTCAGTTGATATTATTAGGTGTAAAATGAAAGCCATTCGGACTTGGTGCATTAAGCCAATTTACATTTAGGATCAATCACCAATAAAGAATATTGCAAATGAATATAAATATATTTTATTGTACAAGTTAATATTGATGTCAAAATCCATCGGAACCAATCTATATCTATATCATTTGCCTAACCTGTAATGTAAAGTACAACAAAAATTCTTCCACTAATTGGGGGCTCAAACAATGACAAACATCAAGGTCATAAATTTCAGAGAAAAAAATATCGCTGGCATTCTTAACCTACATTTCTTCACCGCCATTGCAAAGAAACTGCAAAAACTCGAGATAAATAATCAACTTCACCAATCTCATGAAGCCATCTTTGATTTTGATGGGCTACTTTCTTCCGTTCCAGCCAACTTCCTTCTCTGTTGGTGTTCAGCAACCTTGTAATCGACAACCTCACGGAACAATTGAGCATCAAGGATACAATTTTCACTGCCATAAACAGCTGCTTGAACACTAGCCATCAATTTTGCTATCTCTCTTCCTGAAAATCCTTCCGTTTTAGCAGCAACCTCTCTGAAAAGGTCATCTGTCAATCCTTTCATTTCAATCCTCTGCTGCTCTTTCTTAAATAAATGTGAAAAAAGCCCAGGTTTTCTTTTTCCAGCTTGTGCTATATATTTATCAAGATAAAGTTTCACCAGCTTGTATCTTTCTTCCTCCCCAGGTAACGGGAACTCAAGGACTTCATCAATACGATCAGCCACTGCAGAATCAAGATCTCCAGGACGGTTTGTGGCGAGAGCCAGCACTATATCCTTGGACTGGTCACCAGTTCGGAACAGAAGGGCATTTAGTGCACTCCTTTGAGCTTCACTCATGTATGTTTTGTTTCGCCTGGAAAACCCCAAGAGCATTTATTAACATATCAACAGAAACTGAAGTATCACAAAATGCACATTGTGACATGCTGAACATGGAGACCTTAACTCTGGCAAAAGATTTAACAGCATCCAACACCCGTTCTAGAAGTATATCTCCTAAATGCATCTATAGGCTTTTCTTTGGTTTCAGATTTGATAAAATATGGAAAATTGGCTCACTTAAATCATGTGCACTTATTTATGTGAAGTTGCTAGGTATCAAAGTCAAAACAAATAAAAATCACTGTCTTCACAAGGTAAGGTTGCATACATTCAAACTTCAAAACACTAAGTGGGAGCCTAGGTGAGAATCATTTAATGACATTAGAGTAATAGAATTTTGCGCTGAATCCAATACATGAGCTACAATAGAAACTAGGCAGTTTCTCAACATGAAGGGCCTGTACTCCCTGCTTGAAGGGAGCAGAGTGGAGCTGAACTGAACATAAAAATAATGGAAGTGATGTGATGTGCGGTGCTGAACTGAACTTATTTGAACAGGGAAGAGAAGGCCCTAATTACTATGCTAAATTTTCACGTGATGAAGCTGTTGTACAAAGCGCAGGATCACAAAGAATGAAGCATAAAGGTCCAACATTTTCGTTTTAAAACTAACATAGGCACTCACTTCCCCAATAAAGTACTATCTATGTAAGTAAACCTCCAATAGATCCTCAATTTAAAAGAATATAAGGAATCAAGGGAGATAAGTTGCAAATGTGCACAAAAGAGTTTCCAAAAATCGTAAGAGAAGGGGATGACAATAGAAAACTAAGAATTCTGAAGGTAACTTACTCGCAAAGGAAGGCGTCAGCTTCATCAATAAATAATAGCAAACCCTTATTAGACTTCTTTGCCCAATCAAACATCTGGTGTATTTTTGTAACAGCTTGTGCACCTAGTGGTGCAACATCTCCACCTGTCATCAATGCATAGTCCAAACCCTGATACATCATAAAATAAAGTTCTCAATGCAAGATTACTCGAGCTTGTGCACTAAGAGAACAGACTCGAGACAATTACTTGATCTTGTATAGGCAGAAGATACATGCTGATAGTTCTAATAAAAAGAACGTTCTCAACGCAAAATTTTACAAATTACAAAGTAACTGAAAGTATGGTTCTCAAAGAGGTCACAAGTCTTGCTACACACAAACCCTATTGTTCAACTAGCTATAAACTCATTTTCGGACTTTTTAAACCGGTGCCCAATTGAAGGTCAGAATATATCTACTACTCTATATGATTAATTCTCTACTTTCTCAAATGCTTAATTCCTCACACAAATGCTCAATTTATGTAATTCCTTCAAGTTGTATCAAGCTTCAAGCTCTTCTATACTTTGAATACATAATGAATACACTAGCCTAGGATAGTGGATGCAACCTCATTAATGGTGAATCATCTTAAAATTTTGTGTTCGAGTTAATATAGGTTTAGTTGAACCCACTAAACCCATCCTAAAACTGTCACTGACTATGATCATAACCTTTCTTGCGCACCTTCAGAATTCACTTTTGCTTCTGGTAGGCCTCCCTAACATACACAAGTGACAAGACTAAATCAAACACAAAGTATGAGGTAACAAGACTTACAGATTTCCGAGCTAGTTCTCGTGCAGCCATTGTTTTTCCTGTTCCTGGAGGGCCATAGAAAAGCATATTACGAAACGGTGCCTTATGAGCTTTAGTATTTGCAGTTGCAGAAGCAAGCAGTTGAATTCTCTTCTGGAGAGCGGGGTGTAAAATAACATCTCCAAAACCATTTCCATTTTCAGAATGAGTTCCTCCTTTAGCACGAAGGAGACCAGTAACACGGGAAATTGCACCAGACCATGGATATTTTCCTATAGAAGACTCTCTAATTAATGATGGTTGTCCCAGTATTCTGTCTACATGACTCCAGATTACTTTTGCGCCTTCTCTGCACAATGAGAAACAAAATTTGAGCATTAAAATAGTGATATTTTGGGATGCCCAATTGAGTTCAAAATGAGATAGCAAGAGCTACACGCAGACCCACAGATACAATACAAGGCTACTACACGACATGAAAGATGAATTACACAAGTTTTACTGAGCATCAACTCAATCAGAGTCATGGTTTGGTTAATCATTGCATAAATATTCTTATCAATATCAAGAAAGCAGATTGCTCTCAGGCGGATTCTATCTTTGACAAGAAAAATAAAGCACTCTAAATGTCCATATGTACCCCTCAATCATATTAGAGTATAACTGAACCCCTAAAGCAAATTAAGTCAATCGATGGCTCTCAAGCAAGAAAATGATAAATAACTCTACAAGAATCAGTCCCAAATAGCTTAAACATGTGTGAAACACCTCCGGCACAAAGAATAGCCAAACAGAGGTCAGTAAAGCAGAGAAGACATAATCACCTTGACGCAATATTTGTCATCCACATATGAACTACAAATCAGACAGAATCAATGAAACATCCTGTGACACTCCCATCCATATAAATTATTACTTTTTTGAAAGCAGTGCATATTGAAAGAGCAAAATAAGATCATTATATATGTTGAGAAACCATACAGGGGTAAACGAAAAATCATTGTATAATATCACATTCTGGAAGAACATAATTTTCTTACAATTAGGCAATTACATAATAAGTATTCAGTAGTATAAATGTAAAATGTTTTGGATATCTTGTACTCCATCCTTTCTCTAGTGACCTTTACAGTGGAATTTGTAGGAAAACTTGAAAGTGTAAAGAATATTAAACAAAAAAAATAAATGTGACGGTAGGGTTGATGATTAATGACCAGTGGTGATGATTCCCTATAACTTTACGACTCGTTTGGTAGGTGGTAATAAATGATGGTAATGAGAATGAAAACAAGTGTACTTTTAGTTGAAAATCTGTTGGGTACCTTGATGGCCATGCTTGTCCAACTTCAATCATCTTATTTTCTTTATGAAATCCATTCAAAGAATTATAAATAGGAGATGTAGTATTGGGTGGTAATGGAAATTTATAAACAAAAGAATTTTTTGTGATCAACGTTTCATCACCATGGGAATATCATGAAACTCTTGACGAAATTATACACGGTAAATCATTCCCATTACCACCATTTAGTACTACTAACCAAACGTGCCATTAATTCTCCGTTTGATAAACATTAGTGAATTAGTGAGAGTTCCCTATGGCTATAATATTGTTTATTTGTTTATATTGTCTTTCCTTCCTTCTCCCTCCTCATAATCTCCTACATTGCATCCTCAAAAGAACGAAAAGCATCAAATTTTAGGTGATCTTATTTTGCGGCGTTTATTTTGTTTAAATATGGTAGCATGTATGTGTCTCCAAAATCAAGAACTATGAATAAGATTATGATATACTCCCTTTAATTCACTACTAATGTCCCATTTGCTTTATGCACTCTATCCAATGCACTCCTTAATATCTCTAATTTTAAATTATTATAAATTATAGAAAGTTGATATAAATAATCCTTACATTGAGACGAATCAAACAAGATCCCACTTGACTATGTTTTAGCTTATAGATTAATAATAAAATGCAAATTAAGAGTAAGAGATAAATAGTGTCCACAAAGCAAATGGGACATTAGTAGTGAATTAGATTAATAATCAAAAACTCATACCTCGTGGTGTATATGCCAAGAGCAAGAGCAGTTACCCCACCAACAGCTACAACAAGCTTATCTTTATCTGTCAATATTGTTCTCAAACCACCTAAATGAAACAAACAAGAAAAAGAACAATAAAAAAACTGCTACACAAATGAAGAACTGAAAAAAAAAAAAAAAAAATCAAAAGCATAATATAGTAGTATAGCTTTTTCTTCCAAACCGCAAAGCCAAGGGCACAATATGTATAAAATTCCTCAAACATAATAGAGAAGTAACTTAATGAAAAGAGAACTTATTCAAACCATGCTAGAGGAAAAGTCCAAACACATAACCATCTCAGTTCCAAAATTCAAGTACAAGAAAATCAACTGAAATTCAATCGTAAATTTCCTCACATACGACATTACCAATTAAAGAAACAATAAGTCTTGTAATGAAAGATAGGGTAACTGCAAACAACTCGTACCAACGATATAAAGCAAAATGAACCTGAAACCATAAGATTCCCCAAAAGAGCAAGATAATTAGTAATAATAAACTCATTTATAGCCAGCTGGCATTTCATGCAAAGGCATACTCCCTATGCCCTAATCAATTTGGAATTTTCTATCTTGCTTGCCCCATTAATTTGCCACATTTCCATTTTAAAATTTGTCTCCCACCACTTTCTTTCATTCTCATCTACATATTTCTTTGTTCTTTCAGTAGTATCTACACAATTCAAACTATTGCCTTAATTCTCTCAACAAATTGACCATTCTTTTTAAAAAATTTGTTACAGTGAAGCAAATTCACTTGTGGGATAATTCTCAACTATTCAATTAAATGATTGGCATTCCATTTTACAAAAAACAATTGCAAATCCTTAGGCATATATCTACAAGAGTATGATACCATACTTCCAATATGATTGAATGTTGTGTTTATAGCTGAAATCCATTTTTCAGTTTCAGCATTCACACGTTCCTTAAGCATACGTCTATTGACCTCCTCCGCCAACTTAGCCTCAAGGGCTCTCCCTTCCGCCTCCGCCATTGCCTTAACTTTAATGGTTTCACGTTCATTTTCAGCCTTCTCCCGTTCAGTTTGACGGCGTTGCGCTTGAATCTCCTCTTCTGTTGCTCGCTTAGCAGCTTCTAATTTTATATTCATCTGTTCTTGCATCTCCACGAGCTCCTTATTTCTTTGTCTATGGTACTCAGTCTCTGCCTGCCAACAAGTGAGAACATTATTTTCCAAACCCACATTTCTGCAATGGGAATCTAATCATGTTACATACCGCCATCCTTTTTCTCTTCAATTCATCTTCATACTTAGCCAGCTTGCTTTTAATTTCTGCAGACAATTTTGTTAGTTCCTCCTGAGCTTTATATGCCAATTTTTGCTTCTCCTGCAGTTCAAAAACCAAAAAGAAAAATTAGACCATGCCAAACAGATTAAATCACATATTTTTCCTGTACTTAATGTGACATATAAGCTATTTATTATTATTGATTATCAAATTAAGTTTGTTCAAGGAATACTAGAATTGCACCAAAACTTTCTTAGACCAAAGTTCACAGCCTCATCAAAAACCAATAGAGTAAGGTACATATACTCAATTAACATTCCAAGGAGATTAAGCTTTCTCTTAGCCAAATGAATAAGCTAAGGAAGTAAGAATAACTATTAACTATCCATTTCCAAAAAAACCAAAGACTATACACTCTTTCTCCTCTTGAATTAGCACTATTTTCCATTGTAGTTTGTCCCACTCAATTAGCGCCATTTTCCTTTTCTAGCAATCCTCTTACTCCCTTTCTTGTCTCATCCATGACATAAACTTGTTCTCTACGCCGATCTTATCCACTTATTTCTACCATTCACTTGTATTTTGTCTTATTATCCTTTTTACACTATAATATAACAATTTATTCGGGTGCTTTAAATAGAGCGAGTAGTTCTATAAGTATCACATTATATGAAACTAAAACTAAAATGAATGTCAAATTATGCATCTTATATAGGAGGATTGTCAAGCAAGGGTTACAAGGTTAAGATAAATAAAAATAAGACTCTCTCAATGGCCACCTCGTTTTCAAAAGTTATGGTTGCGTCCATTGTAATGCTGGCTGACCCATTAGAGTTGCATTACAACAATGTAATAATGATGATGAACAAGAACGATACTGAAGGTTACTTCAACAAAAATTCAAAACAAAAGTATTGAAATTGCCCTTAAAGAGTTGAAGTCTTCAAGTATAATAACGCAACCGAAAACAGTAGCTCAAGCAGCCTATATCATTAGATACAACAACAAAAATTACTCCCATTTACAAACATTAATGTCAAAGACTTACATTCTGAAAATAAGCTTCCTGTGCTTTAGCTTCTTGCAATTTCGCTTGTGTTTCTTCCTTTTTTGTTTTTTCATGCTCCATCATTGCCTTAAAAACCTGTATTGCACACCAACACCAATCAAAACCCTTGAACCTCCCAAATCCAATAACTAGTTTCACTTCAGAAAATCACAAATTCACTCAAATGTAATTAATACCCGCATCATTAAAATCAAATCTTTAAGCTTCTAAACATTATGATTATAAAAATCTTTACATTGCGATAAAATAGAACTATTTCACAAAATTAAAAGATGAAAAACGAAACAAAAACCTCTTTGGCATGACCAGACTTTTCAATATCCTTCAATAACTTCGCACCATAAACTAAATCATCAGTATTGAACCCCGCAGAAGTAGTTCTAGGGTTATCATTTCTTCGCTGAGCCGGCTTCTCCGGCGCTGGCTCCGTCGCCGGATTGGCGTTATTTGGGGCGACTTGAGGAGGAGTATTCGAGTAAGAAGGTATTTTAAAAGGGGAATCTGCATAAGAGTGGTGGACACCCATAGTTGCA
This sequence comes from Amaranthus cruentus, assembly GCA_019425755.1. Classification (NCBI taxonomy): domain Eukaryota; kingdom Viridiplantae; phylum Streptophyta; class Magnoliopsida; order Caryophyllales; family Amaranthaceae; genus Amaranthus; species Amaranthus cruentus. The sequence continues at coordinate 16,145,447 of CM033454.1, forward strand.
GCAGCAATGGAAGAAATAAAACCAGCTGCACATGCTTTTGCAGCCACCATAGTTAAAGTATAAAGCTTCTAGTTATGTGATGGAGAGAATTCTGAGATAGATTTTGGGTTATTTAATTGAAGAAAATATAGGAGCTTGGGTAAAAAGAAAGAGAAATGTAGAAGGATGAAAAGTGGGAATGATATTTTTCAGGGTTTTGGTAGGGTTTGAAACATGGCGGTTTTGTAAAACTTTTCTTTTTGCAGTTATAACTCATCCGGGTTAATGGTATTCAACCCGTGGGCATTCAATTTTATTTCGGTATACTTTTTTTTTCACAAACTTTTTTTTTTGAAAAGATTTTTTTCACCAACTTAAGCTTAAATTAACTCTATCTTATTAAATTCAAAAAAAAAAACTCTATCTTATTAACTCAAAAAAAAAAAAACTATCTTATGTGTCGTCAAAAAAAAAAAAGAAAACTCTATCTTATCTATGTCTATCTAATGTGTTTTTTTGCTTTGGAAAACTAGATAGATTCTCGTGTAAAACACATATATAGTAAATATAATACATATGCAGTGTTTGGAAACAATATTTCATTTCAAATTATAAATTTCAACTATAAAATCATAAATGAAAAAATTGAGAATGACAAGGTTGGGGAAGTCATTCTCAAATTTCCAGCTTTAACTACTATAAAAACAATGGTGGAATTTGATCAAAATACAAATTTGAAATTTTTTTATTTGTCAAACAATAAATTTGAGCCAATTTCAAATTTGCAATGAAATCATTATTTCCAAACATGGCATTATTAATTTAGAATATTTATTTATTTATAACATAAACTTAATCTTTAAGACTTTGCATTTGCTATCGTAATATAACTAATAAAGCGATTCAATAATTTATTATACAATTATATAAAAACATATATGTGTAAACAAAACATTACCATCAATCGATAAAATTTTTTCAAACTAATCATCGTTAAACTATATTTAATGAAAGCACCCAAGTAAATCAATAATCTTTTTCCTAAAAACATATATACAGATAGATAGATAGATAGCACTCAATATCCCTCAAGACACGAGGCGTCATGACTTGAGTCACTATGTCTGAGTCATCAAGGTATGAGCCTGGGCTTGAGTTTGAGTTTAAAGAAACTGAAGAGGTAGCTATGGAGGATGATTTTATTGAATACATGGGTTCTCCTCGCAAAAAGAAAAAGACTTCTAAAGTTTGGCTTTAGTTTAAGTAGAATCTTTTCCCTTAATATAGCCATTTAGAAAAATATTTCCCAGTCTACATTGGTCAAAAGAATAATTCCTAAAATACTGTCTACGTAGGACAGCTGTGGAAAGATTTTCTTTTTCCTTTTTCTTTAATAAAACCGTCACTTCAAAAAGCGGTTAACGTAAAAAAAAATACCTAAACCGCTGATTCATTAACCATATTGTATTTCAGGAATTTAAAATTTTAACTCAAATTAAACCGCTACTTTAAGTAGTGGTTATATTTAGGGGTGTTAAAAAATACCCGCTTTCGAAAACCCGACCCGAAAAACCCGATATCCGGTTTGAAAAAGCGGGTAATTTACCCGATTAAGCAAAACCGGGTATTTCGGGCCGGGTACACAGTTTATAAACCGGGTATTCCAGTCGGATCCGGGTAGGATTTTTGACAGAACCGGGTACCCAGTATCCGATTTATTAATTTTTTTTTTTTAAAATATGCTAACTTAAGTAGTAGACTAGGAGTAGAGTAGGCGTTTAATTACTGTAAATGTAATGATGTAGTCTACTAGTCTGTAGGAGTAGGAGTAGCCGAGTACTAGCTAGCACTAGCAGGCCTTCACTCATCAGATTTTTTTTTTTCACTTTCAGCCCTTCACTCATCAGATTTTTTTTTAGAAACCCAAAAAAAACTAAAAGAAACCCTAAAGAACTAAAGAAGCGCCGCAGCCCACATTTTCGTCAAGCATTTTCGTCATTCTTCATCATTCATCAATCATCTTCTTCATCAACTTCATCTTCTTCATTGGTATTTTACTTTAAATTTTAAGTCTTGTTCTTAATTTAAGTTGTTTTTAACTTTATTTTGAATCAAATTATGATATTTTGTTTGTTCAATTTTTTTCAGACACTTTAAGACTTTTTTTTTTTTTTTTTTTTTTTTTGAAAATTGGGAATATATTAATAATAAAACGGGAGGAAACAACACCAACACTGGAAACAAGGGAAACCCAAAAACCTCCGGCATAAAAAACCCTGAAAGGAAAAAAGCCATCGGAAGAGGGGACCAAGATCCAGGCCACTCAGAACAGCATAGGAGTGGACTATGCAACACCAAAATAAAAACAGGGAATTACACCAAGAAACACCAAATAAAAATTAAAACTAGCGAAAACAACACCCTTGGAAGCCGCCACTCTAACACCAAAAACGCACCACGAACAACACCAAAGCAGGCACCCAGACGCCAGCAAAGAGCCCAAGACGAAACAAAAAAAAAACCACCACAGCCTTTGGAAAAACCACAACCGAGCAAAAAACACCAAAACCAAAGAGAAGAAAGAAAACAGGTAGCCCTACACACCAAGGAAAACCAGAACTGAAACAGCACAAAAAACCCACAGGGTCCACAGCACACACCACGGAGCGTAAACCACGCACCAGAAAACACCCACCCAAACACCAACAAAACGCCAACCAAAAGCCCCAGCACGGGAAGAGGAAACAACCATCCTGACGCCAACCAAAACACCATCAGAAAGACTAAACAGACTAGCAACCAGGCATAGCAACACCAAAAACGAAAGAAGAGAGCAAGCCCAAACTTTCCAAGCCACGATAGGATAGCACCCAAACCCAGACCATCACTAACCAAGGACACATATAAAACACTCAACCCAACACAGGGATCTTAGCCTCCATAGCCAGGATCCTTTTAGACTTTCTCAGAGCCGATAAGACTGCACCATCATCATCAGCTTTTATCCCCAATGCCTTTGCTAAATTCCACGTTTCAATAGCCTCACTACAGCTCTTAGAAGGGGTCGAAGGGGCACAAATTGGATCCGGAAGGGACAAGGCCAATTTTTTCGGTCTTCCCCTTGGTTTTTTAGTTTTGGCACCCCGCAACGAAACGGAGCTGCTGCTAAGTATGTCGTCATTATGAGGCCGAGAACAGACTACTGTAGGACTAATAGAGCACTCAATAGACATTGGGTCTAGACGCGGATTCCCATTGAGAATCTCCGGGCATGAGCCGATAAGACCAATACCTGTATCACAGAGGGTATGTTCACCCTCACCAGCCATAGAAACTTGGGAGCTTTCCTTCTCAATACTTGTGTGAAACTCCATTTCTTTACAAGTATTCGAACCAGCAGCTATAAACCTATCACCATGACCATCAAGATCCTTCTCCTCTAAATTATTCAAAACAGCAAGATCTCTCACACCACAATCCACTTTGTCACGCTCAATACCACCACACTCACCAGCCTGCTGCACATACTGATTATCATTATGTAGAGACATTTGATTTTCTTCACCAAAATTCTGGTCTGCAATAAGGGTCTCATTTTCCATATTTTGCAAGTCACCACACTCATCATTTTCAACGAGGACCCCTATATTCTCAGGCATTTTCCAACCCAAAGGGCCCCCATTTTCTACAGACAACGATCTCGTCGGGATCACCTCCACCTCTTCATCAAGATCAATATCCCCACTGCACTTGCGCAAGCACTTATGGGTTTCATGGACCCACACCTCACAAGATCCGTCTTCCCACTCAACCCGCAACATTTCATCAATTCTTTTTTGAACAGATGTTCTTACCAGCAGCCTAGCACAAGTTAAGCTATTCATCCCATCCATAACACTATCCACACGAACGGTTTTACCCCAATAGTCACCAATCATTCTGAGATTTTCGAAACTCCAACCTATTGGATTCAAACCAATGCATTCAATCCAAGATAACCTCTCCAGAACAGCTTCATCGTTCGACCACCGACGTACCTCGGAGAAGATAGCCCAAAGCGGGGAGTTTACCTCCAAAGCTTTTTCAACATTCAACTCATCATCAAAGAATAATAAGAGTTTTGTAGGTTCAATGAAAGAAACATCAACGAAAGATAAATTTGACTCATTTAGTAACTCCACAGAATGACGCAACCCAGAAGACTTTTCGTAAACCACCACAATAGTGTGTTTAAGTCTCTTTTCCACAATATGGTTTTTTGAAATTTTAAGAGTTACCTTGGTTTTGCTTATCTCCGGCCCATGGTTTGTGTTTGTGCTATCCAGGAGCATGTTTGCTCTGGGTTTGTTGAAGTTATTAATGGGGGGTACCGATGTGGGTAGGCCACCTCTTTTAAACTTAGCAACAGAGACCCGCAACTTACCGCCAAGGACAACTGCACCATTGAGCTTCTGAATAGCATGTTGAGCCTCCTCACCTTTCATGAACCTTACGAAGCCAAAACTATCTACTCTATTCTTCCTCCGTTTTGCAGAGACGTAGCAGTCACGAACAGTCCCAACAGAATCGAACAAACTTTGTAATTCCTGAACCGTCGTGGACTTTGAAAAACCATCCACAAATAAGCTAACCATGTTCTTCTGGGCGGGATCAAGTCCAAAGGGTGGTGGCTCCCGGGGTCCACGGCACCAAAGGTGACGGGATAACCCCCGATTACCATCCCAGCCGCCAGAGACTGATCGGAGACCTTGGTTGCTAAGTTCTACATGGTATTCTGAATTTGTGATGGTTTCTGATGATGTTTGTATTTTATTTCGGTATTTCAAGATCTTAAGTTAGCATATTCTGAATTCTGAATTCTGAAGTTCTTGTTTTTATTCTGAATTTTTGTTTTTAAGATCTACATGGTATTCTCGTGGCAATTTCGGTATTTAAAGTTCTTGTTTGTATATTCTGAATTTTTGTTTAATGATATTCTGAATTTTTGATGATACTTTGTGATGGTATATTGTTTGTATTTTGTTTGTGATGGAGATTATTCTTGTTTATATAAAAACTTAAAAGGAATAAAAATCTCTTTTTTTAGCAAATAAATAAAACCGGGTACTCATTTTCCGACCCGGTTTAAACTGGGTACCCGAAAATCGGGTCGGGACCGAGTCGCAATTTTAGGTACCCGAAAAAGCGGGTACCCGGATTTCCGGATCCGGGTCGATCCGGTACCCGGTTTTGAACACCTAGTTATATTGGCAGCCTATTATCAAAACCAAATTGTTGTATTCACTCTTCCTCCCTTCTCTCTCGACCTGCTACACAATTCTTTAAAAAATAAAAAATTTCTCTCAATCTCTTCTTACTCAAAAAATCACTCAATCAACTAAATTAATCAACAACATTGCAATTTTCTGTTTGATTACTTGTTCATCCCCATCATCAATTAAAGGTATGAATCTAACCCTAAATTTTTTCCAATTTGCAAATTCATTTTTTTTGTTCATCATTGATCTTATTTTGGGCTTGTAGTAGATTTGTTGATTGCTACTTTATCTTAATGTCATTGTTTAAGTGTACACTTTAAACATTTTAGTTGAATTATATGACTTCTTTTGTATGCATATAAAGTGCTCGGTGAAATGCTTTAAATGTATGCACAAAGTATGTGGTCTGCTCCATTTTGTAATCCAAGGAAATGACAATAAAGTGTGTTTTATTGCCAGTACAAAGAACTGCAATTAATTTCTATGCATAGAAAAATTATATCTATGTTGTTTGTGTATGCTGCTGACTAGTGGTGTTCTGGGCAGTCTTACTTTCCTTATAACCTGCCTTTGTATTTCGATGAATGATCTTGTTGAATATGGTATTAATCTGTGTATTTGTTTGCTGGGGGTTTTGGTATTTTTCTACTATTATTCATTTGTTGAATCTTGCTTTACTATCAATGATCTTTCTTTTTTAGGGATGGAACATCATGATATTTTTACTAGTGACATCTACCAAGGAAGCCAGTTAATTACAATGCAAGGAAAGGAAAAATTAAGATGCAATTCATGATTTTGTTAGTGATGTTAGCTAAGGCCGTAAACACATCATTCTAGTCAAACTCATCAGCTTTTATGCAGGCACAAGGCACCTACGCAAATGCGCCGCTTGCATCAAATAGAAGAGAAGCACACTGTGATAATTTGTGGAAGCTAGAAGCACACTGTGATCCTTATGCTTGGCTAACGTAGGTGTAAGATGCAGGTTTTCGGATATTTGCAGGTACTATCCTTGGAGACTCCTCTAGAGTCGAAGGACTCTTGTGATCGCCCTCTCCTTATGGGTATGAGACGCCGTCGACCTTCCTTCTCCGGATCCTGACCATAGATTTATCTATGTGCGGGAACACTGGGTATAATGATAATGACTTTTCATTCATACATTCTAAGATACAAGAAACAAGAGGGTATATGTCTATATTACTATATATAAAGAAGCTAGCAAAACAGAAAGGAAAAGATTGATCTTGCTAGTTAGATTTCAACTCATAACAATAATGTATTAATTGGTTGAGATTATTGAATGCAGGAATTATCAAGTAGAAACCCAAACAGGAGAACTCACTGATAAAGCTTTCTTTGTATAGTGATTTGTTCAATCTTCAATTTGTATTCATTCATTTTTATCAGCTACATGTGATCACTTTTCTTACATACAGTTGTATTAATTTATTTTGTTTATTATTTGTTTTTGAAATGAATGGTGCAATCAAGGTTCAACAATGAAAACACAATGAAAAATAGATGCAAAATGAACACAAGTGTTTATGAGGTATCTTTGATACCTCCCCCTCAAATGTAGTTTTATTATAATGATTCAACAATACACTTATAATAAAACACCCTTATCTTGAGAAAAATTTCTCAAGATCACAAAATGCTAGAACAATAATGAACACTCTCAAGTTTCAAGCAAAGTAATAGCTTTCTCTCAAAGTGTGTTTTGTGGTGATCTTGTTCTATGAATGATGTAACCTTTTATAGAGGAAGAATACATCATTCTAGAACCACATCTTTACTCACCATAAATCACATGTAACATATCAACAATAAGTATGATCATAAACAAGACAATAAACAAGGCAATAAACCGCTTTCAATGCTGTTAAGAACCAGAAATAGTAGAAGGAAATCGAAGAGAAAGACTGCTCGACTGCCCCTGCTCGAACGAGCAGGCTTGCCTGCACCTACTGCTGCTCACTAATCCAACTGCTCGAACGAGCCACTCAATGCTCGAACGAGCAGCCTCTGGCTGCCACCTTTTCTTGCCTCAAATACGTATCATACACACCCATGTCTTGCCTCGTTCAAGGCATGGTCCCTACACTCTTAGTAAAGCTTTAGACACTCCACATCGAGCACTTCATGTAACGTTCCAAACCTCAATTCACTTACACTCGACACATTCTTATTGTAATTCTCCAAAGTACAAGACAAGGCATGTTCGACTAAGTGACTAAATTCATCATCATTATCAAGTGTTTTGGCACTTGCATTAACAGTTTTAAAGGAGTATATTGCTAGATTAAGCACATATTGATATAGCCAAGATGAAATAGATGAGGTTCGTGAGCAATGGGCAAAGTTTTTTAGATCAAACTTTTTGTTAAACTAAATGTAATTTCGTACAAGAAATAGTAGTACTACTATTCGATTGTATGTGATCACATATATATAGGTGTAGTAGTGGATGTTATATTAAAAATGTTTAATTTTGAATAAAAATCAAGTAACGATATTAATGCAAGTCCTTCTAATAGACTTGTTGCTTGAAAATTTTCTTAAATATAATCATTGTTATGAACTCATGATTGAAATATAAGTATTGTCATTATTTACTAGGAGTACCTTACAACATATTTCAACAGAAAATGCAATTCATATAAACCGCTACTTCATGTAGCGGTTTGGTTGTCCAAGGTAAAAAAATTATAATTGAAAATGCTGCATTATAAACTGCTACATGGAAACACGATTTTGTACATATTGTTAACCGCTTCTCCATTTAGCGGTTTTAGTGAAAAATAAAAAATAACCAACAGCTCACGTGGACGGTATGCAGGGAATTATTTACCCTTTAGGCGTATAATGGGAATTATTTTCCCAAAAAGCTATATTGTGGGAGAAGATTCGTTTAAGTAACTAAGGAATGAGAAGGGTGAGGTAAAAGCTCGGTCTTGTCATTGTAAATAGGTTTTAGTGACCGATGCCGGTAAGGAAACCTCTCACCTTAATCGCCATCTTTGGGGATTCTTGTCGTAAAAGGCCTCGTGGAACACTTAGGGAGGTGGGTTTTGTATAAGTAGGATCATTGTTGTTAAAATCGCGATTCTAATATACGATTCTACGATTTTACGATCCAAAAACAAGTGTACGATTTGAATCATAAGTGGAATCCTAAAACGGTAGAATCTTACGATTCTAGTTGGAATAAAATTTTTAGATGTGGAATTTTAACATGATTCTACGATTTTACGATTTATCTTACGATTTTACAATCCGATTCTACTAATTTACTATTAATTTTTTATTAATTTTTCTTATGTACCATCTTTTACTAATCTCTTTCACTTATATAAATTAATTTCAAATGTATCATCATGAAAACTTTTAAAAAATAAATTTCTTAATTGGTTTGAAGATTTAAACTAATTATTAAAATGTTTTTTTTTACATTCTTAAAAATAAAGTCAAAGATATTTTATTTCACAAATTTAGACTTTTAAAATCGATAATAATGATAAGATACTGTATATTTTAATATATTTAAGTTTATTTGTAGAATCTCACGATTCTACGATTCGATTCTACCTCTGTAAACGATTCTAAGTAGAATCACGATTTTAACAACTTTGATTAGGATGATGATGAATTGTTTTTGATATGAAAAAGTTAAAGAAAGAAATTTTGTTATTTGTTGTTGAGGGTGCTCATCCATTTTCCACTGTAGAACAAAAGGGGTTTACGAGGATGATGCTCAAATCTAACCCTTTCTTTGAGCCTTTTAGTAGAACACCTATTTCTAGGATTTTTTGCGATGTACTTTGAGGATAGAGAAAAACTTAAATCTTTATTAAAGAGTATGCTCGATCGTATAAGTTTGACAACTGATAATTAGAAATCTAAGCATACTTGAAAACACTACATTTGCATTATGACACACTTTGTTAATCAAAATTTGAAGATACATAAGAGGATTTTAAAGGTTTAGGTCATTATCTTCTCTCTATATGGGAGAAAGCATTTCAGAGGAGAATTATATTTTTCTAAATTAGTGTAGTGGCAATGATAAATCATAAGTTTAATTGTTGATAATGCTTCATGTAATGACTCAATGATGAGCCGTCTTAAAACCTGCTTTAGTTCAAGAGGAATGCTAGTGTGTAATGATCAAGTCTTGAATATAAGATGTTGTGCACAAAATATTAAACTGTGTTCAAGAAGATTTCAAATCAATTAAAGAAACGATGGAGAAAAATACAATTTTGTTGAAAATGAGATTAAAGTCCACTGGCAAGAGTAAAGAGTTTATGACCTAGCACAAAGGAATTTTCACTAAGATGAATATAGAAAAATCAATTTGGATATGAAAATTTGGAGAAATACATTTTATAAGATGATTGATGATGGGGTTACACTTTAAAGAAGCATTTGTCAATTTGGTATTAAGGAGTTCATATGTATCTTGTATCTGATCGTGAAAATTTTATATACCGCAAGCGCACGTTCTACGCATAGTGCGGGTCGAACACAAGGAGGCGAGTTAACTCTAAATTGTATGTCTTATGACTAACAAGATATGGAACAAAAAAAATAATATGGGTTGAAGTCTAAATCTATGAGGCAATTAAACTAAAACAAATAATGATAGTGATGTAAAGACAATAGTAAGATAAACTTTAGGGCGTCGGGTGTCGCCTAATTCTAACATGGAATTCAATTACTCTTATAATTGTATGAAATTGAGCCATCGACATAATTGAACGTGATCTAATTAATCTCAAGCTTCCTCTATATTGATTAATATCGATTTAAGACCAACTAGTATATTAATCCTCAAACTTCCGTTCTATTGGTTAAACTTGAAGGAAGTTAACTCAAATATATCTCAATCCTAAGTTAATCCTAATCTCAAACTTCCGTTTTATTGAAAAGGTTAACAAAGATGTTTAAACCGAGATTCATTAAGTATAGATTCAATTATAGACTCAAATCGCACACAATCAATCGATAAAATATCAATTCATACTTCGAATCAGGGATTATGCCCTAACCCTAGATAAGAAAACTACTCACAACACAAACGATGAACAAAAGTAAAAAACGTAATAATAACACAAGAAAAATAATAGCAAGTCTTATCCTTGTTGGAACCCTTAAAATTTAACCTATCATGGTTTTAGACATCACCACAAGAATTACTATATTTCTTCCTACACCTATAAATAATTAACATTCATGCCATGTATTTTATATGACAATTTATTCATCAGTTAAAATTCTACTTCATCACAATTCACAACACAACATATGGTCAAAACTTCAATATCTAGAATCATATCAAAATATTGCAAATCAATAAAAAAATGTACAAAAATAAAAAGCCTTAACGATCCGTTTGGTTAGCGGTATTAAATGGTGGTGATGAGAATGATTTATAGTGTAAAATTTCATTAAAAGTTTCATATCATTCCCATGATATTGAAACTTTGATCAAAAAAAAGTTTTTTTGTTTCCGAATTTCCATTACCACCTAATACCACATCTCCCAAAAGTAATGCATTGGAATGAATCTCATGAAGAAATTGAAATGATTGAAGTTGGACGAGCATGACCATCAAGGTACCCAAGAGATTTTTCAATTAAAATTACACTAGTTTTTCATTTTCATTACCACGGTTTATTAGCACCTACCAAACGGGCTGTAAGTGAATTACATTCCTTCACAACAATTCTCCATACGCCATTTGAGAGATACAATTTAATTTGCAAAAACAACCTTTGAACCAATCTCTTTTATCTTGCAAATGTCGTTATACTTTTGCATCTTGGAAATCATACCAAAGCTTTATACACTCTATCTAACGTGAGTAATACCCTTAACTTTGGTTGACCACAAGTAAATTTCTGATTTCGATCGATCACCATTACTAATATCCAACTCCATTGATGATATCTTCCATCTAAACACCAATCAAAAACTCAAACGTAATCATCAAAAATCAATTGCTGCTGATAACAATTGTTTTTCAAGGTGTCTTAATTTAAGGTGTCCTAACTCAAATAAAACTCATAATAATGTTGGAAATTGTGACTTTAATTTTATAAATAAACAATAAAATAAAGTTACAAGTTTGTAGTAGAAAACCAAATTACACATGATAAGTTCAAACCTTTAATTTGCTTAACATACACCAAATGCAATCTTGTTCATCGGGAATCACCATATATCGATCATAGTAACAAGAAGATTTTGTTGAATCTTGATATTAGTTCTAGGCGAGATGCTCTTTCCTAAAACATCATTTTCTCCCTACTACGGTGCTTGGGAATAAACTGGAAATATGTTATGAGATACAAAGAATTACACTAAATTTCGAGCACATGGAAATTACAATGATGTAAGAGAAACTTAAAAAGAAGGAAATATGGAAAATCACAATCAAGGATTGCAAGTTCTCGATGTGAAGTGCTCGAGAAGAGAAGAGAAACAGAAAATTCATATGCTAAACAACACACAAGCATTCTATATTTATAGAATAACTCACACTAGTTCATGAAGCAACAAGTCACTTCACGAAGCATAAGGTCGATCCATGAAACACGAGATTGATTCACGAACCAAAATCGTCTTTCACTCAACTCGTACATCCCAATAAACATGATAATAATAACCACAATAACCGTTGGTGGTTATAGAATAACCAACAAAAACGAAACACAACGAAAGCAAGAAGAACCTGCGAAAAAGCAGGCATGCGCGTGCCGCATAGAATCACGCGGGTCGCGCAAAAGCTTCTGACTGCTTCCGCTAGCCGCGCACCCTCTTCTGCCTCGGTTTTTCCTTTTCTTTAATTTGCATACTTTGGGATATCTTAATTAATTTAATTTAATTTATTTATTTAATATATTTAATTAAATTAATTAAATTTATTTATTTTAAAAATTCCCCTAAGATCAATAATTAGATTACAGTTGATTTAGGCAAAATTAAAGAACAAAAAAAATATCCTTATTGAAGAAATATATAATTGCATGAATCAAACGAGAATATCATTCAATACACAAGCAATTTAACGAGATTCACCCAATATGGACTACATGCTTCCTAGCCTAGGTGTTTTATTGATGTCAAGAACAAACTTCTTTGAAGCTTTAATTGAGAACTATATCTTAATTACTCCCTCCGTTCCTTAAAGAAGTTCCCACTTTCCATTTTGGGGTGTTTTAATTGTTGTTCCCATAAGGAATCTTTCCATTTATATCACAAATTTTGGACAAAAATAACCTCACCCATCCTCATTTTAATATTTTAATAATGATTATGGGCCCATATATCTTCCACTAACTCCATTTTAACATTTTTATATTCCTTATGGTCCTCACATGTTTCCCATTAACTTCATAAAAACATTTTTTAATTAGTTGTGGTCCCCATATTTTTTCCACTAACTTTCTTTAAATACTTTTTTAATATTTGTGGTCCCTACTTTTCCTCCATCAAATTTATTATTCAATAAAATAATATCTCCACTATCTAAAAGATTCCACTTTTCTTAATTCCCGTGAACATTTCCTATGGGAACATCAATAGGGAACGGAGGGAGTAAAAGAGACTTGAAGAAGATAAATAAACGGGTCAAAGAGGTTTACATCTTAACAGACAGAATCATTAGTAGAAATTGACCACTCTAATATAGTGCATTAGGGGTATTTATAGCACATACATACTAATACTTACATAAACAGAATCATTAGTAGAAATTAGCCACTCTAATATGGTTTTAGACATCTCCACAAGAATTACTATATTTCTTCCTACACCTATAAATAATTAACATTCATGCCATGTATTTTATATGACAATTTATTCGACTGTTAAAATTCTACTTCATCACAACACAACATAGGGTCAAAACTTCAATAACTAGAATCATATCAAAATATTGCAAATCTATAAAAAAAATGTACAAAAATAAAAAGCCTTGACGGTCCGTTTGGTTAGCGGTATTAAATGGTGGTGATGAGAATGATTTATAGTGTAAAATTTCATCAAAAGTTTCATATCATTCCCATGATAATGAAACTTTGATCAAAAAAAGTTTTTTTGTTTACAAATTTCCATTATCACCTAATACCACCTCTCTGAAAGGTAATGCATTGGAATAGATCTCATGAAGAAAATGAGATGACTGGAGTTGGACGAGGATGACCATCAAGGTAACCAGGAGATTTTTCAACTAAAATTACACTAGTTTTTCATTTCCATTACCACGGTTTATTAGCACCTACCAAACGGGCTGTAAGTGAATTACATTCCTTCACAACAATTCTCTATACGTCATTTGAGAGACACAATTTAATTTGCAAAAACAACCTTTGAAACAATCTCCTTTATCTTGCAAAGGTCGTCATACTTTGGCATCTTGGAAATCATACCAAAGCTTTATACACTCTATCTAACGTGAGTAATACCCTTAACTTTGCTTGACCACAATTAAAATTTCTGATTTCGATCAATCACCATTACTAATATCCAACTCCATTGATGACATCTTCCATCTAAACACCAATCAAAAACTCAAACATAATCATCAAAAATCAATTGCTACTGATAACAATTGTTTTTTAAGGTGTCCTAACTCAAATAAAACTCATAATAGATTACAATTGATTTAGGTAAAATTAAAGAACAAAAAAAAAAAAAAAAATCCTAATTTAAGAAATGGATAATTGCATGAATCAAACAAGAATCAATCAATACACAAGCGATTTAACGAGATTCATCCAATATGGACTACATGCTTCCTAGTCTAAGTGTTTTATTGATGTCAAGAACAAACTTCTTTGAAGCTTTAATTGAGAACTATATATTAATTAAAAGAGACTTGAAGAAGAGAAATAAAAGGGTCAAAGAGGTTTACATTTTAACGGACATAATCATTAGTAGAACTTAACCACTCTAATATATTGCATTAGGGGTATTTATAGCCCATACACACTAATACTTACATAAACAAAGAACCAAAAACAGAGCACGAAACACTCTTTAGACAAAAAAAGACGAGTCTACTTCCTTTTGATTAGGCAGAAACGACGACTCTTCTTTTAGTTTTGTTTTCAAAACATTGAAATAATTTTAAGAGGCGACTCGACTTTGGTAAAATTTGAAGGTAAAACAACTCAATTTTATCTTTTGTGACCAAAGCTCTACATTTCTCCTTCAACTCAAAAGCCACCTTATTGTTTCCAAACTCCAACACATGAGTCCAAGACTTGAGGCACCACAACTTCAACAACTGTTATTGCATCAACTTCTTCATTCTTTTCTACTATTATTTATTTATTTAATTTGCTAAGAGTTTGTAGGGAATCCCACTGTGTACAAACAACAGCTAAAGCAACTGCATATAGTATTTGTAATTCAGACCACTACAACAAATTTAGCTTTTTGCGACATTGGATTTAGTGACATTAAAAAAATGTCACTGATTCATATTGTTGGTGTAATAATTATTGGTTTTAATTTTAAGTTCCACCATAAAGTGATTTAGCGACACTTAATTTGGTCTTTAGTGGCATATGTAATTGTTACTATAGCCTATAGTGGCATTTGTGAGAAATGTCATTAAATCCTATGTCGCTAAAAGCTTTAGTGTGACTTTTTAATATGCTGCTAAAGCGTCTAATAAATGTCACTAAATCCTCTCTATATATACACTATAAGAAATTTGAAACATCGGCATTTAAATTAAATGTCGCTAAATATATCCCACTAAAAGAAAACTATAATGTAGTGGACCCAAATCATCAAGATACCCAATTAGTGGGTATTCATGTTCATATAAAAATCTGAACAAACAATCCTTGATAATACTATGTTTCAATGTCCAAATTTCAACCAACTAAAATTCCTAAATTAGGTAATCATTAGAAAATTACAGGTATCAAAAGCAAATTACTGATACAAATGCTTATTTAGTGAGATAAAGCTTCAATCCCAGAGAACGAATTAATAGATCTAGTGATAGATTTATCAGATTGTTGTCCAGTGCTTCTTGAGCTAGCTTCTGTTTTGGAGGATTTATCAGTAACTATCTCTTTAGATCCCGATGAACTCGATCTTGTTCGATTGCTCACCACATGGGCAGGCTGTTGCGGTGTTGGAAGTTGAAGATCTAAACTACTGTTGAGATAAGAGACTATAGAAAGCATTGTCGGTCTTCCCTCGATATCCCCTTGAACACACAGCAAGCCAATGTGCAGGCATCGTAGGACTTCAATGTCTGAATATGACGCTCCAAGAGATGTATCTATAACTTCAAATGGTGTACCCTCGCGCCAATGTCGCCAAACCTGTTGATGATAAACATATATTTAACACATTTTATTGGAAAATTGTCCTGAATATCCCACCAATAGCCCATTTGCTATGAATATTTCCTACTATTGATATCTCTAAATAATTCAACGTTTATGTATTTTTTATTGACAACATCTCTAATACATTTTAACCGGTATCTACCACCAAAGAGAGATAAGGGTAGGCCGAAGAAAAAGCACGAGGAAGAAGAGAGTGTAACAATTAGGTACATACAATAACTAGTTAAAATGTGTCAAGGAGTGTTATCTGCAAAAAGTGTACAAATATTAGATTATTTAGAGATAATCAATAATAGAGATTATTCACAACAAATGGGCATAGGCGGGATTATTAGGATAATTTTTCCTACTTTATTTTATCATTTTATCTTACGTATGTCAGAAGATTTTCGGCAACTAAAGAGTGGCGATGACTGATCTTCTTCCCGGTTATGATCTCTATTACTAAAACACCAAAACTATATACGTCTGATTTGGTAGATATTTCACCATATTCAACGTATTCAGGAGCCATGTATCCCCTGCATATAATTATAAAGTTATATTAAATATTAACAACAACCTTGCTAATCCTCTTGCTAAATAAACTAGAAAAACAAACATACAGAGTTCCTGCTAGTCTGCTTGTCTGATCTTGTTTTTGATTTACTGCAAAGTTTTTTGCTAGGCCAAAATCTGATATTTTTGGATTCATATCAGCGTCTAATAATATATTACTAGCTTTGAGGTCTCGATGAATAATTTTAAGTCGAGAATCTTCATGGAGATAGAGCATTCCTCGAGCAATGCCATGTATAATTTTGTACCTCGCTGACCAGTCTAATGTACCTTGTGTTTCTTTTTCTGTATGTGCATTTTTAGATACAATTAAACAGGAGTAGCATGATCTTGATTTTAAACTTTCAATTAAGGGTAATACTTAGCATACCAAATAAAAACAAATCGAGACTTTTGTTGGTAACAAATTCGTACACAAGTAGCTTCTCATCCGGTGTTAAGCAAAATCCCAAGAGCCGAACAAGATTTCTGTGCTGTAATTTGGCAACAAACACCACTTCATTTTTGAACTGTTCGGCTCCTTGAGGGGAGTCTTTAGACAGCCTCTTCACTGCTATGTCTTGCCCATTCGGAAGGGTTCCCTGCCAAACGAAAATCATATATATATATATTGAGATAAATTTAGCGAGATCTCACATTACTAAAGATAAATCACCGTAGAAGGTAAAATAATACTTATAATAGTTAAAATGTAATTAAAAAGAAACTAATTTGACCTCTACGTTGTGAGAACCAAAATCCTGTCACAAAGCCCTCAATCTGTAGGTTGTCATGATTTTTAAAGTATTGGTTTTCTTACCTTATAAACAACACCAAATCCCCCTTCACCAATCTTTAGAAAGTCCGAAAAATTGTTAGTCGCATATTGAAGTGTGGTGAAGTCATACTGCAGGGACTCCACAGTCATCAAATAGTCCTGAACATTACCTAGGGCATCATAGGGAAGTAATCACATTACACCGCAAAAAATATGAACTATGAATCGTAATAACAATTAGCATGTAATAATCTTACCATCCCTGAAATTTATAGCATGATTTCTCCAACTATCCATTCCTGTGACTACGGTTTCGTTACTATTTTTGCGTTTTTTACATTGAAGGAAGACGAGCACGGTTACTAGAATGGCCAGAAACAGGACTAAACAAGCTAGGGAGATGTTCACCACCAGTGTCTGATTCGGCTTAGTCTTTCCTACACCACAACATTATTGCTTGACATGATAATCAGGATAACTACAAATCTAGTATTAAGCATTCTATTAAGTAAAATGAGACTAGACAGTTCAGACTTCAGATCAGTGTAAATAGGGTATGAGACTAAATTTTTAGACCCATATGGGGATAGGTTTATTCTTGTTTTTTTTATTTTGAGTTAATATTTATTTCATATCTCTTACCTCAAATGGGGATATTAAGGAACCAGTCCAATAAAAAGCTTAAGCTGATATATGAGGGTCCAGAATATGTTTGAAAGGAGAGGCTAAGACCTCACTCGAGGATCACAAAATGAATCTTAAATGATTGTTCATGTTGTGTCAAAGATTAGGAACAAAATAATAATGCAAGTAATAATGAATGGCTAAAAAAAACTAAATAATCAAGATAAGATTTTTAAGGTGGTTCACCAATGTGGCTACATCCACAATGTAGCCTAGGATTTATATTAATGTGTTCAAAGGAGAAATACAAAACTTGATAGGAATTACAATGGAGGTTATGTGTAAGGAAGAGAGGAGCTAATGGGTAGAAAAATAAGCAAGAAGTGCTCTAATAATGAGACTTTGGTGCACTATCTACCATGTATACTAGTGGGTATATATAGGGGAGTATAGTGTACAAGGGCAGAAAAATAATAGGCAATAAATAAAACAAATGGGCAGCAGCACAGCAGGTCACGAAATTGGACCAGAAACTTCACTCGACCAGGTGGCTCGGTCAAGTCTTGGGTGGAGCAGAGGTTTCTGGTCCAATTTCGTGACCTGCTGTGCTGCTGCCCATTTGTTTTATTTATTGCCTATTATTTTTCTACCCTTGTACACTATACTCCCCTATATATACCCACTAGTATACATGGTAGATAGTGCACCAAAGTCTCATTATTAGAGCACTTCTTGCTTATTTTTCTACCCATTAGCACCTCTCTTCCTTACACATAACCTCCATTGTAATTCCTATCAAGTTTTGTATTTCTCCTTTGAACACATTAATATAAATCTTAGGCTAGATGGTGGACCTAGCCACATTGGTGAACCACCTTAAAAATCTTGTCTTGATTATTTAGTTTATTTTAGCCATTCATTATTACTTGCATTATTATTTTGTTCCTAATCTTTGACATAACATAAACACTCATT
Organism: Amaranthus cruentus; assembly: GCA_019425755.1. Taxonomy (NCBI): domain Eukaryota; kingdom Viridiplantae; phylum Streptophyta; class Magnoliopsida; order Caryophyllales; family Amaranthaceae; genus Amaranthus; species Amaranthus cruentus. Next base: position 16,163,984 of record CM033454.1, read on the forward strand.
TAAGATTCATTTTGTGATCCTTGAGTGAGGTCTTAGCCTCTCCTTTCAATTGGTATCAGAGCCAAGGGTTTATTTGGGGTTACTTGAAGTGTTAGTGGTGGTCATTTAAAGTCCAAGATATCAACAATGAAGTTAGACATTGAGAAGTTTGATAGGAACACAAATTTCAGTTTATGGCAAGTTAAGATGAAGGCTATTTTGATTCAAAATGGTGTTCATAAAGCACTTGAAGGTGATGAGAGGAAGCCCATTGGTCTTAGTGAGGCTAAGTGGGAAGAGATGGATGCAAAAGCTTTATTCGCCATACAACTTTACCTCTCCAATGAAGTTTTGAGGGAAGTTGTAAAGGAGGTATCATCAAAGGGGATTTGGGAGAAGTTTGAATCACTCTATATGGCCAAGAGTGTTACCAACCGATTACTCTTGAAGAGTAGATCGTATGATCTCCGGTTGCAAGAAGGTAAGCCTATGAAACCTTATCTTGATGAGTTTTATTCTATTGTTTTGGATTTACAAAACATTGATGTTTCACTTGATGATGAAGATTTGGCCATTCTCTTATTATGTTCTCTACCCCCTTCTTTTAAGCATTTTAGAGAGACATTATTATATGGTAGAGACACTTTGTGTAGTGAGGATGTTAGAAAGGCTTTGACACAAAAAGACCTTATGGATTCTCAATTTGCACAAAAGTTGTCCATTGAGTCTAATGATGCTTTATTTGTTAAGGATTCAAGTAGGAACAAAAGAGGCATAACTTGCAATTATTGTAGGAAGAAAGGTCATCTTAAGAAAGATTGTTGGAAGTTAAAATCCAAACAATCGAATGATTGCAAGTCCAAAGGAGCTAGCTCCGCCGAGGCTAGTTTTGTTGAAGAGGTATATGATGTTGGTGCTCTTATTGTCACTAGTGAGTACAAGGGTGGTGATTCTTGGGTTTTGGATACGGGTTGTTCTAGCCATATGACTTCTAACTCTAGCTTCTTCTCAACTTATCAAAAGGTTGAAGGAAGAAGTGTCACTATGGACAATGAGGCCAATTGATGGTGTTGTGAGAACATTATCCGAGGTCCTCCATGTTCCAAGCATGAATAGGCACTTAATTTCCCTTGGTACTTTTGATAGAGAAGGTTTTGCATGCATTGGTGAAGGTAGAGTTTTGAAGGTTGTTAAGGGCCATAAGGTGTTCTTTAAAGGGTCCATTGATGATGATGACTTGTACAAGCTACTTGGCACAACCTTAGTTAGTTCGGTTCATGATGCTACTACCTAAACCAAGCTTAATGATGATGATACTTCTCATGATGATAAGAATGTAATCTCAATGTCTTCCAACAAGTCCATAGGTTGTGTGGACTTGGTTGGTATTTAATCATACTCTTTTGTTGTAAGCTGTTAGAGAGCATTTGTAGTACATGTGCTTTTGTATATTGATGTGCACATGTTTATTTTGTTTTGTTGAGTATGTTGACTAGCTAGAGATGTTTTTGGGTGTTGTTGGATTGAATCTTGAAGGTGATGTTTTGTGACTTGGTAAACACAAGTCAAGGTGGAGATTGTTAGGATTATTGATGACTTGGTTCACCAAGTAATCAAAACAAGATTAAGAAAATTAATCTAGCATGTTAGTGTAAGTAAGAAGAAGGACAAAGTACTATGTTTTGATTGGGTGTTTGAGTATCTTACAAGTACCATAGTACATTGTACTAATGGTAGTGGGAACTTGGGTAGATGAAGCCTTGGTAGTGCAAGCCTTGTGCTCCAAGACAAGTATACTAGTGCTAGTACAAGCGGGGACCAAAAGGACACAAGAAAAGGCAAAATAGAAGCTGGCTGCACCTCTGCTCGACCCAAGACTCGACCGAGCCACCTGGTCGAGCGAAGTTTCCGGTCCAATTTCGTGACCTGCTGTGCTGCTGCCCATTTGTTTTATTTATTGCCTATTATTTTTCTACCCTTGTACACTATACTTCCCTATATATACCCACTAGTATACATGGTAGATAGTGCACCAAAGTCTCATTATTAGAGCACTTCTTGCTTATTTTTCTACCCATTAGCTCCTCTCTTCCTTACACATAACCTCCATTGTAATTCCTATCAAGTTTTGTATTTCTCCTTTGAACACGTTAATATAAATCCTAGGCTAGATGCTACATTCGTGTACCACCTTAAAAATCTTGTCTTGATTATTTAGTTTATTTTAGCCATTCATTATTACTTGCATTATTATTTTGTTCATAATCTTTGACACAACATAAACACTCATTTAAGCTTCATTTCTAACTCGCCCCCTCACACGAGTACCCTTTGGGTTAGTAGTGTGGATACAACACAAGACAACCCTCATACCTGGTGTGAAAAATTCCACTTGAAGGGTGATTGAGACTCAAACCCGTGACCTTTTTCACGTTGGCTTCTAATACCAGGTCAAAGAACCAACTCAACCAAAAGTTTTAGCTGATGGTTGAGATTTGATGATATTTTATACTCTCTAACAGGGGTAGCTTTAGAGTAAGACAGGGGATGGGAAAACAGATGAATACTGTAAGTGAACTAAGAAATCGGACTCACCCTGAACCTGTGCGGCTCGCTTAGGAGAGGAAGGAGGTGGACTAGGCAGTGGTAATGGTGGGGGCGTTGGTGTTGGTGCTGCTGTTGGTGTTATATCATCGTAAAAAAGGTAGATCTCATACCTTGCATTACAGCTTGGATTCAGCATCCGACAACCCTTACTTGAATCACAATAAGTATACATTTCATTAATAAGAATATTCTGACACTTTCGACAATCAGTGGGACTAAGGTCAGGTGTGCACTGAGCCATTGTATATAATCTCACATAACTATTAAATACAACATCTTTAGTGATATAGTACTTCCTGTCACCTTGGTTTGATAGCCCAAGACCAGGATCATTATTAGGTCTAGGTGAACTCAGATTAGAGGCTATCATATTCATAGTATCACCTGCCAATTTCTTGAATCCGTTGATGTCACTAGTGTACGACGATATATCATCGTTGTTCTTCCAACCCTCTGCTATTGTTTCATCGATACTACTTAAGAAAGAGTCGTTAGAGTATCGAACCATGCACTTATCGTACCAAATAACTGCACTCATAGCCTGCGGACATTCTTTTGGTGGTAAGTTTATAACAGCAGTAGAGACGCAACCATTGCAATCTTGCGGAGTAGTGTCCCCTCGACAAAGAAATAGGCCGTAGATTTTTGTTGAGTCGGGGGTGACAGAAATGGAGTTTGTGTAGTATCCTTGATTACTGCTTTCACCGGCTAATGTTGGATAGGTGGATAATAGCTTGTTCAGATTTGTTCGATACGAGGTTTCGAGATCAAAATCTGAGAAAGAGCAATTGGATTTGATGAAGACGTATTCGGGCTCGCTTGCAATAAGTTGTATGATAAAAATAAAAGTTGCTAGTGATATAACAATAAGTAGCTTCGGCAATGAAACCATTTTTAAGTTATACTTGCACCCAATACTGACTACTGAGTTTGTGAAGCACAACTTTTTCATTGCTTATCAATTGCTTTAGGTGGTTGGGAAATTGCGAGGTTGCTCCGTAGAGTAAATATTTACGGGGAAATAAAGTTAAATTATACTCCCTCCGAATCAGTTTAGATGTCTCATTTGGGATTTCACGGATTTTAAGGGTTGAGTGGAGTCCATTAAAAAGGTGATAGTTAAGTATTTTAATTGATTAAATTAATTGTAAAGGTGGTAGTTGGGTATTGGGAATTGGAAAAGTGGGGGTATTTATGTAAAAAAAGGATAAACAAAAAAGGAAATGGGACAATTGGTATGGTTTTGCAAAATAAGAAAATGGGACATCTAAACTGATTCGGAGGGAGTTTAAATAAAAGTAAGCAATTTAATGGTGTGAACAAGGCCGATCTAAGACTAAAATAAGAGTCTTCCAATATTAAATGGTGCTATTTAGGTTCGGTTCTAAGGAACACTTTTCAAGTGATTTGTTTGTAAATTTTATTTATATTTGAAGTAAATTTAGAATATAATATTACAATACATTTTATGTGAATTATTTTTCTTTCGACGTGATATTTTTTTTTGATATAATGTAGGACCATATTTTGAAAATACTACTCTATAAAATAAATAGGAACTCCAAAAACTGTGAGAGGAAAATAATTCTCTCCGTTTGGAAGACATAGTCAAGTCTTTAAGTCCTATCAATGCGAGTAATACAGTGGAACGTACTATGTGTTTGTGTGGTGTTCCCCATTACACACAGCTTTTGAACAATCAATTTATTGCTTATGAATTGCTTTTGGTAGTTAGGAATTTGCGAATTGCTCCTACTTATGCAACTAAACGGTTTTAATTTAGTCATGCATGTACTGGGAATTAATATTTAGAAACAAGTAAAAATCAAATTATACAAATAAAGATAAACACAAATAAATTTATATGAGAACAATAGATAAAAAAATATACTCCCTCCGAGACAACATTCTAACTCTTTATATCGAAAATTATTCTTAATTAAAAATTAAAATTTGATATTAATAAACCTTGCATTGAGATGAATTAAACAAAATCCCACATAACTATGTTTTAACTTATAGATTAAACGTAAAATACAAATTAAGAGTGATGAGTAAATAGTGCCAAAAAACTAAATGAGACATTTAGGCTGAATAGGAGGTAGTATAATAGTATGAGGAACGTGAATTACTAGTTTTGTTTTGTTTAATACTCCCTCTAATTCATATCAATTGTCCCATTTAATTTTGGCACATCATCCAAGTCACTAATTCAATCCTAAATATATCTTATTGTGCATAATTAAAAATTATAATAATTTAATATAAATAAATTTGACATTGAGACGAATCAAACAAGATCCCACTTGACTATATTTTGACGTCTAAATTAAAAATAAAATACAAAATAAATAGTGTCAAAAAACTAAATGAAAATTGATCAAGTATTAATAGTATAAGAAAGATAGTGAAGTCTTAAGTCCTGCTAGTGTGAGTAAACCATGAGACTAATATAGAGTGGAACTCACGTCTGTCTTCGTGTGGTGTCCACCATAAAACACAATTTTACAAGTCTTTTTAAGTCCAATTTTTATGGTCACCCCAAGTCAGCTAATAACAACAAACCCAATATGCAAGTGCTCCAGTCCACACGTCATAAATATTTTATCTATTCTTTTCTATAAAAGTTAGTAAAAGTTATGATGTAGATTTGAAAAAATATTCTAAATAATCTCATTTATTATTGTCTATTTGTCTAAATGATTTCTATTATTGATTATTTTTAAATAATTCAATTTATCTATCCTTATTGCTGACAGTAACCCTTGTTACATGTAAACCGACTATTATATTGTAGGTACAACTAGACGTTACACTCACTTTTATCCCTTCTTATGTTGTTCTGATAGTCTAACCCCAAACCCTCTTTGGTGGTAGGTATCTATATTAGCCAATTTAAAATATAACAAGTGGTGCTATCAGCAGATAATATACAAAGGTTGAGTTATTTAGAAATAATCATAATAGAGATTATTCACAATAAATAAAATATAAGTGAGACTATTTTATGAAATTTTTTTCTATTTTCTATTATTAGAATTTGTAATCATACTAGTTGTATTAAAAACTTAATAATGCAAATACAAATTATATATGGTAATTTGTTTTTTTTTTCTTTTGTTGATGACAAAAATAAACTTACAAATAACACTAAAATGAACTTGAAGATTAATTTGTAACGACAACTGTTACCCGAAAGCTTGATACTTGTTGTAGGCGTGTGATCACTTTTCTTTTGTGATATTTCCCCCACAAAGGTACTAGGGTTTGAACTTGGAAATTCACAACATTTACAAACAACAAAACACATCCTTAGTACTTAGGGTATGTCACTTAACAACAATGTGTTTTAGAGAAACATAAGATTTGGAAGCTCTTAACAAAAGTTAATTACTGTCTTGAAAGAACACAAACAAATGAGATGAATAGAATGAGAATTCAGAACTTTTTTGTGTGGTTTTCGCTCATCCCCAAGCCTCTATTTATACTACTAAGAGTACACCCAAGAGACATAACACAATAATCACTATTGATGACCAATATTGATGGACTTCAATCAATACCTTTAAACCATGACATACATGAGCATTACTCTCCTCCTTTATGCCTTTGTAACATCAGAATTGATATGGTATGAATGAAAGAATCCAATGCAATCAACTCAAAGGAAACGTAATGGCTCAAGGTCATTTCAGAACAAATTTCCAGGAAAGCTGACTCGACTTTTCCTGCTGGGCCGCGTTGGCTTTAGGCTCCTACACAAGGACAGCCGAGTCGACTTTTCTTACTGACTCGGTTTTCCAACTTCCTTTTTTCCTACCCTTTGAAACCCTTTTGAGCCTTGTATTTTAATACATATTGTCCCACTACTTTATGGGTACTTAGTGATTATAAACTTAGGAGTATTTGACACTAAATGTTCAACAATCCTCCCCCATTTAGGGTTTAATAAGCCTCTCATTTTAAAAATAAATTTTATAATTCCATTTGATGCATCAGCGCCAATATCCCTACGGATTGAATTAACGCCTAGTACAATACACTTCACAAGTGATTGATCCAGAATTGATATCCGTTCGGACTTGAATCAAATGACCCTTCCAACCACTTGAAGATGAAGTACAAACAAAATCAATAACACAAAGTCATTAACCTGACACATTATAACAATTAGTTAGTTTGATGATTCCATGATGATTTATTTTAGTTTAATAAATCATCTTTATCTTATTTAGTTTGATAAATACAACCATTAATTAATTTGATATTTTATGTGGCAAATCATTAAGAGGATGTTATATGAAAATTTCCGGTTCTTTTAGTTAATAGTATAATTGATAGATTTATTTTAATTTTATAAAATAACAACAATTACTTTATTTAGTTTAATTAATATAGCAATTAATTAATTTGATTATTCCATGATGATTCATATTAGTTTAATGGATCATTTACCAACTACAGCCTTAAAGTTTACTCAATTTCAAATAAACAGCCTCGAACTTTGATTTTTTTACCAACAACAACTTTCAACTTGGAAAACACGACATCGATAGAACCATTTTACCAGATGACCTGCTAATTGACCGTTGACCAAGGAAAATGAACTTGGACTTTTAATTAAATTTATTAATCTAACCTAATTTACCCAATTACCCCAATTAAACCCTTCTTCCCCAACCTCTCTCTAACCTTCCTCAATCACCACAATTCTCCCACCTCACCACCACCAACAAGACCACCAACAAGACCCGCAACATCAACACATTAAGAACAGCTTTAGGATCTTCAAATTGAACCCCATCTTTATACAACTCTTCTCCAAATCTATACTCATTTTTCATTGTAGACCTCAACAAAGACATCTCCTTTTTATCCTACAAATCCCCAAAAAAATAACAAGACTGGATTTAATGTTGAAATTCCAAATTTCATTTTTGGGTTTAAATTCCAAATTTCAATGTTCCATTTCTAGGTTTGAATAGTAATGGAATGTTTGGTAAAACTAGAAGTAGAGAGAGGTTGTGAGTAACAGAAGAAAAAAAGTTTTAAATGGGGTACCAAGGATGTTCGAGCAGACGTCAAGCTCAACAAACAAATCTGGAGCAGGGGTATCAGAAGTGTTCCATGAAGGATCAGAGTTCGAATTGCACACAAGAGAAATGATGATGAGGACGCCAAGGAGAAGCTTTACTGATTGGCTACCATTGCTGAAATTCCCGCATAAGGTTTGAAGGGTTTCGGTACTAAAGTTATGGAAGATGAAGATTAAGCCAAACCTTTTTGGACGACGGTAATGGGTAGCTTAATTATTTTCTTTTTGATGTCTTGAACAATAGTGGATTTTGATGATGTTTAATGTACTGCACTGCTATCTACAAATGAATTTGGCAACAAACTCATCAGCACAATGATGAAAGACCCAAAGAGAACAACAAATAAGTAAAGGAGGGGTTTTAATGGTGGTAGTGGGGTGGTGGTGGTGGTAGTGGTGGTGAGGTGGGAGAATTGTGGTGATCGAGGAAGGTTAGAGAGAGGTTGGGGAAGAAGGGATTAATTAGGTAAATTAGGTTAGATTAATAAATATAATTAAAAGCCAAAGGTCATTTTTCTTGGTCAATGGTCAATTAGCAGGTCATCCGGTAAAGTGTCTGTATCGATGTCGTGTTTTCCAACTTGAAGGCTGTTGTTGGTGAGAAACAAAGTTCGAGGCTGTTTATTTGAAATTGAGTAAACTTTAAGGCTGTAGTTGATAAATGATCCTAGTTTAATGAATCAACTTTATCTTATTTAATTTAATAAATATAGCAACTAATTTATTTAGTATTCTATGTGACAAATCATTGTGAGGATGCAAATGGATTCTAGTTCTTTTAGTTGATAGTATGATTGGTAGATTTATTTAGTTCAATAAAATAAAATCAATTTTACCTTATTTAGTTTAATAAGTATAGCAATTAATTAATTTGATTATTTCACGTGGAAAATCATTGTTATGATGCCATATGGTATAGTTATATTGGTTAGTGTTATTGGCCATCTGGTCTTGTTGTTGCCTCAACCTTAGGCGTTCAACGTTCAGTCTACGAGTTGTTGAAATCCCTAAATTGGTGTAGCCCTTGTCGGGCGAAACATTGTTTTTATATGTTTCTGTATCTTATTATTCCATAAGTGCTGTGCTAGTCCCTGAAAGAGAAAAGCAATAGATGCCCGTGTACTATATCAGTCACGCCTTCCGCGGCTCTGAAGCTCGAAATAATCCAATTGAAAAATCTCTCTTTGCCCTGGTGATGACCAGCCGAAAACTGAAGCCATATTTTCAGTCACACCCCATTATGGTGTGCACTTCTCAACCAATGAGAAAAGTGTTGGAAAATAAGAATCAATCGGCCCGTGTAGCGGATTGGGCAAACTAGCTAGCCGATTATAGGATAGAATTTGAACCGAGAACGACAATCAAGGCACATGCCCTTGCAGACTTCATCGCAGGATTGATCGGATCAATGGAAGAAATGCCTTTGGAAGAAGTGATGTAAAATCAGTCCATGAACATCCTAAAAACATAATCCTATCTAAATCCTTTGAAGAATCATCATTTGATTGTTACGGGCTACATGGTCCTTTTATTACAAGACTTGCTTTGACTTGTGTCTCAAGGTCTTGAAAGACAATTTAAATTACAGCAGAATTAGTCCTTGTTAGTGTAAGTGAGCTCACTAACAAGGACTAATTCTGCTGTAATATAAATTGTCTTTCAAGACCTCGAGACACAAGTCAAAGCAAGTCTTGTAATTCTGCTGTAATTACAGATGAAAAGGGGATGTTTAAAGTGAATCTTAACCTAAAGTCTTAAAGGAGAGTATTTATGAGGGGAATAATTTCCTCGTTTATTCGGGCAATAAATATGGTAACTTTTTGTTTCCATCCTTTGAATTGCTGAATTATTATCCTTTCAATATGGCTGAATTATTTCGGCCTTTATTCTCTTCAAAAGTTTGTTGGTTCATATTCATCTTTAATGGTGAAATTCAAGAAGAACATCAAGAGAATTGAAGCATTCCATGGTAACCAAGACTTTTCGGATCTCAAGCATCACAAGAAACGAATTATTATCTTTCATTGATTGGAATTTGGGGTGTTTCATTTTATGTTTTTATTAGTATGAATGTTTTGTTTTCTTTAATAATGAAGGATGTAAAGCTTATAGTTGAATTCGAAAAGGGTTTATTAGATTTCTGTTTATGTAATCACTTGATTGCTTGTAATCAAGTGAAAAGTCTTTTTTCTAGGATTTTCTTATGGTTTTATGCCTATATTAGGGCATTATGTCGTGAATATTAATATATCAAATTTGAATTCCAATCAAAAGCTTTGTCTTATCCATTTGTTTTTATACATGTGTTGAGTATTCTGAATGATTTTCCAATTGTGAGTTTTTCTCATTATTGACGGAATTAGTGAGTTTCTGAGAGTTCCAATACGAAGCTTTGCTGTTGGGATTGGAGATTCGCCTTATTTACGAAGCCAAAAATGTTTTCGCACACACGGACTCACAGCTGATAGCGGAGCAACTGAATGGGGATTATGAGGCTTAGGATGACAGTATGAAGATTTACTTTGCAAAGGTAAAGGAAGCAAGGGCAAAGTTCCATTTGGTAGTTCTCATTCGCATACCTAGATCTGAAAATGCCCAAGCCGATGCCCTCTCTCGATTGGCCAGTTCAGCCATAAGTGACGAGCCAAGAAACATAGTCTAGGAAGTACTGCCTTGTCCGAGTATCAACACTTTTCTAGGTGGAGTTAACCGGACTGACTCATGGATGATACCTTACATTGAGCTCCTAAGAGACGGACAGCTACCGGAGGACCCTGAGATAGGCCTGATTATTCCAAAGAAGGCAAAATGGTTTGAATAGTACAACAGGGCGTTGTAAAAAAAGTCTTACACTCATCCCCTCCTCAAATGTGTCACACCGACTGAAGGAAACCACATCTTAAGGGAAATACACGAAGGGGCATGTGACACTCATCAGGGGATTCGGACCCTGATTGGGAAGGTCTTGAGAAGTGGATACTATTGGCCAAGCATCAAGGATGATGCCGAGAAACTGGTCAAAACTTGTGAAAAATGTCAATTCTACAGAGAAGTGCCTCGCTGGCCTACAAACTACCTCTCTCTCAAGTTCACCTGCCATTTGACAGGTGGAGTATCGAGCTCCTAGGTCCCTTTCCTCCGGCAAGTGGACAACGAAGATTCGTTTTACTTGCGATAGGCTATTTCACTATGTATGTGGAAGTCGAAGCCCTCAACACTATCACAGACAAGCAGGTGTTAGAAAATCGGGTATATCCAACTTGATTTAAGGAAAACTTATAAGAAACTACATAATATATAGGTCTATTTGCAAAAAACTACCTAATGTAATTTTTTTTGCAATAAACTACATAATCTAATATATTTCTTTGCAGAGAAATATATTAGATTAGGTAGTTTTTTGCAAAAAAAAATTACATAGGGTAGTTTTTTGCAAATAGACCTATAGATTAGACAGTTTCTTATAATTTTTCCTGTATTTAATGAATTATTTTTTTTAACTTTTTTTTTCGTGAATAAAATGATCATGATATCTCTTAAGCTAACCTTGGATTGAATATTTTTAAAGACTTAGTATTTGAATTTATTAATTGTTCTTACATAAACCAATGAACAATAATATTATTCTTTCATTTTCTTAATTAGTCTTTTATGACTAATTAAGTTAAATATTTTTAGAGAGTTTGTATTTGAATTTTATATAAAAAATATTTTAAGTAAATATAAAGATAAACAAACGTATGGTTGAACGACAAAAAGACAAAAAAAATAAATGTAAAAAAAACCTTCTAATAAAATCAGGCATCCCGATTCGACCTAGGTATCCGAATTCTGGATACTCGGTTTAATTCGGGTCGGAATCGGATCACACTTTTAGTTATCCGAAAAAATCGGATACTCGGATTTCCGGATCTGGGTCGACCCGGTATCTGGTTTTGAACACCCATACCCGGTTCGGCGTCCCACAAGTCATCTTTTCTGACATCGGCAGACAATTCAATAGTGCCCCGACAAGAGAATATTGCAGCCGGTTCAACATTCAAACTATATTTTCATCTGTAGCCCGCCCCCAAACAAATGGACCGGGCAAGTTGATGCTGAAATGAAAACAATACTTAATGGCATTAAGAAAAAGCTGGAAGGGAGCCGTGGCAACTAGGTTGAGGAGCTACCGGGAGTACTATGGGCTAGTCGGACAACAGTTAAAGAAGCCACGTGTCATACATCGTTCTCACTTGTCTTCGGCACTAGGATCAGTACAACAATGATCAAGATAAGTCGATTAATCTCGACCTATTGCCGGAAAGCAGGGGTAATGCTCTCCTCAAAGCCCTTGCGCAAAAGCAGAGAATGACGAGGCAGTTTAACAAGCTTGTCAAGCCAAGGCAATTTCAGGTGGGGGATCTTGTGCTTAGAAAGGTTTAAGCAACATGCAAAATTGTCGAAAAAGGAAAGCTTGCAAGAACATGGGACGGACCTTTTAAAGTAACCCGAATGATCAGGCCGAGGACGTACGAGTTGGAAGAAAACAGAAAAGTTCTACCTAGACCCTGGAATTCGGACCAAGTGAAGAAGTTCTGCGTTTAGTATCGTTATGATCGAACCCCAAAACAAAGAGGGCATCATCATGATCAATCATCTGAGATAACTTAGAAACTTGTATTCGGCTCCTTTGAGTAGTACTCTAAGGACCAGTGAAGTCGAACTCTTTAGATCAGTATGGCATTGTAAGATTGCAATTATAAACAAACAAAATATTTTAGAGATTGTTTTATAGGTCATATATCCGATTGTCATGATCGTCGATGGTACCTAAGAAGGTTGTGGAAGAGCATTGCACGTCAAAGTCAAACAATTGAGTCTCATGGACCAGTTCCAGAATTGATAAAACTAAAGTCAGTCCGGATGGAGACAACACAGTGTTCCCAACTCAACGAGTCAGAGAAATAAGTCAACGGAGAATAGGGAAATAAATTTTAATTTCTATTTTTCTTTTATTGACTTGTACGGTTGAAACTTAGACTTGCACAAGGGTTTTAATTGGCTAAAAATAACTACCTATTTTAGAGGAATTAAATATCTTAGATCCTATTTTATCTCCACAAAAATAGGACTTACTACTCTTGGCTTAAAACCTAACCGTGGACTTGGAGTAACCTCCAAGTTTCATACCCACGATCCCACATCTTTGGAACATGGGATTAAGGCTATTTCTAATTCTTGTTGGCTTATAAATACTCTTGTATCCGGCAATTAAAAAGTGCCGTGAGTGCCCCCTTCAAGAATCAAGTGAGATTAATTCAAGAAAAGGAAAAAGATAAGTTGTTCTTAATTGCCAATTAAATTAATCAATTTTTCCTTGTGCAAATCTTTGTTTTCATCCAATATTAGAGAATTATTTTGTAAGGGTTTTTTTGAGTGTGTAATTAGACTTGGGGAAGTCTAAAGGGAATTGTGAGAAATTTTGTAAAGAGGGAAAAAGAAACATGAAGAAGAACCGAGAAGGAGAAGTAGAGAATTAGGCCTAGAGAAGAGAAGGAGAAAAGTTTTATGTAATAGAGTTGTAAATTACATAAAATTTAATAAGAAAGGTTAAAATTCGAAGTGGTCGTGGCTTTCTTTCTTTCAAGGCCAAGAAAGTTTCCACGTTAAATCTTTGTGTTCTTTTAAGTTTCTTTATATTGCCTTGAGTATTTTATCATTGTAAAATTCTGCAAGAAACAGGGCAAAAATACTCCTAAAGGCTACACAACAATTCACCCCCCTGTTGTTGCGTTCAAACTCTCTAAGTGTTTCTATAATTGGTATCAGAGCCCTGTTCCTCATTTGATCAGGAAACCCTGAGAGCCGTATCTTGGTATATTAGAGATGTTAAGAATGAATGAACGTATGGAAGAAGGTTACTCTACTCAGAGACCGCCAATGTTCGATGGAAAATTCTACACTTATTGGAAGAAAATGATGGAAATCTTCATCAAGGCCGAGAACTATCAAGTTTGGAGAATCATCGAAGTTGGAGATTTTGAGGTAACCACTACCAATTCCAACAACGAGACTGTTCCCAAACTAATAACAGAATATGAGAAGGAAGATTTTCAGAAAATGGAGATGAATGCTCTTGCCATCAAATCACTTCACTGTGGGCTTGGTCCAAATGAACACAATCGAATTATGGGCTGCAAAACAGCAAAACAGATTTGGGATCTGCTGGAGGTCACCCATGAAGGAACCAGTTAAGTAAAGCATTCCAAGATTGACTTGCTCATGTCAAGATATGAAAGATTTGTTATGGAACCTAGAGAAAGTATTCAAGAAATGTTCACTAGGTTCACTAACATTACAAATGAACTTGTCTCTCTTGGAAGGCTTATTCCCTCAGATGAACAGGAAAGAAAAATCCTAAGAAGCCTACCTTAAGATGATCGCTGGAGAGCTAAGGTCACTGCCATACAAGAATCGAAATATTTCACCAAATTCAATCTGGAAGAGTTAGCTGGTTCCCTGATGACTCACGAATTACATCTGGGAACAGCAGACAGTTCCAGGAACAAGGTCTGGCTCTTACAGCGAATGATCAAGAAGAGTCAGAAAGTGATGAGGAAGAGGCAGCAATGTTGGTGCGAAAATTCAAGAAGTTCTTCAGGAACAGCAGATATAATAATCAAAGGAACATCAAAGAAAGAGGAACTGCAAATTCAAAAACCAACTTTGAATGCCACAAATGTGGAAGTACCGATCACTTCATCAAAGAATGCCCTCAATGGAAGAACGAGAAGGGCAAAGGGAAGGCAAGGGAAACAGGAAGACAACCAGTGAAAGGGAACTTCAACAAAGCTGATTTTCGCAAAGCCATGATAGCCGCATGGGGAGAATCTGAAAGCGAGGCTGAAACCGAAGTTCCAGTTGAAGAAGAAACAACCAATCTTTCTCTCATGGCAACACATGATGAGCAGTCCAAAGGAAAAGAGGTATTGTCTTCTAATTCATTTCCTAATTACCTATTCAAATTGGATAAACATGAATTGATTAAAATGATTTTGGAGACACAAAATAATCTGGAAAAACAAACTGCCATCTGTCTCCAAATAGAGAAAGACCTTAAGACTAGTAAAGACCAAATATCCTACCTAAATTCTTTTAGGTCCGATGTGCAAACTCGATTCTTTGATTTACTTGATAAAAATGTGATGTTAAAGGAAGCTATAGAAAAGGTTAAACAAGAAAACATCATGTTAAATATTGAATTAAATCAATATAAATTGCTAGGAATAGAATTAAAGACCGAGTCTATTCAAGAGTCTAAAAATGATTTTAATAAGATGAAGTTAGACCTAGAATCCGCCAAAAATGAAAATGAAAAACTTAAGCTTGAATTAAATTCAAGAGAAAAAGGGAAAGTGGTTCCCAAATGGATTCTTGATGCTAAAACTAAAGGAACTGAAGGTTTAGGATATAATAAATATAACAATAAGAAGAAGGTCTATGTTGATCTCCCAAGTAGTAAGGTCTGTTCCTTTTGTGGCAAGACGGGGCACCTGAAACACCAATGTTTAAAAAAGGAACAGCACAACAAAACGAACCAAATATATGTCGATAGAATTTGGATTAAGAAATATGATTCATGTATAATCGACATGGAACCCAAGGATGGCTGGGTTCCACCCTCTAACAATTAAGTTCGTTTTGCAGGTTCTAGTGAGGGGGAACAACTCATGGTATCTCGACAGTGGCTGTTCCAAGCACATGACAGGCGATAGATCAAAATTTCTCTCACTAGAAGCCTATGATGGAGGAACTGTGACCTTTGGCGACAACATGAAAGGAGATATAATTGCAAAAGGAAAAATAGGAAGGTCAAGTTCCCATTCTATAGACAATGTATTTTTAGTCAAGAATTTAAAACACAATCGGTTAAGCATCTCGCAATTTTGTGACAAACGTAACTCTGTAAACTTTACTTCTGAAAAATGCATCATTTCTAGGAACGACACAGGAGACATCATACTGGAAGGAATTAGAAAAGGGAACACCTACGTGGTGGACCTGTACACTGTTCCTAAAACCAGTCTAACGTGTCTGAGTGTTTTAGAAGATGATCCTCTTCTTTGGCATAAACGATTAGGTCATGCTAGTTTTTCATTGCTTAAAACTTTACGATCTAAAGACCTAGTTAGAGGATTACCGTCCCTTAAATTTCAAAAGGATGAAGTTTGTGATCCTTATGCCAAAGGAAAACATGCAAGGTCATCCTTCAAACCTAAAAATGTCGTGACCACCTCAAGGCCACTTGAATTAATTCATATGGATCTTTGTGGACCAATGAGAATCCAAAGTCGCAGCAGTAAGCGATATGTATTTGTTATAGTTGATGATTACAGTAGATTTACATGGAGATTATTTTTATCTAGCAAAGATGAGGCTTTTGAAGAATTTGTTGCATTCGCCACTAAAATTCAAAAATCTAGTAACAATCAGCTTGTCCACATAAGATCGGATCATGGTAAAGAATTTGAAAATTCAAGGTTCATGGATTATTGTAATGAGCATGGTTTAAGTCACAATTTTTCCGCACCTAGAACACCACAACAAAATGGTGTGGTGGAACGTAAAAACCGAACTTTAGAGGAAATGGCTAGAACCATGTTAATAGCTAGTGGTCTACCTAGAAGTTTTTGGGCCGAAGCCGTTAATACTGCATGTTATATTGTAAATCGTGTATTAATTAGACCCATCACTTCTAAAACCCCCTACGAACTGTTTAAAGGAATTAAACCTAATATTTTATATTTTCGAGTATTTGGATGTCGATGTTTTGTGCATGTAAATGGAAAAAGAAATATAGGTAAATTTGATGAAAGAAGTGATGAAGCAGTATTTCTTGGCTACTCATATCACAGTAAAGCATATAGAGTTTACAATAAGAAAACTATGTGTGTTGAAGAATCTGTTCACATTATCTTTGATGAAACAAATTTTACAACAAGTAAACAAGAAGCATGTGATTTTAAGATAGGTCTTGCAAAACCTGGAAGATGATGAAAACATACATAAGGAGCAAGAATAAGAAGAACAACAGCAGGTTCAAAATACTGAACCAAATCAAGAAGTGGAGCAACAGGCAAATCAGGAACAGCCTAACGTTCCCGATCCAGATATTCTGAGAGACGTACAAGATGAAAGAATTGAAGCTGAGCCAAATCAGAATCAAGTCAGTGAGCCTGCTTCCACATCTGTCTACATAAGAGACTTTGTCCCAAAGCCGTGGAAACATCAAAAGTCACATCCGCTAGACTTGATTCTAAGCGATATGGGAAAAGGCATACAAACAAGGTCCCAAATGAGAAACTTTTGTGCACACTTTGCTTTTCTCTCAACTTTGGAACCCAAGAATCATGAAGAAGCCCTTCAAGATTCAGATTGGGTAGTCGCAATGCAAGATGAATTAAATGAGTTTGAAAGAAATAAAGTGTGGCACATGGAACCAAAACCCAAGAATAAAAAGATTATTGGATTGAAATGGGTATTCAGAAACAAGCTGGACGAACATGGCATAATAGTAAGAAACAAAGCAAGGTTGGTGGTTAAAGGATACAATCAACAGGAAGGTATTGACTATACTGAAACTTTTGCTCCAGTAGCTAGGTTAGAAGCTATTAGAATTCTTATTTTATTTGCTGCTTTTATGAATTTTAAATTATATCAAATGGATGTGAAATGTGCTTTTTTAAATGGTTTTCTGGAAGAAGAAGTCTTTGTGGAACAACCACCTGGTTTTGAAAACCCAATTTCTCCGGATCACGTCTACAAGCTTGATAAGGCTCTTTATGGGCTAAAACAAGCTCCTAGGCAATGGTACGAGAGATTATCTAAATTCTTGATTGAAAACAAGTTCATAAGAGGTAAAATTGACAAGACCTTGTTCTTTAAGAATAAAGGTTCAGATATTTTAGTTGTTCAAATTTATGTTGATGATATTAGTTTTGTAGCCACTAATGAATCGCTATGTAAAGAATTTGCTGACCTAATGAGTGCTGAATTTGAAATGAGTATGATGGGAGAATTAAATTTCTTCCTTGATTTGCAAATTAAACAAACTGCTAACGGTATTTTTATTCATCAACAAAAGTATATAAAAGAACTTCTAAAGAAATATGGACTAGATAATGCTAAGACAAACCACACACCTATGGCTACTAACATTAGATTAGATGAAGACTCTAACGGAATTAATGTTGATCAAACAATGTATAGAGGCATGATAGGATCTCTACTATATTTGACTACTAGTAGACCCGATATTTCTTTTAGTGTTGGTTTGTGTGCTAGATTTCAATCAAACCCTAAAGAATCACACCATACGGCAGTAAAAAGAATTCTAAGGTATTTAAAGGGAACAGATGACTTATCCCTATTTTATCCGAAAAGTGATGTCTATGACTTGAAAGGGTATAGTGATGCAGATTATGCAGGTGATCTCGTGAATAGAAAGAGTACATCAGGAATGGTACAGTTTCTTGGCTCTTTCTTGGTATCATGGTGTTTCAAGAAACAGAACATAGTAGCTTTATCCACTGCAGAAGCAGAATATGTGGCGGCAGCAGCTTGCTGTTCCCAAATGCTATGGATAAAACAACAGCTAAGAGATTTTGGTATTAAAGTTGAATGTGTTCCTATTTATTGTGATAACACAAGTGCCATTTGCATATCTAAAGATCCAGTGCATCATTCTAGAGTTAAACATATTCATATTAGGCATCATTTCCTTAAGGATAATGTTGAGCATAAAAATATTATTGTTAAACATGTCAATACTAGTGATCAAAGTTGCAGATATAATGACCAAACCGCTTCCAAGGGAACAGTTTGAAAAGATGAGGTTGGAGCTAGGTATGATCAAGCTTCATTAAAAGTTTAATGCTGACATTCCTCCTCTAAGCAACGTCAAAATTGGAAGGGTTAGATCAACCACAACAACCAAGATTGAGAATTCAATCATTGCGAGATTTAGGTATGCAACTATCTAAGTATGTGCCATAAATGTTGTCTTGATTGCTTGCCAAATTGAATAGACCATGTAGCATAATTTATTTTATATTATTATTATTAACCTCATATTATAAAATGAAATTTTTTTTTATTTTTATTAATCCACTCAAATTCCAGCATTTTATTTTTTTAAATTATTTTCGATGAGTCAAACTTAATTTGAATTGGAAGACGGATCATTGGGGTGTTTCGAAAATCAGTTACGTAAACCACCACATTCAACGAACCTATCCTTAAAAATTTTAAAACTACTCGTTACACCTCCTAATACACATGCAAAACCGTCAATTGGAAGTTGTACAACCCCTTCATAAACCGTCCCTTCATCACTTTAAAACCCACTCCTCACGTCCCATCAATCCCACTCTCCATAATTACCAAAGTACAACTCCATTTCAATTCATCTAAAACCGTCCAAGAAACTCTATTCTCTCTTCTCCAAAAACCCTCATCTTCATCCCCAAACAAAACCAAGAAATCGCCAAGATCATCATCAATCAGCAAGGGAAAAAGCCCTAAATTCGTCCAACCCGAACCTTTACAGGTAATCCATCCTTCACCTAGTGAAATACCACAGTCATCTGCACAAACTAGGAGGTTTATCCTACCACGTAGGTCAAAACGTAGTGAGGTGAACTTGAGAGATGCGACTTTGATTTACTGCTTAGCGAATCATATAAAAGTTAATTTTCCATCTTTGATGATATCACATTTGGCGGATTGCATTGAAAAGAAGACTATGGTTGGATATGGTGGCTTGTTAACCCATATCTTTAAAAATTTTGGTGTGCCTCTTGAAGGGCTAGAATTTTCAATGAGTGCTAATAATAAAATAGGTGCTAAGTGTCTTAACAACTTGCATCTTAAATTGAATGACAATGGGATTCTAGAGGATGTAGAAGAAAATGTTGAGTATGTAAGTTCCGGTGAGGAACAAGAGGAAGAAGAAACAGAAGTAGATGGGGAGGATTTGGAAGAAGAAAATCAGGAGACTGTTCCCACTGCCACTACTGAGGCAGAAACAGAAAAGGAACAGGGGGAAGCAGCAAGTAAGGGGGAACAATCTGAGGAAGAAGAAGTGGAACTGGAGGAAGTACAATCCAGTTCAGAGGACGAGGAAATAAATGTGCCTCTCAAGAACATCAAGAAACAACCTGTGCTCACACCAAGAAAGGGCAGGAGGTTGGCGTCCAAACAGTCTTCGTGCTTGAATGATGACATTACCTCTCAGACTCCTCCATCACCACAGCCAAACACACCTACACCATCCCATATTCCATCACCACCACCATCACCTATTCCCACTTCACCACCATCACCACACCCAACTGGTTTTGATGATGATCAACCTGCTGTCCCTCCTCCCATTACCCTCGATTTCTTGCTTACCAAATTTATTGATTTTCAGTCTTTAGAAGTTAAGAAGTTAATCAAACAAGGGCAACCATGGTTTTTGTGTAGCGTAAGTAAAGTAAAGGATCGGGAGGTACGACTTGAGGATATACCAGTAGTCAACGACTTCATGGATGTGTTTCCGGAAGAGATTCCTGGTATGCCACCGAGGAGAGATGTAGACTTTTCGATTGAATTAATACTAGGAACGGGGCCAATTTCAAAGGCACCTTACCGAATGGCCCCGAAGGAGATGGAGGAGTTGAAGGTTCAGTTAGAGGAGTTGCTAGAAAAAGGTTATAAACGACCTAGTGTTTCGCCCTGGGGAGCTCCAGTGTTATTTGTGAGGAAAAAGGATGGGACAATGCGTCTCTGTATTGATTATAGGGAACTTAATAAGGCCACCGTTAAGAATAAGTACCCGTTGCCGCGGATTGATGACCTCTTCGATCAACTGAGAGGACCTGGAATCTTTTCAAAGATCGATCTGCGGTCAGGGTACCATCAGTTACGTATTAAGGAGGAGGATATTAGTAAAACGGCTTTCAGAACGAGGTATGGACACTTCGAATTCACCGTGATGCCGTTTCGGTTGACGAACACACCAGCAGCTTTTATGGGGTTGATGAATTGGGTTTTTAATGCATATCTCGATAAGTGTGTGGTACTGTTCATTGATGATATTTTGGTATACTCCAAGACTCCGGAAGAACATCAAGAACATCTAAGGTTAGTCTTGGTTAGAACAGGCGGCCTTCCTGGGTCATCTTGTCTCTAAGGATGGTATTTCAGTCGATGAGACGAAAGTGGAGGCCGTACGAGATTGGTCTACACCTCGAAATGTTACGGAAGTTCGAAGTTTCTTGGGTTTAGCCGGGTATTATCGTCGTTTTGTACAGGACTTTTCCCGTATTGCTCGTCCACTTACATCCTTGATGAAAAAGGAGAAGAAGTTTGAGTGGACCGAAGACTGCGAGAAAGCTTTTCAGTTGTTGAAGGAAAAGTTAACTACTGCCCCAGTATTGGTCTTACCTGATCCTTCTTTAGAGTATTCTGTGTATAGCGATGCTTCCAAACATAGTTTGGGTTGTGTCCTGATGCAGGATAGGAAGGTGGTAGCCTATGCTTCACGACAGTTGAAGACTCACGAAGTCAATTATCCAACGCATGACTTAGAACTAGCAGCTGTGGTGTTTGCGTTAAAAATCTGGCGTCATTGTTTTTACGGGGTGAAGTGTACGATCTTCACAGATCACCAAAGTCTACAATTCTGATTTTCACAACCCGAATTGAATCTGCTACAACGACGTTGGTTGGAATTAATTAGTGACTACGATCTGGAGATCTCTTATCACGAAGGGCGCGCAAATGTGGTCGCAAATGCTTTAAGCAGGAAATCAAACCATTCGGTGGCGACTTTGATAACGTCTAAGGAGTTAAGTAAAGAATTCGAAAGGATGAACTTACAGATAATCAAAGAAGGTGAACTGGAAGCCATATTGGGAGCTCTGTCCATTCAACCTACGTTCTTTGAGGAGATCATGACTAAACAAATGGACGATCCCAAGCTCATTAAGTTACGTGAACAGGCTGGTGAAGGGAAAGCCGAAGGTTTTACAATTCATGAAGATGGTAGCCTTCGTTTTAAGGGACGATGGTGTGTACCGGATGGATGCGACTCTTTGAAAGACACTCTGTTGAACGAGGCACACAACTCGAGATATTCTGTTCACCCAGGAGGAGACAAAATGTACCAAGATCTAAAAGGTATGTTTTGGTGGTCGGGTATGAAAAGGAACATTGCCGAATTTGTTTCTAAGTGTTTAACGTGCCAAAAGGTTAAGAGCGAACACCGAAGGCCAGCTGGGTTACTACAACCCTTAGAAGTCTCGGTATGGAAGTGGGATGACATTTCAATGGACTTCGTCGTAGGTTTGCCACGATCTAAAGCTGGTAATGACACTCTTTGGGTGATTGTGGATAGACTTACTAAGTCTGCAAAGTTCATTCTGATGAACTGTAAGTGGGATATGGAACAACTTGCTCGTGCGTACATTAAATATGTAGTGTGATATCATGGGATACCTCGTACTGTAGTTTCTGATCGGGATACCCGATACCTGTCACATTTCTGGAAATCGTTACAACAGGCTTTGGGAACCACTCTTCTTTATAGTACGTCCTTCCACCCAATGACCGATGGTCAAACCGAGCGTGTCAATTAGGTGTTGGAGGACATGTTGCGAGCAGTAGCCATGGAATGACAGGGTTCTTGAGATGAACATCTGGATCTTGTGGAGTTCTCTTATAATAATAGTTATCAGGCTACAATTCAAATGGCTCCGTTTGAGGCACTGTATGGTCGCAAGTGTCGTAGTCCAGTGTCTTGGGATGATTTCACCGAGTCTGTAACTTTAGGGCCAGATATGTTAGTTCAGATGACTGAGCAAGTCAAGTTGATTCGCGAGAAAATGAAGGCGGCTCAAGATCGACAAAAGTCTTATGCTGATCTTCGTCGTCGTCCTGATGAATATGCCGTTGGCGACAAGGTTCTTCTCCGTGTGTCGCCAATGAAAGGCGTGGTTCGCTTTGGTGCTCGTGGGAAGTTAAGCCCACGCTTCATTGGTCCCTATGAGATTGTGGAAAGGATTGGGAAGTTAGCGTACCGGTTAGCGTTACCTAATGCAATGGGCAAGCTTCACGATGTTTTTCATATCTCCCAGTTGAAACGCTATGTCGCGGCTTCTTCGCATGTTTTGGACCCAGAACAGTTAGAGCTTGATGAAAGTCTCACTTATGAAGAGCAACCTGTTCAGATTTTAGACAGGAAGGTTCGCAGTACTCGGCGTAAGGACGTCGAAATGGTTAAGGTGCTATGGTCTAACCATCGGTCTCAAGAAGCGACGTTTTAAGGGGGGGCAGAAAGCGATAGGATTATATAGAGTATGCAATGTTTGGTGTTGAATGAATTTTAACATATTTATTCCATGATTTTTTTTATATAGTTGTATGGTTATAATTAAATAATTGACAAATGGTGGTGGTGTTGGATGTTGTGTGTGAAAAGAGCATGTTAAACTATGTGTTGATGGATGTATAAAATAATTATAATAATCATAAGAATAATAAAAGTGATGATAATAAAATATATGTTTAAAGTAGAATTGTTAAGGAAAAGTTTTGTTGAAATATAAGAGGATGTTATGGCTTGGTTTGAGATGTTAAAGTGAATACATGATTTGTTTAAGAGTTTTATTAATTGTGGATTTTGAAAATGATTTATTTTATGAGAGCATGATTTTATGGTTTGTATGATATAGATTTAATAGGAAGTGTGGAAATTAGAATTTATATGAATTTTGAACAAAAAGTTAAAAATCCCGTAGGATTGAAAAATGATGAAAAAATGGTGTTTTTGGAGCATTTTGGCTTTGAAATTAGTTTAAAAATATCTATACTATGTTATAAATTATGAAGATTAGTACCCGAGGGTTTTGATGCCTTCCGGACGCAACGATGAAGTCGGATTTTCGTTTTGACAGTGTTGAGACAGTTTTCTGGACAGTTTTAGTTGCTGTTTTTTTTTAGTGTTTAATGTGTTTAGGGTTGTGGTATATGTCGTGTGTTATGTGTATGTGTTTTATGTGTGATGGTAGTTGTTTGTATGTGATGTGGTTGCCTTGAGGATGATGTGAATGTGTTCTTATTTCCGAATACGGTTAAACCTTGTAGGAAGCCGATTCGTGACCGGAAATTGATTAGGACCTTGTGCTTTGTTTGCTTGATCAAGGTACGTACACGCAGCATAGAATTGTAGTATATGTTACGTACCATATGTTAGGGTAACAAAGGTAAGGTATGGGCATGTAATGTGAATATTGATAACCTTCCGAATAATTTATTATATTATAACTCTTAATAAGCAGAGGTAGTATGACCTCACTAACTTGAAAGTGGACGTAGTATGACGTCAATTGGTGGAATGAATTACTCGCGGCCACCGCGGGGGTATGCATACTTGACCATAGACACCGAAGTAGGACGTGTGTCTATGGTAGAGACTTGCTTAGGGGTTAGCTCCCCCTAATGTATTGTCTCGCCTATGGAGTTTGAAGTGGTACCAGCAGTATAGCTGGAATAGATACAGCAATATGGCTGACTAACTGAAACAGGAAATTATTAAAGTTAATATCTTTAATTTGTCGTACTTGAATTAATTGAATTTATGACTTCTTGGTGACGTGTACTTTTTGGTCTTAACGATCTTGCGATGATGTCGTTTCCTCCTTGGATAATGACTAGCAGTAAGTTAATTGCTGGTGGGGAGTGAGGATTACTCTGGGAGAAATAAAACGTTAGAATCAGAATTTATTAAGAACTTAAGTTTTCGTACTTTTTAAATGTTGGTTTTAAGAGGCGTGAACGCTCTCGAGTTGTAATAATTAAAACTACCTTTTCAAACTTATTTGCTGCTTAGTCTTTATGTCTGGTAGATTATAATAGCACTATTAGAACTCGGTCCGCAAGTTTTGTTTCGCTTAAATCCGTTTTTAACTAACCGTTTAACGCCCTGGTTTGACTCGAACTATATTTGGTTATTCAAAAAGTCTATTTCTCTTTTAAAACAATACGAGTTAAATTACGGGATGATACAGTTTTGATGATGACTTAACAATTATAAAAAAACAAAATATTTTAGAGATTGTTTTATAGGTCATATATCCGATTGTCATGATCGTCGATGGTACCTAAGAAGGTTGTGGAAGAGCATTGCACGTCAAAGTCAAACAATTGAGTCTCATGGACCAGTTCCAGAATTGATAAAACTAAAGTCAGTCCATATGGAGACAACACAGTGTTCCCAACTCAACGAGTCAGAGAAATAAGTCAACGGAGAATAGGGAAATAAATTTTAATTTCTATTTTTCTTTTATTGACTTGTACGGTTGAAACTTAGACTTGCACGAGGGTTTTAATTGGCTAAAAATAACTACCTATTTTAGAGGAATTAAATATCTTAGATCCTATTTTATCTCCACAAAAATAGGACTTACTACTCTTGGCTTAAAACCTAACCGTGGACTTGGAGTAACCTCCAAGTTTCATACCCACGATCCCACATCTTTGGAACATGGGATTAAGGATATTTCTAATTCTTGTTGGCTTATAAATATTCTTGTATCCGACAATTAAAAAGTGCTGTGAGTGCCCCCTTCAAGAATCAAGTGAGATTAATTCAAGAAAAGGAAAAAGATAAGTTGTTCTTAATTGCCAATTAAATTAATCAATTTTTTCTTGTGCAAATCTTTGTTTTCATCCAATATTAGAGAATTATTTTGTAAGGGTTTTTTTGGGTGTGTAACTAGACTTGGGGAAGTCTAAAGGGAATTGTGAGAAATTTTGTAAAGAGGGAAAAAGAAACGTGAAGAAGAACTGAGAAGGAGAAGTAGAAAATTAGGCCTAGAGAAGAGAAGGAGAAAAGTTTTATGTAATAGAGTTGTAAATTACATAAAATTTAATAAGAAAGGTTAAAATCCGAAGTGGTCGTGGCTTTCTTTCTTTCAAGGCCAAGAAAGTTTCCACGTTAAATCTTTGTGTTCTTTTAAGTTTCTTATATTGCCTTGAGTATTTTATCATTGTAAAATTCCGCAAGAAACAGGGCAAAAATACTCCTAAAGGCTACACAACAATTCACCCCCCCCCCCCCCCCCCCCCCCTCTTGTTGCGTTCAAACTCTCTAAGTGTTTCTACATCATTCATATCGACAAGCATAAAAAATAGCATGTGAAAAAGTAAAAAATATCAAGCATAAAAAGATAATATACACAAGATGTGGGCATAAGAAGATGCATTAAATGAAACAGTCGCAATATTAATAAGATTTCATTAGTCATTTTTAGCGCCTAACTTTTTTATAGTTCATTAATAATTATAATTAATTAGTGATGGTAGTAATTTGAAAGATTTCTACGTTGATTAGAAATTAAACTTGTTAATTCGTAACGTGGTTATGAATCGTAACAAGTAACTTAAACATTGGAGGTAAAACAAGTTGAGCAACTACTGATAACAGTTCGAGAAACTTTTAATTATTACCCGAGCATATTATTTAACCATGATGGAAATAAATTAAATATTTCATACTCATATACAAGTGGTTTTTAAACATAAAGTACAAGTACATGTTACATGTACAACAATTTTTACCCAAACCTTAAACTATCTGAGATAAACCTTTGTTACACCATAATAGACCAAAATGAGACAAAAATCACCTCCAAAACAGCCCAAAACACACTACGCGAAACCCCTTTTGTTCTACCCCTCTTTTTAATCGTTGTTCACTTACACACTCAAGCCAATCACACTAACTAAAACCCCTTTTGTTCTAGCAAAGCTTGTGCATCATTACAGGCATGCAAGAGGCAAACATTTGAAGCAAAAAAACTCTATTTTCTGAACAATATTCATCCGTAAACCCCAACACATTGCTCCCAAGTTCATCCATGAACAAACACTAAAATCCTTCAAACTTTCAACTACTAAAACACCTTCTTTTGTCATGAAATCTTCTTCAAAGAAACCCACCTAAAACTTCTGAAAATTTATGTTTAGAAACTTAAATGTCCCATAAAAATATTATTCATTTCAAGAGCTTTCCATAGACAGCAAATTTGAAGAAATCCACCAAGTATAGAGTAAGTTATATTCATTTCTTTCTTCCACAACTTTTTGTTGGAACTTGTTCATGTAAAATTTTTTTTTACATGAATTCTTCTATAAACTAAGATCATTATAAAATGGGTATTTTATCTCTCAGACTAAGTGATAACCGGCTTTCTAGCACGTCGTTATACACTAAAAACCAAGCTATGCAAACTATATTTGTAATCACCCTATATGCTACTACAACTAGTGCAGTGGTAAGAAGGGGGTCAAATCACAGGGACAAGACTAAGCAAGGTTAAGGGCTAGGTCTAGAGAAGGTAAAATAGTGTGAATGAAGGGACCTAGGTCGGTTCTATGTTCTCAAGGGAAACTAGGTCAAGGGAGATTGAACATAGATCGATCGAGACACTCTAGATAACGAGGGGAAGTTGGTGACATATAGCCATACGAACAACCCATAATCACCCTATGTTTCATCAAGAGTGGCAGGACAAGATTTGCATCGAATATCAATCAAACAATCCACAACAAACCTCAACCCTAATCTAGCATATGAACGACATTCACCAAACCTAGGGTTTCACCTAACCAAAACCCCTAAAAGAACTACTCACTCATGGGGAGACTAACTACAACTAAGAAAATGAAAGAAAGCATGAATGAAAGCATTAAGGTAAGAAGAAAACCAACAATAAACAAAAGTAAAGCAATTAAACTAACTACCAACTACTCTACCTAACAATAGGAAGAACAAGAGCAAGATTGAAAGGTAAAAGAATAATAAATGAAGCAATAATCAAAGCAAGAAGTAAGAAAACATTAAATGACATGAAACTAAAGATAAGCAAAGTAAACAAAGCAATAAAGAAAGAAGACTTACATAAACTTGAAAGGAAATGAAAGATACAATGTTTGAAATGTAAAGGAAAGCTTTTAAATCTATTCTAGGGCGAAAGAAATTAAAGAGAAGCAATTAAATGATGAACAACTTGGAGTGGGTTCTCTCAAGAGTGAACATGACCCTTACAATCAGAGTAGAGTGTTTATATAGGGTGTACAAAGTGGGAGGAAAAAGCCCTAAAAGATCCACGTGTTTTAAGCTTGCGAAGAAAAGGCGCTACGCGAAATTAAACTGCATTCGCCCGAAGCCCATACTCCATTCGCCCAAATCCAAACCATTCGCCCGAATGTGTCTTGGATTCGGTGTTTCCAGAGAGCGCCAGAATGTGAAGGCTGGACTTCTTCTTGCATTCGCTTGAAGCTCACCAAGGATTCGCCTGAATCCCATAATTCGCCCGAATGTATTGGAAATTCGGCTAAAACAGAATGTCAATGTATTGAACTTGAGTGCTGCACCAAGATTCGACCGAATGGACCTTTGGTTCGAACGAATCCCTGGTCGAGCAACTATCCCCTTTTGTAATGAATCTTTGAAGTGCCGGAATGTCTTGGAGCTTTGCGAGGCTATCGGGGATGACTCAGGACGCTCGGAAATGCCTCGGAACACGTGCCTCTTCTTTGATTAGGAAGTCCAAGCCTCGAACTCGATCCGTCTAACCTCGAAACCTCTGAAAATACCTGAAATGACCGTAAAACACCGCGGAGACTTGAGCAAGGTAAAATTGAGTGTAATATGCATAAAACCGATGGAAAACGACGAGACTCAACATCATAAGGGGGATATAAATGTGCTCTAAATGGAGCACATCACTAAGAAAAAAAATCATCACTTATAAATCTATAAAAATCGGCAATAATAAAAAACAGGAAGATGTATTTCGACAAAGATATAAATTTTCTTACTTTAAAGATTTAAGTAAAATTATGGGACTTGATTAAGTATATTTCTCAACATAATAAATATACACCAAATATGTTAATATCATCACAAGTTTTAGTTTAAGAACCCCAACTAAGGAAAGTTAAGTGCAAATTAGAAAACCAAAATTAATACTGATTTTTGGATGAATGCGATATGTTTAGTTGAAGAGTTAGATTTAACACTTGAAAGGCAAGGAACTGAAGTTGGAACCACTTCTCAGAACACATAGAAGCTTACATAGGAGCTTACAGAATATTTATATAGGCTTGGAGTCGAGGTATGTCACATGGGGTGATTTTTAAAGGATATAAGAACAAGTTGGGAAAAGTTGTGTATAAACTTGTTTTTTTAAAAAAATATAGAATTCCCAGAGAGAAGTTCTTAAATCTTGAAAAATGATATCAAAATGATAATTTTGAGTATGGAATGATTTATTACATGTATTATTATTGTGTGCATTATGCATGTTAATTTTATAAATTGCTGTATGATTAAACACATGATTAACACTACTTTGTGAAAAAGATTGTGACGAAAATGATTATACGAAATTGAAAAATGTTTGAAATGCAATTTACAAGTAATTTCCAGTAACTATATGTTAATAAAATCTCTTACATATTTTTCTTGAATTTTATTCGTTAAAATGTTATTTTACTGGATTTTATGGTGTTAAATACTCTTATTATGAAATATAGTCTTAGATAAACCCTTGATCATTAAAAAAAATTAATAAAACCATATTATAATGTCTCCAATAAAATCTGGCCATAATATATTTAGCTTGAAATTTTTCATGATTTTTGAGTAATCGTTAATTTTTTTATCGATAAATGGTGAAATAGTAAAATATTAAATACTTAATAAATAAATACATATGGAGTTCAAATTTTTATCATAAACTCATATGGATAGTACCTAATATTGGTAAAAGTTTGGAAAGATTTTATTGACGTTTAAGGACCTTACTAACTTTTACTCGGTTATTAATAATAGGTAACCTAGAAAACGGTAAAATATAAAATATATAATAAATGATCGTTTTTGGAAATGAAAATTTTATGAGACATTTATGAACAGTAGATACATTCTAAAAAATTTATATGGATTTTCATGACCATATATAGACTTAAATAAATTCTATTTGTTTTATCGGTAAAATAACGACATCAATTATTAAAAATACCCCAAGTAATTTGTAATGGTTATTTAAAATTTTATATTGCTAAAAATAGTTTCCGAAACATCATAGAATTTTGAGAAATTCCACGTGGTAACCCTGAGTTTTTGGGTTTTCCACTTGGTAACCAAAACTTTTAAAAAATTCACGCGATAACCCTGAGGTTTACTAATTTGTTACACCATGACCTGTTTACACATAAAGCATTAGCAAAACGTTAGCAAACGTTAGTTTCGAGGCTTTACGGCTGTTGTACGCTTATTTATGCGACTCAGCATTTCAATTGTCATTAGTTTCAACCTTTTCCCCCCAAATTATAAACCCTACCTCTATCATCTTTGGATTTAGGGGAAAAATATGATTTGGAAGAAAGATGGTAGAGTTATGGTATATGTTTTAGGGAAAGAGGTTGAAACTAATGGTATTTGAAATAATGTGTCGGATAAATAGGCGTACAACAACTTTAAAGCTTTGAAATTAAAGTTTGGTAACATTTTTATGTGCAAAAAGGTCACGATGGAAAAATGACGTAAACCTCAGGGTTACCGCGTGGATTTTTTAAAAGTTTTGGTTACCACGTGGAAAACACAAAACCTCAGGTTACTACGTGGAATTTCCCTAGAATTTTTATATTATTTTATTCAAACTTAAATAATTTTAAAATCGATTTTATTTTATTTATCGATAAAATGCCTATACAAAATAATATAATATTATACATGACTTTTATAAGTTTAAATGGGCTAATAAAAGTGTTATATGACTTGTAGAACTTTTGTATAATTTTATTGAGCTAATTATGAATTATTTACTAATTTATCAAATTAATAAACATTTGTTAATTATTTGAAGGTGTAACATTAATAATTAAATTTGAGTATAAATAAACCTATATAAAAAAGTTATAATTTTATTAATAACATACTGTCTCATAGCATAAAATATGTTTAACATTGATGGTTAATAAATTTTATGGATTTATGACATGATTTAAATAACGATAAATACCTAAATTGTCGAAAATAATCGTAAAATCGTTATAAATTGGCATAACCAATTATAATCTGATGGGACAACCTTAAATTCATTTTAAATAAGGTATTATAATGACTTGATTAATTTGGAGCTTGTTGGAGATTTAATATGTATTTTATAAATTGATTATCGATTTTATTACCAGTAGAACTATCTCGTATTTAAGAAATAGTGTTTTATGAAATATTTTGTCATAATGATTTTATAGACTTATGAACTATATTCAAGTTGTTTTGAATGAATTTCAAAACTCTTTTAAGTTATATTTACTTTAAGAAGGATTGAAACAAAACAATTTAATGGTTTCCTTGAAAAATTGTATTGAATTTTAATCATTTTTTGTTACGATGCATTTTCATACAGGTTATATTGATGCTCCAATATAATACAAAGGTTATGTTTGATGATATGAGTATGCTAAGTATTTTTTACCGATGTGGTAATTAAAGTATGTTTTGCTACGTTGCAAATAAAAGATATTTATCATATGAAAAATATTAAAATTTTTGATTTTTCAAATGCTATTAAAATTACAATCTATATTATATACAAAATCTTTTAGCCTGAATGGCGGGTACATATGTCATGATTAAACGACTCACTAATGCTGAGCGCATATTTTTCACAATAACATTGTGTTACACTTGTTGGACATGTCGCGGGCGGTAGACCGACTATCAAACGAGTCAAAGGATGACTCACAGAGTACACATGCAAACTTAAGATACGAGTTTGAAACTGATTTGGATCTATTGAGATCTAATGAACTATGATGAAAAATGAGAATTTGAAATGACTATAAAAACATTGAACTGGATTTTGTTAGAAAATGTACTTTGATTTATAAATGAACAATAAATTAAAGTTACAAATTTGTAGTAGAAAACCAAATTACATATGACATTTAAGAACTATGCTTATGTACACCACCGAGAACTCCGATATACTAATCTTCAGCATGAACTAAGAAACAAGAAGATTTTGATTGGAACTTGATATAAATTGTAGGCGAGATGTTTTTTCCTAAAACGTTATTTCCTCCCTACCACAGTGCTTGGTAACAAACCGGAAATATGTTCTAAGATACAAAGAATCACACTAACTTCCTAGCACACGGAAATTAGAATGACGCAAGAATAACTTAAATGGAAGAAGTTATGGAAAATCACAATCAAGGATTGCAAGTTCTCGATGTGAAATGCTCGAGAAGAGAAGAGAATCAAAAATTATGTGTCCAAACAACACACAAGCATCCAATATTTATAGAATAGCTCACACCACTTCATGAAACAACGTATCACTTTACGAAACACGAGGTTGATTCATGAAACACGAGATTGATTCATGAACCAAAGTTTCTTTCATTCAACTCGTTCATCCCAACAAACATGGTTAAAATAACCATAATAACCGTTGGTGGTTATAAAATAACCAAAAAAAAAAACAATAAACAACGTTTGCAAGAAGAACCCCGCACACAGCAGGGCCTCCGCGAGCCGCGTAGAAGGCAGTGGGCCACACATGCTGTTTTGCCTGCCTCCGCGAGCCGCGTAACAGGCCACGGGTCGTGCACTTGATTCTGTCTTGTTTATTCTTGCCTTACAAACTTGGGATATACTTATTAATTTAATTAAATTTATTTAATTAATTTAAATATTTACCTTCTGATGAACATTATACACCTCTAAATTACAACAATCCTCCCCCATTTAGGGGATATGATTAGGGGTGTCAAACAGATCAGGTTGGGTCATTTTCAGGTTCGGGTCATACATAAATGGGTCACTAGAGTATTGACCCGAACTTGACCTGTTTATATAAATGGGTTAAAACTTGAAACCCCGACCTGATCTGTAACAGGTCGGGTCAACCTGCTAATGACCCATTTAACCTGCATTTTTTTTGTTTGATATCATTCGGGTTTTTTGGGTCATTTTTCATCATTTGACCCATTTAACCTGTTATTAATCCATTTTATACATTCACCATTTCAAAAATAAAGATGTTTCAAAGTTTACAAAGGTCAAGAAACAAGCAAAATATCACAATAAATTGTTTTGTTGACAAGCCAAACCAAAAGTAACATAACTAATTTCTACAAATCATCATAATCTAAAATATGGTGGCTGAGGAAGATGCTTTTGGCTGAATTCATGTAGATCGAAACCTGACTTGGACTTGAACTTAACCTAGGGCAAGATATGTCTTCTTCTTCAACTTTAATCTTTATTACCAAGATCGAACAAACTACAAAGACAAAAACAAAAAATTAAAAAGGGAACTATAAATGAGAAAGAAACATAGACGACTCACGGAAAAAAAAAAAACAAAAATGGAAATGAATATGAAAAACAAACGCAAACAAAGACAAACACAAACAAAGACAAACACGAAAATAGCATAAACAAAATCAAACACAAACAAAGATAAACACAAAAAAATCAAAATAATAGCAGAAACAAAATCGAACACAAACACGAACCAAAAATCGAACACTAAATCGAATACAAACAATGAAAAATCGAACCCACAAAAAATAAAAAAAATAAAAATCGAACTACAAAAATAAAAGAATGAGAGAAAAAAATAATTCTTACCTTGGATTTTGGCATTTAGGACTTGATGTAGTGATAAATTCAAGAGGGTGAGTGAAGATGGTAGTAAGAAGGAATAAGTAAGAAGAAAAGAGAAGAGAAGAACTGAAGTCTAAGAAGTGAAGATGCTGCGCTCACTCTCTCAGACAAATTCCAGGGTTTTTTAAGTTTAATGACTAAAGTCTAGGCATATATATAGTAAAGGACTAAAGGAGTCTTAATATGGGCATGGGCTTGGGCTTGTGGATAATATTTAGCTTTTATATATATATATATATATATATATATATATATATATATATATATATATATATATATATATATATATATATATATATATATATATATATATATATATATATATATATATATATTATATATATATATATATATATATATATATATATATATATATATATATATATATATATATATATATATATATATAAATGACAGGTTAAAATTTATTTGTATCAGATTATGCCATATTTTTTTTCGGGTTAAGAAATTCAACCTCAACCTAACCCATTTAATAAAACAGATCCGGTCGGGTTGACCCATTAAATTGGGTCAAAATCTAAACCCAAACCCGCTAATTTCGGGTCGGTTTCAGATCAGGTTAGCAGGTCGGGTCAGCTTTTGCCAGCCCTAGATATGATCAATTATATATATATATATATATATATATATATATATATATATAGGATCATATGAGAATCCCTCTTTTATGTGTGACCAATTTCTTTTTTGAGAACAAATCTAGACCATTGATTACATTTCATTTGAAGGTTGAGATTAATTGATCAGTAATGACATTTTCATAATATTATGCAACATATACCCTTTATCTTATTATTTACGTCATTTGTTTTATCTCTCAAAAAACATTGAACAACCCTTCATATACCCATCTTTATCTCTCTCTCTTCCATTGAATAAGGTTCTTAAGATCGACTTGTTTCCTCCATTCAAGCGAAATGAGCTTTTTGTATTCTACTGAAGCGACCTCTAAGCTTATTCTCCTCCATTAAAGAGATTTTTAAGGTAATCATCACATATTACAAAAAAATAAAAAAAAAATCCAATTGAAAATTTGAAGATTAATTGAAATTCTTAAATTATAATTTACTAAATTGTCGATTAGGAAGTTAATGTTGTTGATTCTTTTTCCGATTTGTGTTGTTTAATAACATCCATTTGTTTTCTTTAGATTTCAAGATATTTTTCTCTGTTTTTTTTTTGTGAATCACGAATTTCAATTTCACTAGTTTATCGTTAAATGCTTTTGTTAATTTAGAGTTCTTTAAAGTGTAATTCGAACTTTTATTTATAATTTTGAGGTTATGAATGGTTATAGAGATTGATTTTGTCCATTTATTACTTGCATTTCACTAAATTGTGCTTAAATTTTGATGCACACTAAGTGTTTGACATTATTCCCCAATGAATCTTATTACTTTATGAATTTGAGATGTAATACATATTTAATTGATGATCTTATTATTTAATATTCCCTTAGATTGTTTTCTGTGTATGAATAGGTGTTCTCTCACATGATTCCCCAATTAATCAGGATGTTATCATTCAAAATCATACACTCGAGTATATAATTTTCTCTTCTGACTTTTGAGTTCAACCGGATGATATTTTAGGCTAATACTTATCCATACTGCTGCTAAACTTGTGAACTTTGTTTGGTGGCAAAATGTTTTTAGGAAGTGCTAGAAAGTATAATGTCATTGCTTACATGGATAAACCATATTTGAAGACTGATAATGAGTTGCTTCACACAACGAATGAGATAACTCGTCGACTGGAAGAAATATGTGATTTGTTTCCTTATAATCTTGTCTATTTTATATACAGTATATATAATTAAATAAAGTAACAAACATTCCCATAAAATACTTGTTTGTTTCATGAAATTATCAGGCCTCTAACAACTGAAGTTATAGGTAATTGCTCGGATATTCAAGACTTCTATAGGCCCCTCCTTCAATCATTTTGCTACTCCAGAAACCTCATTTTGAGTAAGTTATCGTATAAATCGACTAATTTTAACATAAAAGATATTGCTGACTTCACTGATAGTGTGTTTGTACCATTTGGTACACACTTTGTAGGGAATTGGAACGTCGAATCATAAGGAAGGGTTTAATAAAAATGGAGGTTCTTGAAAAACGCTTTGAATGTAAAATAAACGTTCCTATGCGATTGTTACGGCCCGGAAAACTACCAGTATGGTTAAGGTTTTTGTGTAGGGTAGAACACATTGCTGTGTTAATTGTAGACATTAATGTATAGTATGTTTATGATTTGAATAAAAAGACAATGAGTCATGAATATATATATATATATATATATATATATATATATATATATATATATATATATATATATATATAAATATATATATATATATATATATATACTAGGCGGATCGATGAAAACACTTAAAATGAAGAAAACTAAAAACAAACAAATATGACCGTTAGATTAAATGAATGGTTGAGATTGACTTGGAGAATTTAGGGGTTTTTTTGGCGTACTCATTTTTTTTCATTTTTACGTTGTCTCTCCTATTTCCTCTCTTGTCTCTGAAGGAAAAAATTGGGGACAAATTGCCAAGAATGATTGTGTTCTTCTCAAATCCGATTCATTGATTCTTGATTCTTGATTCATTTCTTCTCAAATTTGCATAGGTGTGAAATTTATCTTATTTGATTTTTACATTCGACTTTTGTTCTTCTATCTGAAAATATGATACATTCGACTTTGTTCTTGTTTCATAGGTATGAAATGTGTCAATTCTTATAATTCTTATTCTTGTTCAATTCTTGTATTAATCATTCTTGTAATTTGATACATTCTGATTCATTCACTTCTTGTTCTTCGATTTGTTCAATTCTTGTTCGCAGATTCATACAAATTTTTAGATTTTATTCAATTCTTGTTCTTCGCAAATCAATGATCGCAAATTAGGGTTTCGATTCGTGTTCTTCGCAGATTCATTCAATTCTTGTTCTTCGCAAATCAATGATCGTAATTTAGGGTTTCGATTCTTGTTCTGCGCATATTAGGTTTTTGTAATTCTTGTTCTGAGATTGAATTACACTGATTGATGTTGTAATTATTAATTTTGTTCTAACTCAAAAAATCAAATAATACATGATGAAACCAGATTGATTGTGGATTGTGGATTGTGGATTGTGGAGTATATTCCTGGACTTCAACAAAAATTTCTAATTTTCCAATAGAAGAAGATTGAATTACACTGAGATATTAAGTTCAACTTTGATTGTTCTAATTCGCAAATTTGTTAGTGTACATAATATCTCACACAGTATACATAATATCTCACACAGTATACATTTCCCAAAATTTAATCCTTGGTTTGAACAACTAAAAGTGTTGTGTCCTACTTTTGTTCTGCATTCTGCATTCTACTTTTTCGCAAAGTTGTTCTGCGTTGATGGTACTACATAATGCCTTATAAATAATACATAATATAATGTATATTATAAATTATTAATAGTTTTCTTGTATGCATACACTAGCTATTTTGCGCACTTTAGAATGATTATCAAATTACATTTAGATTTAACTTGTTTTAAACTTCTATTTCGACCTTTAACAAATACGTATTCTCGTATTATTCCATAAATTTTGATTTTTCAGATAGTTGCATGTTTCTCTCTCTTTGAAGACCCATCCGAGCCGGGAGACTCTTTGACCGCACTCTCCTATATGGGTATGAGTCACCGTCTATCTTTCCTCCCCAGACCCTGAGCATAGTTTTGTCTATGAGCGGGATATAGTGGATATGATGATGATGATATGATGTCCAAAAATCAATAAAAAAAAGCTTTATCTTTTGTAATATATACTAATAACTACATGTATGCCTATTATAACTATTATTGTACACTTTAATTAGAATTATGTACTTATTTTATGAATACTAACATATATGTTTTTATTGTTCATTATGCAGAAATTGAAAGTCCATCCACTCAACTTTCAATAAATCATAGTCCCATTTAATGTTATACTCCAAGAGAAAGCAAAAAATGGATACACCTGACCTAGTTTTACGACTTATGTACCTCTTAATGAAAAATATGTACCATATTTAAAAATTGCAAATTATCTTCTTTAAAATACACTTATAACTTTGTTTAGTTATATATGTACTACTTATAAATATATATGTATATCATTTATAAGAGTATATGTATAGTCTTTAGTATTTTCTTTCTAATGCAAGTGAAAACAAAAAAAGGTTGCAATATGTACGAGAATATATTAATAAAGAAAAAAATATTATAAAATTATCAAAGAATAATGAAAAAAAATATGTACTGGTAATAGAAAATGATGTGCTTCTGATATTATATTATATACTCCTAAAGTTACTATATGTACATGACCAATTCAAAACACTACACGAGGCAAAGAAAACTAGAAATACAAAAACTAGAAAATTATAGTTATCAATGAAAAAGAAAAGCACACATCAATTGAATACTGTAAAATAATTAAAGAATAATCAAAAAAACATGGTGTATTATTTATAGGAAAGTATGTACTCCCAAAATCATATTATGTACCCCTAAAGTTACTATATGTACATGATCAGTTCATAACACCGCATGAGGCATACAAAACTGAAAATACAAAAGTAGAAATACTAGAATAAAGAAACATCAATGGAAAAAGAAATACACATGAATTAAATATTATAAAATAATCAAAGAATAATAAACAAACATGATGTAATATTAATAGAAAATTATGTACTACCGAAATCATATTATGTACATCACCATTCTTAACAACGCACGAGGCATACAAAATTAGAAATACAATAGTAGAAATAATAGAAAAAATAAACATCTAATGGAAAAAAGAAATACGTATAGTTAAATATTATAAAATAAACAAAGAATAATGAAAAATATGGTGTAATATTAATAGAAAATTATGTATTACTGGAATCATATTATGTACCCCTAAAGTTACTTTATATACATGATCATTTATAACACCGCACAAGGGATACAAAACTAGAAATACAAAAACTAGAAAAAATCAACATCTAATGAAATACATATTAATTAAATATTATATAAAATAAACAAAGAATAAAGAAAAATATGGTTTACTATTCATAGAAACTTATTTACACCTGAAATTATATAGTGTACCCCTAAATTACTATATATACATATATATATATATATATATATATATATATATATATATATATATATATATATATATATATATATATATATATATATATATATATATGACCAATTCATAACTCCACACGAGATGGGAGGATCATACATAGTTAAAAACAGGGTCGGGCCTAAATATATTAGGGTGCTGGGCGAAATAATACATTAGAGTCTTTTTTCTTTGCAATTTATAACTTATATAGACCTTTTAGAACCATTAATTAAAAAAATACAGTGATAAAATTAGTGTCAATAAAGAATGTGTAAGCTCAAAAATACTAAACTTCACATCATGAGCGTGAAAACATCAAAATGTTTACAAAAGTGTAAGCTTATAAATGACTTCAACTAAACAAAAGTGTAATCCCAAATATAGTTATAGTCTTTACAATGTAATCGTTAGCCTTTACATCATCATCGTCGTTGTTAGCATTTACAATCCCAAAAGTATAATCCCAAAGTGTCAACAATCATCAACTAGACAAAAGTATCGTCATCATCATCGTTAGCCTATCAACATCTAATATTTCTTCTTCATCATTGTTGAATACAGATGTGGATTCATTTGGATCACAATCTGCAAAATTGACATTATAATAATAAATTTATGTACCCAAATTTACAACATTAATTCTATAAAATACTAGTACAATAATAAATTTGTAAGTCAAAAGAAAAGATGAAGGATATTATGAAAACAAGTATTAGAACCAGTGCTCAGCAGCATTATGAAAACAATTAGCCTTTACATTATAATTGATAGCCTTTACATCATCATTATCATTAGCCTTTACAATCCCATTTAAAAGTGTCTACAATCATTAATTAGACAAAAAGTATCATCGTTAACAACCCTCCAAACCCTATATCTACTACAGCTTTAAGGTTTACGGGTTTCGAAAGTTTCAATTCATTCAACAATGCCACGATCTTCCCAGGGTTGCAGTAAGTAGTTATCCCAATTGACATTACTCTACACAAAAAAATAAAATATAAATTAATGTATTCAAAAAAATAATAGAAAATATAGAAAAATAAATTACTTTCTCTTGCGCTTTACAGTGGCTCTAGTAGATTCTTCAACAACTAATGTTTCTTCAGCATTGTTTTTGAGTACAGAGGTGGATTCAATTGGATTACAATCTGCAAAAAGTAATATTATAAACCATTACTAAAACAAATGACTAACTTCTAATTTTACATCACATTACTAAAATAAATATAAACCATTAAAAGATATGACAATAAATAGGTATAATTATAAATAGTAATTACATATTTTAAGATATTGGGTACATAAAGACATTAACAGATCATTAAAAATGAAATTACCTCTTTGAATTGCTTCAAATGTTTCATTTTGTACATCCTTATTTTTATGAGTAACCGTTTTCTTCTTATAGTCTTTCTTCACCTTCAATATATAATTCCTAAGAAAAAAAAACATAATGAAAGCTGAGTACATAATGAAAAAGTCAAAATCAAACATAAAATGATATACAATATGTTTAACACAATATGTACTCAGTTTACCACAGTATGTACACAATTTACCTATCTATAGAGGTCTACGTATCAGAATTATCGCAATATGTAAGTTTACACCAATATGTACATGGGTTACCCCAATATGTACCGAACAATATTCAAAAAGTAATGGAACTCTTAATGTAGAATTTGATAGTGTGTATCATGTTTAACACCATATGTACTTGGTTTAACACAGTATATACAAAGTTTGCCTATTTAGACAATATGTACACAGTTTACCACAATATGTACACAGTTTTCCACAATATGTACACAAACAACTTTTGAAGGAAGAAAATCGAACATAAAACTAAAAAATGTCAAAATCAAACATAAAATGATATACAATATGTACACAGTATGTACCATGTTTAACACAATATATACACAAAAATATTCGAAAAGTAATAGAACTCTTGATGTAGAATTTGATAGTGTGTACCCAGTGGCGGACGTAAGTTGGGGCACACGGGGACATGTGCCTCTGGGCGTTTTTTAAAACAACATTTTAAATGGGACTTTTTCATTGGTAAGAGTAAAAGTGTAAAATTAATACTGAAGTCTTTTAATGAAAAATACTCCCTCATTTTAGTAGTTTTGTCTTATTTATTTATTTTATCCTATTTTTTTATTAGGTCAGTTGATTTATTTGTTGCATTTTATTTTATGATAATCGTATTTAAAATTTTAGTAAATCTTGTATGAGACTGTCTCACCGTGAGATGGGCCCATACAAGCAACCCATGATTAAAAAACATAAAAAATAATGAAAAATAAATTCACGCTTGTACAAAAAATTGTTTTTTTTTTTAAATAGTTTAGGCTGACCCAATTGAGATTTTCTTACGGTGAGACGACATTAATAAAGAACGTGCACTATAATAAAGAATGTGCACTATAATAGATCGATCCACTGACCCAATAAGGATGAATGAATTTAATAAGCTCAAATTGTTATTAATTCAAGCTTCGC
Source organism: Amaranthus cruentus (assembly GCA_019425755.1). Taxonomy (NCBI): domain Eukaryota; kingdom Viridiplantae; phylum Streptophyta; class Magnoliopsida; order Caryophyllales; family Amaranthaceae; genus Amaranthus; species Amaranthus cruentus. Next base: position 16,205,149 of record CM033454.1, read on the forward strand.
AGATGACTAAAGATAGATCTTGATTACTAGCATTTTTTAATCGAAAACAATACTTAATTACGAGAAACTCTTTCAAGAATAAGTTCGTAGTTTTGATAAATTTAGTGTGCTTCCACTTGTCATTTTGCATAAATAAAAAATTAGTTGTTAATTTTACAAACGAAACGCTATCGAAATTTTGTTATTTAATTGGTGCCCCCTGAGACTCGAAACTCTAGATCCGCCACTGTGTGTACCATGTTTAACACAATATGGACTTGGTTTACCACAATATGTACATAGTTTACCACAATATGTACACAATTTACCACAATATGTACACGGTTTTCCACAATACGTACACAAACAACTTTTGAAGGAAAAAAATCGAACATAAATCTGAAAATATCAAAATCAAACATAGAATGATATACAATATGTACGCAATATGTACCATGTTTAACACAATATATACACAAAAATATTCGAAAAGTAATGGAACTCTTGATGTTGAATTTCATAGTGTGTACCATGTTTAACACAATATGTACTTGGTTTACCACAGTATGTACGCAGTTGACCTAATTTAGACAATAAATGACATAATTTTTAAATGATATACATAAAGTCTAAATTAAAGTATGTACCATGTTTAATACAACATGTACTTAGTTTACCTATTTAGACAATAAATAACTCACTTTTAAAATGATTCAGATGAATTAGTGTCTTGACTCTTGATACAACAATATCAAAATTTAAGATGAACTAGACTTTTAAACTGGCTGCTTTTATGCAGAATAAACGAGAAGGTAATTCTCAATCACAGCTCCATGAATGTCACAATAAAACCAAAAGCGAACATGAAAAATCTCAGACAAAATCGAACAAACGAACAAATAAAATCGAAGATACAACCAAAATCGAACAACAAAAATCTCAGATAAAATCGAACATGAAAAATCTCAAATAAAATCGAACAAACGAACATACAATATCTGTCACAATAAAAGGCAAAGAAACTTACAAATTTAGATGAAGGAAGAACGAAATGAGAGATTGAAGAAGGTAAAAGCAAAACCACCAGATTCAAATCACCCGATTGAAGAACAAAATGAGAGATGGAATAAGGTAAAAGCCAAAGTAAAACCACCATATCCAAATCACGCGATTGAAGAACGAAATGAGAAATTGAAGAAGGTAAAAAGCAAAGCAAAACCGAGTGAGTAATTGAAGAACGAATTTAGATGAAAGAGAGAGAAATTGAAGAAGATAAGCAAAAAAGGAAAAAGGCAAATGAGAGAATGGGGAAAAAAAAAGCGCGTGAAGACAAAAAACCACGCGTCAATCAAGGCCGTTTATCTCCATCCAACGGCTGAGATTAACGTTTTCAGTTTTCACCTATATATATATATATATATATATATATATATATATATATATATATATATATATATATATACTGAAACGGAAAATTTTTTCTTTTTTATTTCGGAAATTAGGAATATAAAAAGAAACAAGGAGCAAGAGAAACACTGAAACTTGGAAAACCCAAACCCGCCGGCATAAAAAACCCCACGAGGGGAAAAAGCCAATTGGCAAGGGGACCAAGAGACAGGCCACCCAAAACAGCATAGGAGTGGGCTATGCGCTTAAAAAACAAGAAAACAGACCTACACCTTACACACCAGAAAAAGCAGGATGATAGCTACACCTTACACACCAAAACTATATTAAGAAAACACCAACATCTCCCCTAACCACCAATAATGGAATAAAGCACCAAACAAAACAAATACAAAACCATCAAACACTACTAACAAGAAGCCTAAATCGAGATAGATGAAAAGAGAGAATAGGCATTGCCAAAACGAAAGTGAGGCCAAATTGGTACTATGATAAGAACGCCCCAAGGTTGTAGGTGATGTCATGAGGGGAGGCATCAACGCCACTCAGCAGCTCCTTTGCCCACACACCAATCCTCATTTTCACAGTGTAAACAAATTTATAGAAGTCTGGGGGAATCATTTCGAATTTTGATTTGTTTCTCATAAACCATAGAGACCAAATCACACATCCAAGGATAAGGTTCAAGAATTTTTTCCATTTTCGAGAACCACGCTGCAATGAAGCTTTCACATTTGTTCTGGAGAACACCACTGATACCCTACCACTCTAACATTTTCATCCAAGTTCCCCAGGAGAATGGACATGTAAAAAGAATATGTTCGTTTGACTCCACAACAAGATTACAAAGGGGGCAAAGAGCATGTTGGACATCATTAACTCCCCTGGCAAGGAGAAGATCACCAGTTTTTAATTTTTCCAAGCAAGCCATCCACATAGTGAGTTGGATTCGAGGGGGGTAGCAGCTATGCCAGATTGAATTGATAACCTGCTTTGATATAATAGGCAAAGAAGATTCATAAGTTTTAACAACAATGCTTTTTAAAGGGAAAGAACAACCTGTGCCTCTCCAAGAAATGCCGTCAACTCCTCCTCTTTGTGGTAACTTAAGAGCCAAACAATTTTCCAATCTAGCGAGATCTTCCAATTCCCAATCAAAAAGCGACTTACGCCATCTAAGATTCGAAGACCAAGAGACTGTATCCCAGGAACCCATTTAATTCATGAAGAAGTTTTTCTGTATGGATAAAACAAATAATCTAGGAAAGGATTCCTTAAGAGGCCCATCTTCACACCATCTATCATGCCAGAAGCGGACATAATTCCCATTTCCAACATTAAGGATCATACCGTCCTCAACAACAGCTCTGATTTTTTAGGTCACCGAATCATGGCACATCATTTGCCCCCAAATGCCATCTTTAACTTGGACAAAAACATCAGAGGAGGCTTTAAGCCCTTTGATTTTGTGAAACGACAGTAGGATTCTCTTCCAAAGCGTGTTATCAGCCTCAGAATACTTCCACCACCATTTGAACAGCAGGATCAGGTTTTTATACATAATATTGCCAACTCCAAGACCACCCAGGTTTTTTCGAAGCACAATCAATGACCATTTGACTGTGGGAATGGACATTTTGCCGCCATCAGACTCTCCCCAGAAGAACTTTCTTTGTAACTTCACAATTCTTTGGGAAACATCTTTCGGCATTTTGAATAAACTCATGTAGTACACAGGTATATATATATATATATATATATATATATATATATATATATATATATATATATATATATATATATATATATATATATATATATATATATATATATATAAAACTTATTCTTAATCATTTATGATTAAAATTCTTAATCATTTATGATTAAAGATATTAAACATTAAATTGGCATTTTGACAAATAAAATAAAAAAAATAAAAAACAAAAAAATAATGGGGTTTCAGTTTTTACTTCAAGCCAAGCTTTGACATGTTATTTACTTTTATCTGTTGTAGATAAGGAATTACAATTTTGCTCAAATAATAAATTATTTTAAACACGTCTAAATTAAAAAATAATGCGAAATGAGAGAAACAAAATGCGTTTTGCTCTCCATTTTATTTAGATTATTAGTTACTATTTTTTAATAAGTTTGTTGGAAATTTTGTTTAATACATTTTGTATTCACCCTTAATTCAAATACAATTGATTTGTATATAATTAGATAATTTTCTTATCAATTATTTTGTAATTATAATTTGCAATTACCAACGGAATCTAATGAACCCACGTTTTTAATAGTTGACTTGAGAATATTCTTTTACTTTAACGATTAAATTATGTTGTTATAATTTTATTTTATAAAAATGTTTTTACAAGTTTTTTTTATTGATATTCGCATATTTTTTAAATTTTTTTAAAAATTATCCATATATTTTAAGTGACCCCACTATTTTTCAATCTTTAAGTAATAGAAGTACTCGCTTTGAGAGTTTATCTTATTCAACCTAATATCTCTCATGAGAGTTATAATTAACACTTGATCTAGATAGAAATTACCTATTGATGAACTCTACATTGTCAATTGAAGCTCCAGTTGCAAAATTAAAATGTTAAAGGGATAGTAAACTGAGGAAGTTTTTTAAAAGTCGAGCAAAACTTAAATATTTATATAAAAGGACGACATAATTAGAATGATGTCGGCACATAGGACGTGAGTATTGACTAGGGGTGAAAGTTTGGTTGTTGGTTTTGATTCGATACAAATCCAAATCAAACCGAATAAAATTCAATTTTGATATTTTCAGTCCAAATCCAAATCATAATATTTATAATCCAAATTGAACCTAACCGAATTTTAAAGTACCAATCCAAATTGAACCGAATAGACCGAATTGCATCGATTTGTATTTTTTGCAGTGAAAGTCAAATTTGCATGCTCGTTTTAAACTTATTCTTTCTAGAGCTCCTAAATAAATATAAATAATTTTAGGGTTTTTAATTTGAATAAGTAAACAACATTTAACAAAAATTTAAAAAATAAGGGTAAAAATTCAAACAAATCAAATAGAACATATAACATGCCTTTAACATTTGGGTTTGTTCGGATTTTTGGTTTTGTTGGACCGTAAATCGAGTCCAAACCGAACATCGAATTATAATTAAAATTCAGTCTAAATCAAACCAAATTTAAAATATAGTCGAACCAAATTACTTATTCGATTTGGTTTAATTCGGTGTTCGATTTTTCACCAAATTACTTACACCCCTAGTATTGACAGTGGTGGAGCGATATGGTAGGTCCACATCCCTACCATTATTCAAAAACAAATTATTCTTTTATATTAGAAAAATTATCAAAATTAAAAATTAATATTAATCGATCAATTTTAGTTATTATAACTTACATAAAAACCTATTTTGAGTATGCCGCTACAGTTTTATCACATTTTTTGTTTAACATATATTGTCTATCTTTATACAATTTGTAAAATGTTAAAATAGAAGAAGTAAAATTCAGATCATAATTGCAATGTCGTTCCTGATATTTTATGAGTCCTTGGTATATAAATTAAAATGAATGGTCTTTCTTCCATGAAGGGTTTTAACAGAATAGAAGAAGTGAGGATCTTATCTTATGCATTATAATTATCATTATAAATGTAATTAATAAAAGAACTCATTAATCATAAATTATAAATTTTTAAATGTCTTTCTTATTAACCACAATTACTAGATATCAGGGCTTTTTCAACTATGAGCCCTAGGTAAATACATATCTTAACTAGATCTGTATGATTGGAAAAATTATTCAAAATCTTACGACGTTATGTAAATGTACATAGCATTAAAACACTACCTAAAATCCTTACCCCATTAAACAATACTATTTTATTAAATGTTATTCCCTGTTCTCACTAACATCCACCTTAGATTTATAAATGAAAAAAACAATTACAACTTGTAAGACAAAACTAAATCATTAACTAAAACTAAAAAAATTTACGTGAAAAAGTGTTTACCTTTAAAAAACACAACTAAAAAAAATCAAAAATTAGCATCGAATAAATTCCTTCCTGATGTTGATGTTCATCTTAATTAATAGATCACTATTGATGTTCATGTCGATTATCGTCTTCATCAATGAAATGGCGGATTAAATGAATGATTAATGTAATGTATGAATGAATTCTTTCCTGAATCTTTATGTAAATGACGAGCAGCAGAGTGCAGCATGCTAAAATAATGCTATCAAGAACGTACATCGTTACCAAAAAATTTATTTTCACTACACAATATTGATTGGTCTCACTGATTTTATCGGCAATGGACGGCGATATGTGTTCAACATTTCTGGTGACATTTTTTTCCCAAACAGGATATACTCCTGGCTGTTCGCCTATGGTGGTGGAGAATGTTTTGCTACGGCGGCTAAATTGACGATGGAGACATTGAATTGAGATAAGAACATAACAAGAATGAGAAGGATTTTGAAAGCCACGGGATTGCCGAGATTGGTTTCTTGAAGAGGAAGCCAATTGAAATGGTGGAAGTTGGACGAAAGTCGTAACAAATTTTACAGTGTTTGTTGTGATTTGTAAGTTTGATTTTAAACCGTATTATCCTTTCCTATTCAACTTATCAGTCCGATTTATTTTTTTCACATTTGTCAAGACAGCTTTTTGACCTTAATATCTCTGATTATTCTTAATTAAGAATTATGAAAATTTGATATTAATTATCCTTGCATTGAGACGAATCAAACAAGATTTCACTTGATTATGTTTTAAGTCTAGATTAAGAATAAAATATATATTAAGAATGATAAATAAATAATAATTCAAAAGTAAATAACACTACTAGGAAGAACAAGAGGAAGTATTATTAATCCTAAAGATAAATAAGAAAGAATCTTGTATTTTATTTATGTAATTTAATATTATTTTTACTTTGGAAATATAAACATTGAAATAATGTACATTTCTAATTATACTACCCACTTCGATTTTCTACAACTACAATTTATTATCCCAACGCACGCATAAGCGAAGCCACACCGTGGGTCGATGGAGGCACGGCTGCCAGCCCCTTTATCGAAAATGTGGTTCTTTGTAATTTTAGAAGGGTAGAAATATATTGCAACTTGCAAGTATTTTGTTAAGGTAGAAATATATTTATAACTATTTATTATGCATAATCAAAGATATTAAAATTTGAAATACAAAGATTATTAACAATTTTTATAACTTTTTATTACGCATAATCCAACATATTAAAGATTGAATTATACAATAAAATGCATGGAAAACCAAATATTACAACTTCATCAAAATGCAAAATTGAAAATGTCAACCAATTTAGAAAACAAAAACCAATGTACCTCAAAATTAAATGTTTCGTTATTGATGAATCACAACCCTAATCTATGGTACCTTGACAGAGCCAAGAATAGAGCCACAAATACCAAGAATTAGAAAAGCCAAAAGAGGACTAACATCAATATTACCATAAATAGGTGGGATTATCTTCCTAAATAGACTTAAAAAAGGATCACAAATGTTTACAATAGCAGAAAAAGGTTGCATTTCCCATGGCATATTAGGGAACCAAGATAATAAAATCCTAACTATTAAAATCTCACTATATAGATTCAGCCATTTAGCCATTACGGAAGCTGCAGCAGTTAGTAATGGAGTTTTTATAACCCTAGCCGACTCCAAAGTTTTAATTGAGGCAAAAATTAGAGGCCCTAGTGAACATTTCATCACATTCTTATGGGTAAATTGATAGGAATTGAAAAGTTTTATTAGGTTGGATTTAAAATATAGATTTTGAAACTGTTGGTGTGGAACAAGATAGGGTTTAAAGGAGGTTTTGTGAGACGGATTTGAAAGAGATCGAGCAATAATGGCATTACGGTAGTTGTTGTTTTTATAAAAGCAAATAGATCCAATAGTGGTGATGCTAGTTACCATGGTTGTGTTTTTAGAACTTGATAGTGAAACTCCCATATAAATAGAATCTCCTCCTACCAAAAATAACTAATCCTCCCTTTTTGTTGGCTATAAATTTTCTTTGCCTGTGTTACCCTAAATTGCCAAATTATACTTATTTCGTTCTAAAATACTTGCTACGCAAGTATTTTTGTATAATCAGGTAAAATTATGTATATATCATTTTTTTCGTATGTTTTCATAATCAAAATTTTAAAATTTTTGGTTATGCATAATCAAGATATACATGATCAAATCAACATAATAAATTACGTGATCGTGTAAAAGCGTTTTTGGTTGATCAAACATTTTCCACAAAATTAGTAACTTTGCAATTTTTTGGATATTTCTAATTAATTATTTAATTAATTAATTTATTTGATTTAATTAATTATCATTCCCGATGACCATTATACGCTCTAAATGACAACAATCCTCCCCCATTTAGAGTGTTCCTCTTTCGCGATCCATAATCTCCAACCTATTTCATGCATCAATGCCAATGTCCTTCCGGATTGAATTAACACCTAGTAACACGCATATTTAAAATTGATCATATCCCCTAATTTCCTTTTGGATTGAATTAAGCAGATATATACGACTAATTGAAGGAGTAGTACACATGAAATAATTCATTAATCTTACCTCCTTGACATGTTAAAGACCATGTGTCCATATCTATTCATAAGTTCATTGAATTCATAATTATGCCCATTGATTTCTTTGAGGCGGCCAAACCCCAAACTTATATAGCTAGCTTCTCCTAGTTTACCATCAGGAACTAGAAATGGAAAGTTCGAGGGACAACTCTACTACCTCGTTATTCAACATCAGGAACAAAGCAATTAAAGGGTCTCAAATTTTCTTCCCAACATTTGATGAACGATCAATCCACATTGAATTCCAGATTAGATGTTTCTTGTAGCGTCGAATTGGGTTTCGCTCATGGCGTTGAAGATGGGCATAAACCAGTTCCTTGAACCATAAGATCAAGGGAATTCCTATTCAATTGTTTAGTAAACTGATCCGCCATGTTGAGTTTAGTATTAACATAGTCAACAAAAATGACCCTTCCCTTGATAAGATCATGCACACACTAGTGGAAAAAAATCATTTGCTGCTCAACAAATGCTTTGGTTCTTTAATGACGCAGCATATATTAGAAAGAAAAAATGAAATAAAGCACAAATACTGCGTTATTACTATTGACCGCAGCAAATAACTGAAAATAATTAAAACTAAAGCACAAATGCTACTGTTTTGGCCATGTCCGCAACAAATAATCTAAAAAAAATCGCCTTTTGATTGTAACGTTTACAAAAAGCTTTACTGTTTCATAAACCCAACTCCAAAAACCAAAGCACGAAATTGCTTGCTGCTCTTCTTCTTCTTTCTTAATCTTCTTCTTGTTCATCTCCAAAAACCCACGAAATTGCTTGCTGCTCTTCTAGTTCATCTTCAAAAACCGTAGACTGTTCTTCTTGTTCACGAAACCCATGAAGAACTATTCATCTTCTTTTTCAAAACCCACGCACGAAAACATTTCCTTCAAACCATCTCCCTAAATTTGCTTCTTTTTCCTATTGTCTTGATTCTTCCTCTTCTCCATTTGCTTTAAAAAACACGAAGAAGTTGAAGGTAATTTCAGTTTATTTGGTTTTTAGTTTTTGTTTTCTTTTGCTTTTTCTTTTTTTTTTTGAAAAAATAGTTAATATAACTAATTTGTGTTTTTCTTGTTTTATTGCAGGTCACATTGTAGCTATTATTCATCTAAATACACAAGGTAATTTCTTTTGTTATTAATTTTCATTGTTTGTCAAAGTTTTAAGGTTAAATAATGTTTGTTTATTATTTATAGTTTAAATGTGATTATATTCAAAATGTATTAGTTGTTTTCATATGTTGTTTAGTATAAGTTTTAGTATGAATGTATATATATTAGTTGTTGTTTTTAAGTTTTAAATTTCTCATAATTTTTTTATAGTTTGTAAATTATGTTTAAAAAGTTGTTATCAATTATGTTTTGAATTAATTTAATCACACTTAGGATGACAAAAGATCGTTCTTGGATGTATGGAAGCATTAAATCGTCAGAATTTATTGATGGCATATTAGAATTTTGTAGTATTGCAGTTGAACATCAAGTTAGGACGGGGGAGTTGGTTTTTATTGCCCATGTGTCAATTGTGGCAATGTATCAAAGGTAGATATTGTTCATATCATTAGGGATCACATACTTCGACGTGGGTTTAGACCTCATTAACATGTTTGGATTTGGCATGGTGAGGAGGGACTTTACAAGGAAAAAAGTGTTGCTGAGGATGTCAATAATGTTGCCGATGTCAATGAGGATGTAGTAGATCATGTGGGTTGGTATGAGACAGAAGAAGAGAATGTCGATGAGGATGTGGATCGTGTTGATGAGATGATGGAGGGAGTTGAGGATGAGTTAGGAAAACGTCCTCGTGTATGTGACTTGTTGACAAAGGCTTCTCAAAAGCCTTTATACCCTGGATGTACAGAGTTCACCAAACTGACAGCAGTGTTGATAATTTTCAACATTAAGTCATAGTTCAATTGAAGTGACACTAGTTTCACAATGTTATTAGAAGCGTTAGGTGAGATACATCCTGAGGGAAGTTAACTTCCAAAGTCAACATATTATGCCAATAAGTTCATGTGTCCTTTTGGCTTAGAGTACCAGAAGATTCATGTGTGTCCGAATGATTGTGTATTGTATCGGAATGAAAAGGAGAACTTAGAAGAGTGTCATAGGTGTGGATTATCGCGTTACAAGCGTAAAGGGGCTGAGGATGCTAAAGGGCCCCGGGCTAAGGTGTTGTGGTATCTTCCAATAATACCTAGATTCATGCGCTTGTTTTCTATAAAGAAAAATGCGTTAAATTTGAGGTGGCATGCAGATAGGGTGAAGAAAGATCACTTGCTCACACATCCATCTGATTCTTCGGAGTGGAAGAGTATTGATAGATGGCATAAGATTTTTGGGGATGAAGTTCGTAATTTAAGGCTCAAACTGTGCACGGATTGAATGAACCCATTCGACAATCTTAGTTTTCAAAATAGTACTTGGTCGGTACTTTTAGTGATCTATAATTTGCCTCCTTGGTTGTGTATGAAGCGTAAGTACATTATACTTTCGCTTCTTATCTCGGGTCCTAAGCAACCAAATAATGACATAGATGTATATCTTACACCTCTCGTTGAGGATTTGAGAAAGATGTGGGATGAAGGAGTTTTCATGTTTGATGCCTATGCTAATGAAGAGTTCACCTTGCATGCAATGCTTTTATGCACTGTTAGTGATTTTCCAGCATATGAAACTTACCAGGGTATAAGAATAAAGGGAAGAAAGCGTGCCCAATATGTATCGATGACATGGAATCCACGTGGATTCCTAACTGCAAACATGTATTCATGCACCATCGAAAGTTCCTGCCACGAGATTACCAATACCGTAAGAAGATGTTTAATGGGGAGGTTGAGGACTGTGTAGCTCGTCGACCCTTGACCGGTTCTGAGGTTTATGAACAAGTTAACGGGGTTGAGACTGCATTTGGTAAAACAGGGCAAGTGCAAGGGGGTGAAGACCAAGTGTAGAAAAAAGAATCAATCTTTTAAAAGCTTCTATATTGGAGAGATCTACAGGTTAGGCATTGTCTTGACGTTATGCATATAGAGAAAAATGTATGCGATGCCATACTCGGGACTATCGTGAATATTCCAGGTAAGACAAAGGATGTTAAGGTCGTGCGAAATTACTTTTAATGCAAGGGTATTCGTCCGGAGTTGTGGGCACAAGTTAAGGTGAGTAAGAAAAGAGATAGAGTAGGTGAACTTGGTGGTAGTAGCAACGGAAATGGCAGTAAGAAGAAGATGAGTAATGAAAAAGTTTATTTACGAGTTAAGTTGCGATTTTAAGGTTTTTTAAGCTTTTTTTGGCACTTTCGCGCATAAAGTAGCTTAAACATGGTTTGTTATACATGAAACTTGGCACACAACACTATTTCGTATATATTATTGTGTTGAAATGGTTAAAATTGAAAATTTTAGTCATATGCTTCAAATTACGAGTTAAGTTGCGTTTTTAAGGTTTTTAAAGTTTTTTTGGCATTTTCGCGCATAAAGTAGCTCAAACATGGTTTGTTATGCATGAAACTAGGCACACAACACTATTTGGTATATAATATTGTGTTGAAGTGGTTAGAATCGATAACAATAAGTCATATTCTTGTAATTACGAGTTAAGTTTCGATTTTAAGTTCTTAAAGCTTTTTTGGCACTTTCGCGCATAAAGTAGCTCAAACATGGTTTGTTATGCATGAAACTTGGCACACAACACTATTTATTATATGTTATTGTGATGGTTACAGTCGAAAAAATAGTCATATGCTTGCAATTACGAGTTAAGTTGCGATTTTAAGGTTTTTAAAGCTTTTTTGGCAGTTTCGCGCATAAAGTAGCTCAAACATGGTTTGTTATACATGAAACGCACACAACACTATTTGCTATATATTATTGTGTTGAAATGGCTACAGTTGATATGGCTAGAACTGAAATGATTATAATTTATATTACGTTCCTATATATGTTCTAATGTATTTCTATTTATATTCTTTCAGGTACTTATCTACAATGTATCTTTTCAGAGACGAAGTTGTGCCCGAGATTGAGACTTCGGACAACGACGTTCATAGTGAGTCAGATAAGGATTATGATCCGAGGAAGGAGATGGACATAAATGAGGATGACAACCGTATTACTATGGTAATGCATTGGGTCAACCATGCGGAAAATGGCGTCGGCAATATGGAAAACAAGTGGGCCTATCTGTTCGCAAGATTTCCATATTGCACGCATGGAACGAGGTTCTAGAACGTTTGAAGAACTCTGTTTGGGATGATACTATGGTAAGCAACTTTAGTATTTTTATTCATTTAGTTTCATTTCAAAATTAATTGAATTAACATTAATAATTATAATTTTTCTTTTGTAGAATCTTTTTCACATCGAGCACGACGAAGAAAAGAAGAGTATTTTTCTTTCAGCTGTTGCTGAAAGATTCAGAGATTTCAAATCCAAGCTTGTAACTGGCTGGATCACAAAGTCGCGTCCCCGTAAGACCAAGAAGGTCAAAACGGGAAATGAAGGTGGAGCCAAGCACCTTCAAAGATATCGTATGAAATATGGCCTAACATGTCGAAGAATGAATGGGTGGCGTTTGTTGCCAAAAAAACAACTCCTAACGAAGTTGTAAGTATTCCATACTATATTATAGCTTTTCATTTTAATTTACTTCTTTTGATTTAATCATTAAACAAATAAATGACATTTGATTTCTGTTTATTAATTAGGAAAAGCGTGGTAAAGCTTCCGAGTCAGCAAACAAAAGGAAGTTTTACCATCGCATGGGCCCAAGAACGTACGATGAGGCCCGAAAAGAGTTGGTTGATGCGGCTTTCTATCACAATCGGAGTCCGGCCCCGACCTCATCTACGGCTACCTCCGCATCCGTTAATACTCCTGCTGGAGATTGGGTGCGGGATTGGTACTATGGGCTTCACGCTCGAGATGCAATTTACCATTCTTGATCCAGGAACGAAGAAAATTATTGCTGATGCTGTTGTGAGTTTTAATATTATTAAGTATATTCTTGATTTGTTGTATTCTTTGGCTTTGATTTACATAAACTAATTGTAATATAATGAACGTTTTTATTTAAACAGATGAGTTGGAAGGAAAAAGAAGCTACGGGGGAGTTCACCCCAAGAGACAAATATTGATGCATTGCATATGGTCTTAAGGAAAGACCATCAAGGGCGGGTAGTCGAAAAAGGAGGCTTCCGCGTGGGGTTAAAGAAGGCATTCGGCAAAGAGTGTGTCGCTACTCAATCCAGAACAATGCCACCAGATGAAGTAGAGATACTCACAAAAAAAAAATCACAGCAAATGTCCAATAAAAGTGACAAAGGACGTTCTCGACAAGGTGGTATTCCTGTTGCAGAAGATAGGATCACCCACTATTGACTTGGCAAATATGTATGCCGAGGATCAGCAAAGTCAACATGGGGATCCTAAGGCTTTGTTCGAACGAGCATCCGAGCCCATTACCCCCGTAGCACACCAGCTCATTCATATCCCTGAAGCACAAAATCCTACACCGGAGACCATGAACTCTGTCGATCAAGATCCGGACCCAACACCCGAGCTAGTGGTAAACGTACATATAGTTTTTAAATATATAAGCGCTTATTAATTTAAACTGCAACGTGTTTTAATATTTATTATGATTGCTAATTATACAAAACGACACAATTTTCAGGAGGCGACTCCTTGTTCTTTTTTATTTCCTCAGTTAGGCGTTGCTCGTGGTGACGACTTAACTGAGGTTGCATATGGTGTTGCATAGCTTACCCAAAATGGCCAAACAGTGCATTACATGCCTATCACAAGTGGTCGCATTAGTGTGACTGTAAAAACTATCCTAAAAGGGGTTCAAAGATTTCTCACTTCCGGTTCCAATGCCAGAATGGACCCTTGAGAAACTATCAGATACCCAAGGTAGTTTCGTCACATAGTCATATGCTTGGGTCCGATTCACATCCAAGGTAATAATCATTTATATTATCTTATTTATTTTTATTATTTTAATTGCATGCTTGCACTAATTTACTTGTATAAATTGAAATAGCAAAAGAGTCCACAGGGCTCTAAGAGAGTGATTGGTTCCTCATCATCGGTGGCAATCATTCCAATCTTGATTGATGCGGAGCTCAAAGATCTCTCTCAAGATTACCTATGGCTGTACAAAGGTGCATATCGCATGCGTTAGGAGGACCCAATTATTCTATCCCTGCAGAAGGAACAATTTTGCTTTGTTGAGGAGCCTAACGTCATTATTGGTCCTAGTGACATTGGGCAATTTTTGCGAGGGCAGATGTTGAATGTCGCTCTTATCCATGCCTACATGAGTTTAGTTGTTTATTATCGTACAATTTAGGCATTATTGTTTAATTGTTTTAATAATCGAATTACTTACAAAATTTTCTTATTCGTGAGTTTAGTGCGGCTTACGATGAGGAGCTAAATTGCCTCGAACCTCCAATAAAATTTGGATTGTTTTGTCCTGAGTCGATTTCGGGTAGTAAATGTGTACATGATCCAGTGGAAGTCCAATCATACATTGAACGTGCTTTGAAAAACTTCCTTGCATCTAAACACATGTTCATTCTGGCTCCATACGTGGAAGAGTAATTAGTTTTATTTTTGAAATTCAACTTATCTTTTGTTTTTTAAGTTCTCATATTCTCAAACTTGTGGGGTTAAATTTGGGTTTGTAGTTTGCATTGGATACTTTTTCTTATATGTCCTTTGACGAATACGGTGCACGTCTTCGACTCATTACATAAAGCTCAAACCCTGCCTCGCAACACAAAATTTAAAGGCTTGTTGAATGCGTAAGTTTATAAATTTTACCAATTTCATTTAAGTGTTATATATGTATAAATAGTCATTTTGACACTTTCACGCATAAAGTAGCTCAAACTTGGTTTGTTATGCATGAAACTTGACACACAACACTATTTTGTATATAATATTGTGTTGAAATGGTTAGAGTCAAAAAAAAATAGTCATATGCTTGAAATTACGTGTTAAGGTGCGATTTTAAACGTTTTGAAGCATTTTTGGCACTTTCGCGCATAAAGTAGCTCAAACAGGGTTTGTTATGCATGAAACTTGGCACACAACACTATTTGATATACATTATTGTGTTAACATGCTTAGAGTCGAAAAATAGTCATATGCTTGATATTATGTGACAAGCTGTGTTTAGCAGTAATATATATATATATATATATATATATATATATATATATATATAATATATATATATATATATATATATATATATATATATAGATGGATCTAGCGACTTCGAGCGGAAGCAAAATCGGAATCAATTAAAATCGGTGGTAAAATCGGTGAAATCGGTTAAACTCGTTAAAATCGGACGAGTTTACCGAGTTTAACGATTCTAGCAAAAGACCTTATTTAACCCACGTGCCTCTTTATACTTTAATGAAACCCTAAAAATCATTTTGCCCTCACTTGCAGCCGTACACTAACCGAGTAACCTCCATCTTTTCTCCCATTTTTCTTCACCTCCTCCATTTTCATTGAACTATTCCTGTCTTCCATCATTACCAGTCCAAAATACAGTCCTCCTTTATCCCCCACAAGCAGCAGCGCCTCTCGATTTCGACTCAGTCACAAGCAGTCCAGGATCGAGCTTCGTGGGTCTTCGTGGGTCGATATCATTTGTCCAGTCCAGCATCGAGTCGACTCAGTAGTCCAGCTCCAGCAGGTTATTCTTTTTCCTGAATTTCTTTTTCCTGAATAGTGTAATTGTATTTTGTATATTTGATTCATGTTAGATTTAAATAGAGTAATTGATTTATTAGATTAAATTAGTTATTTATGTTAGATTATTGAACTCATGTGATATGTATGAATTGATTAATCAAATTATGTTGCTTTATTGGTTATTTACTGTTAAATCAAATAGTGTTGGTATGCTGCTTCATTTTTGTGTATTACTCAAGTAGTATAACTAGTTAATCAGTATTTTGTTCATGTAATGCTGCTTTATTGGTTAGTTTTGCTCATGACTATTTGTTTGGTATGTTTTTGGATTTAAATCAGTATGTCTACTTCCGGTTCTAGTTCTGGCAAAAATAAGAGAAAAAATGCATTTGGTAATAGGGCTGACCCAGGTTGGGAACATGGTACTGATATCGATAAAAATTCTAAGAGAGTTAAGTGTAATTATTGTGGTGTCGTGCGTTCGGGTGGAATTTATAGATATAAACATCATTTAGCTTGTACAGGTAATGATGTTGAAGCTTGTTTGCAAGTCTCTGATGATGTCAAGCATAATTTTAGAGTTTTATTACAAGCAAGCGAAGTGCAATCTAGTAGGAAAAAGAAAAAGTTAAATGACATTGGTGAAGAAGAAGAAAAATCCTATGAATTGAATAATCAAGGAGTGCGAGGGAGTATGGATGCTTTTGTTAGTAGAAGTAAATTTGGCATACAAACAACACTTAACCAAAAATACAAAAAGGGAGAACGGTATGAAGTATGTCAACAAATTGCTCGTTTTTTTACACTATTGCTATTCCATTCAATGCAGTTAATAATCCTGAATTTCCAATTATGGTTGAAAAGATTGCAAAGTTTGGAATTGGACTTAAACCTCCTAGTTACCATTAAATGAGGGTTACTTTCTTAGATAAAGAAGTGAAAAATGTGATGACTATGCTTGAGGAGTTTAAAGAAGAGTGGAAAAGGATTGGTTGTACTATTATGTCCGATGGATGGAGCGATAGAAAAAGTCGTTCAATTTGTAATTTCCTTGTGAATAGTCCCAAAGGAACAGTTTTCTTGTCTTCTATCGATACATCTGAGATTTCGAAAACAGCTGATTAAGTCTTTGATATGTTGAATGCTGTTGTAGAGAAGGCTGGATTGGAAAATGTTATTCAAGTTGTAACGGATAATGCTGCAAACTACAAAGCAGTCAGTGAAAAGTTGATGGAGAAATGGCCAACCATGTTTTGGACACCATGTGCTGCTCATTGCATAGATTCAATGTTAGAGGATTTAGATAAAAAGGTAAAGGTTCATTCCGTGACAATTGCGAAGGCTAGGAGGATAACAACTTATATTTACTCTAGGACATTACTTCTTACTTGGATGAGGGAGTTTACAAAAGGTAAAGAATTAATTAGACCTGCTGTCACAAGATTTGCTACGTCTTACCTTACATTGAGATGCTTGAATGAGCATAAAGGATCATTATTGGCTTTGTTTGCTTCTAATAAGTGGAAATCTAATAAGTTCTCTTCATCCGTCGTAGGAAAAAGGGTTCAAATAATTATTTTAGATACTAGAGGATTTTGGCAGAGTGTTGTGACATGTTTGAAGGCAGCCTTACCTCTTGTGAAAGTACTTCGCATGGTTGATTCTGATGAGAACCCGTCAATGGGGTTTATATATGAAGCAATGTCACAAGCAAAAAACCAAATCAAGGCAAATTTTAATGATGTTGGAAAAAAAGTAAGTTTCCATTTTTCATATGCAAATGTATACATAATAATTTAATATTTAATTTCTTATATTATTTTTTTAATGTATAGCTATAAGCCGATTTTGGATATTGTTGATGAACGTTGGGTAGATCAGTTGCATAGACCATTACATGTTGCTGCTTATTTTCAAAATCCACAATATCAGTATAGTCCAAATTTTCAAGCGAATGCGGAGATTAAAATAGGTTTATATAATTGCTTACAAAGAATGGTTCCCGATGCTGAAGAGAGGATGAATATTGATCTTCAAATGGATGCTTTTAAAAATGCTAGAGGACTTTTTGGATTGCCTACAACTATCTTGACTAGAACAAAATAAACTCCAGGTAATTTCTTTTTCACTTTTAACTTTTTATATATCCATGACTTCTTTATATAAATATGCTTATATAATTGTTCATGTCTTATTTGTAGTCGATTGGTGGGATTCATATGGTGATGAATGTCCAGAATTAAAGAGATTTGCTATAAGAATTCTAAGCTTGACATGTAGTTCATCTGGTTGTGAACGAAATTGGAGTGCCTTTGAAATGGTATATAAAATATTTGTGCAATCTTAAATTGTTCATGTCTTATTTTGTACTTAGTATTTGTTTAAATTCGTATTAGGTTCACACAAAGAAAAGAAATAGGTTGCAACAACAAAGAATGAATGATCTAGTTTTTTCATGTACAATCTTAAAATGAAGCGTAGACAAGAGAAACGAAAGAGTGCAACAATAATACAATCACCTATTGTTTTGGATGACTTGCCATCTGATGATGAGTGGATAGCTGAGATTGAAGATCCAGTTCTTCCATCTGATAACCAATGGCTAAATGATCTTGATAGAGCTGCCCGGAGATTTACCAGATTAGTAGCATAGACTGGAGGCGAAAGCGCCGATGGAGAACCAATGACATTGGAAGTATGTTTCCCCCTCGCCTTTTTTAAATCTTTGTTAAATGCTAAGTTAAAAATACTCACTTCTTTTTTTATATATAGATGCAAATGATAATGTTGAAGTGCAATGGTTGAGTGATGATGACATAACTGCAACATTTGATGATTCGAATGAATTTGATGGAGGTGATTTGGGTGGTGGTGAGGTTGGCAACATTGGAGCGACTACCACAGGAACTACAACGGGAACTGATATGGCAAGTGATGATGGAAGTTTTGGATATGATGAATGATGACTAATGAATTATTTGTTCCAAAACTTGTATTTGACTTTATTAGTAGATGATGTAATTTACATTGCTTATCATGTAATAGCGAAGACGTGAAGACATGAAGTAACTACCTTGACTTTTGTTTTATTGCACAATATATTGGTAATAGTTGATTTTAAGTGTTTATTTTACATTTAAAATGTCTAGAAATAAATACAAACATAAAAAACTAACTAAATTTGCAAAATTGCGGTCGATTTTACGATTCGATTTTAAGAGCTGCTTCCGATTCAAAGTAAAATCCCGATTTTAACAACCTTGTGTATATATATATATATATATATATATATATATATATATATATATATATATATATATATATATATATATATATATATAAATTTTTTTATTATATATTTTGCAAATAATTTTGGAAAATTTGCTCAAAATGATTCCAACTATCACCCGTTGGCAAAAAATAATCCCAACTATTCTCATAATTTGTTGAAAACATACCCACCCCCTTGTTACTGGAACATATAACTTTTTCACTTATTTTCTTTTTTTTACTTAATTGTTCAAAATTATCCCTTTCTCTTCATCTATTAATCAAAAAAGAAAGAAAAAAGTTGAAAAGTTAGCTGTTGCAGCCGGTTAAAAGGAAGGTGGATATGTTTTCAACAAATTATGAGAATAGTTAGGATTATTAAAAAATAATTGATTTTTGGGATTATTTTTGGCCAACGGGTGATAGTTGGGATTATTTTGAGCAAATTTTCTTATAATTTTATAGGTTTTATACGACACTCCAAGGCAAACACGCAAATTGACAGATACAGAAATGCGCAAACTGAAAGACAAGGTTGTCGTGTTTCTTGCTAATTTATGTTGATGTTAATTAGTTATTAGTTTAGATTTAGTAGGACTTTATAATTAGTATATATTATATTATATTAATTTGTATATATAATACACAATTAAATTACTTATGTATATATATTAGTTGGTGATCATTGGTGATCATTATTTATTACAATTGCATTATTCTTAATTATTTATTGTGTACATTTTCATTACTGTTTGTTTATAAATAAAGAAAAAGGAAAAAAAATAAACATATATGTTGCGGTTTTTGGGGAACCGCAACATATAGTATATTTTTTGAATAATCAAAAATATACTATATGCTGCGGTTGGTCCCAAAAACCGCAACATATAATTTTTTTGTATGCTGCGTTATTAAACCGCAGTATTTAGTAAGTTCCATCTACTGCCACCACTAATGCTTGGGTCTAAAACCGCAGCAATTAAGGTTTTTTCCTCTAGTGACAAGACTATGTCTTAGTGCAATATGTCTTAACTTACCATTATATGTTTGACTATACGCTCTGTTCAAAGCCAAATCAGTATCACTATGGATAGCCACCAGTAAGATTGGCTTAACCAACAGAGGAATCTCAATCTCATACATGAGATCTCTTAACCATTCTACTTCCTTGCTAGCAGATGCTAAAGCAATAAACTCAGAACACATCGTAGAGTCTGCAACACATGTTTGTTTCTTAGATACCCATGAGATGGCACCTCCCCCAAACATGAACACTCATCCACTTATAGAGGAATTATCCTCTTTATTGGATGCCCAAGTTGCATCAGAATATCCTTCCAAAACAAGAGGATCTCCACGATAATACAAATCATAATCCTTGGTTCTAATCAAGTATCTAAGTACTCTTCTAACAGCTCTCCAATAGGTAGGACCAGGTTTTTGAGTAAACCTACTTAATCGACCCACTGCAAAAGCTATATTTGGCCTTGTACTCATTGCATACATCGAAGATCCAATGATCTTTATATATTCCAATTGAGAAATAGCTTCACCTTTATAAGGTAATAACTTCTCACATGGATCCATGGGAGTGGAAATTGGAGCTCTCTCAAACATATTAAACC
Source organism: Amaranthus cruentus (assembly GCA_019425755.1). Taxonomy (NCBI): domain Eukaryota; kingdom Viridiplantae; phylum Streptophyta; class Magnoliopsida; order Caryophyllales; family Amaranthaceae; genus Amaranthus; species Amaranthus cruentus. Next base: position 16,225,804 of record CM033454.1, read on the forward strand.
ATTTGAGAATCTTCTCAATATAATGAGATTAGTTCAACATAAGACCTCCATTATGTTTTATTATCTTAATACCTAAGATAACATCAGCCTCCCCCAAATCTTTCATAGAAAAGGATGTTGACAAATCATTTTCACTTGCTCTATACTTTTACCAAATATAAGCATATCATCGACATAAAGGCAAATAATAACCTCGTTTCCTTTATTATCTAACTTGCTATAAACACACTTATCGGACTCATTAATAACAAAACCAAAAGACAACAGTGTGTCATCAAACTTTTGATGCCACTGCTTTGGTGCTTGTTTAAGTCCATAGAGAGGCTTAACCAATTCACACACCTTCTTTTCTTGTCCTTCAACAACAAACCCTTCGGGTTGTTTAAAAACTTCCTCCTCCAGATCACCATAAAGGAATACCATTTTACCATCCATTTGATGAATCAACAAATTGTGGTTAGAAGCTAAGGCAATCAAGAGTCGAATAGTAGTAGTTCTAGCAACCGTTGCATAAGTATCGAGATAATCAATACCCTTCTTTTGTCTAAAACTTTGCACCACTAATCTTGCTTTAAACCGAATCACGAACCCATCGGGTCTATGTCTGACTATAAAATCCATTTAGTTCCAAGCGGAGTACAACTTGGAGGTAGGTTAGTTAAGACCCAAGTGTTATTCCCCATGATGGAATTCATTTCATCATTAATGGCTTCTTTCCAAAAAGCCTTATCATGAGAAGACATTGCTTCTTCGTAAGTTGATGGATTGTCCTCCACATTTAAACAATAAAGTGTGGATGTACAAAGAAAATCTCTTGTACCCTCTACTAAGTAGACATCAAAATCAGATCAAAAGATTTGACAATCCTTCCTCTCTTCCTTCTCCTAAGAAAAACATCTACATGTTAAGTAGACATCAAAATCAGATCAAAAGATTTGACAATCCTTCCTCTCTTCCTTCTCCTAAGAAAAACATCTACATGTTCATTATTTAATGAACATCTTGAGTATCAAATTGATCTTCATCAATTTCATGAATATTGGTACTAATTTGTAGATCTTTAGGCCTACCAATAGAGGAAAATCGAGTCTTATCAAAAATAGTATCTCTAGACTCAATTATCGAATTAATCAATATGTAATCATTAGGTTCTATTACATAAAACCTATAAGCATGACTATGATGCGCATACCCAAACAAAGATGCAATCGAAACCTCTTTCACCAAGTTTATTTCTTTTATTATCGGGCACTCTTACAATTGCCCTACATCCCCAAACTCGAAGATACTTCAAGCTTAAGTTTGGTTTTCTTTTATACCAAAGTTCATAAGGAATATCCTTTTTCCCTCTAGTGGGAACCCGGTTAAGGATGTGACATGTGGTCAACATTGCTTCACCCCAAAATCCTTCGTTCAATCCCGAGTAGGATAACATGGAATTAACCATTTCTTGTAAAGTCCGATTTTTTCTTTCGGCAACACCATTTGATTGTGGTGAATAACTCGTCGTAGTTTCATGGACAATTCCCATTTCTTGGAAATAGCAAGGGTTATAATATTCCCCTTCTTTATCCGTTCTAAGTCTTTTGATCTTACAATCCAATTGTACTTCAACTTCATTCTTAAATATTTTAAACATGCTCAAAGCCTCATCTTTAGATTGCAATAAATACATATAACAAAATCTAGAATAATCATCAATAAATGTGATCATTTACTTTTTGTTACCTAAAGATGGAGTGCTATGGAAATCACACAAGTTACAATGAATTAAATCAAGAATGTTAGAAGATCTTTCTACTTTCCTAAAATGATTTCTAGTGATCTTATTTAACATGCCAGTACTACACCTTTGATTATTAAAGCCACACATAGGAACAATATCTAATTTACCCATATATTTCATACTTTCATAATTTACATGGCATAATCTATTGTGCGGTGCCATAATTCATACATATGTACTAGAGCTGTTCATGGGCGGGATACCCGCCAGGCTCAACCCACTCGGCTCAAAAAACAGGCGGGCATAGACAACGTCTTTCAAAAAAATTTAAAGTTTGGACGGGTAATACCCGTCCGCCAAGATAAATGGGCGGGTAGCGACGCCAAAAAATACCCACGGGTATACCCGCCCGCCCGCTATGTTTAATATATGAATTATTATATAATTAATTCTATTGCTATTAAACTAGTAGACTAGTGTCTATTACTGCTAGTATACTACATACCCAACTTTAGTAATTAGAGTCCATACCCATTTTAATAATATTATAATTTATTAAGATAGGAAAGGTATATGTCTGGACTTCATACTCCGTAGTAAGATAAATCAATGAAGATATGTTTTGGTTGGATTATCCAACATAATGTTTATACACATGTAATTTGTGTATTTTGAAACTTTTCATGTAGTTTGAGTATTTTGGACAATCTATTGTATTTTAACTATTATTAAAACTTAATTTTATGATTGTATTATATTTTTAATTTATATATAAGAAATACTCGCCTACCTGCGGGTCCCGCCCACTTTAAAATGGACGGGTAGCGACAATAAAATATGCCCGCAAATGCGGGCGTGCTTTTGAATATTTGAGCTCGCGGGTAGATTGTTTAAGTACTACCCAGTCCGCTACCCGCCCAGGCCCGCCTATGAACACCTCTAATATGTACGTCCTTATCATAAATATGAAATAAATTATTACCTATACATGATTTAATAGAAAGTTTAAATAAATTACAATTTAGATAACATCTTTCAATAAATACACCACCCCTTATAATTACACATCGATCAGATTCATATACTAATTTATATCCCATACGATTCCAAGCTGGCCCTGACACTAGGTTCCTTGCAATTTTAGGAGCAAACATCACTTCCTTCAAAGTAAGAAGATTTTCCGAAGTGAAATGCAAATCCACCGATCCTTTCCTAAGAACTTGAATAATAGAATTATTTCCCATACAGAGAAACTCATCACCATCACACTTGTGAAAAGTCTTAAACCATCTCTTATCCATGCAAACGTGCCTTGAGGCACCCGAATCGATGTACCATGAATCTTCTTGTACACGACAAATATTATTATGTGTTAATCTAAATTAATAGCCTCACCCTTGTAACCATTCTTTTTCTTGGAAGGAAAACAATCCTTCTTTCGATGACCGGTTTTCCACAAAACCAACACCCATCAACCGTAGGCTTCTTAGAAGAATTAGTAGATTTTCCCTTAAAAAAACTCGAGCCCCTTTTCTTATTCTTCACAAGTTTGGACTTGTTTGAATTTTCACCTACCATGTTAATAGTAGAAACCGAGGATGGATCCTTCCTCGTCTCTTGCTCACGTCCCAACTTCTATGAGAAGATTTGTGGCAAGTTGAGTAAGATCGATTTCCTCCTATTTATGCTTTAGGGTACTCCTAACATCTTTCCATGATGGCGGTAATTTATCGATAATACTTGAAACAACATAGAGTTCATCCATTTTTATATCATGCCTTTTGAGATTATCATACATTCTTTGGATCTCATAAAATTGTTCCATAATTGGGCGAGTTTCATCAAATTTGAAGTTATTGAAATTACTTACAAGAAACTTCTTGCTTGATGCATCTTCGGCCATGTACTTAGTTTCAAGTAAGGACCACATTTTTTGTGTGGATTCAACATTTTGGTATACTCGAAGAGAGTATCACTCATACCATTAAGGATGTTCTCCCTACATATGAAGTCATCATTGTCCCATTTGCTTCTAGCACGGATATCCTTCGGAGTGTAATCTTCCTTTTCACTAGGCCTTGGTGTGCTAATCACATAAGCAACTTTTAATGTAGTCAATAGAAAAAACGTTTTCTTTTAACATCTCCTAAATTCATTGCCTACAAACTTGTCCGATTTGACAAAGTTGGTAGTCAAATCCTTGAGACTTGCGATATTCTAAATCAAAAGATAACGTTTTAGATTGTTAGAAAATGTACTTTGATTTATAAATAAACAATAAATTAAAGTTAAAAATTTTTAGTAGAAAACCAAATTACATATGAAATTCAAGAACTATGCTTATGTACACCACCGAGAACTCCGATATACCGATCTTCAACAACTAATAAACAAGATTTTGGTTGGAACTTGATATAAATTCTAGGCGAGATGCTCTTTCCTAAAGCGTTATTTTCTCCCTACCACGGTGCTTGGGAACAAACCAGAAATACGTTCTGAGATACGAAGAATGGAACAAATGTGCAAGTGCAAGACCATGACCAAGACAAAGACAGTAGCAAAAAGAGTACACACGGAATCTGAAATTTGCTGTGTGAATTTTGACATTTCTGATTTTCTGATTTTTTTTGTTGCACAAATTTTCTTTTCTTTTTTTCTTCTTCTCTTTTCTTCCCTTATTTAGTCTTAGAGTATGGATTCATCAAAAGTACACATGAGCATAAATGAAAGAAAGGAGATGATGGCTTATGTTGTTGATAAATTTGTTCTAAAAAAATTGAAGATTGAGGAGGAAAACATTAGAAAAATGCAACTAGCGTGTATACAAAAATGTGATTGGGGTATGTACAAGCATTATTCAGATCAGTTAGGCGATGTTTTGATTCAAGAACAAAAAATCTATAAAAATGTGGGTCTTTATGAGGAAAAGGAGAAATACCAAGGAAGATTACAAAAGAAACATGGTGACTCAAAAATTGTGATTGTTCGTGAGTATGATCCTTATGCTAATCCGCCTAGGATTAAAGTTGAGGTCATCCCCAAGCATGTTGAGGAACAAACATCATTGGTTCAATCTCAGGATGCTAGTCAAGAATCAAATGGTGAGAATGCTTCTGAAATTCAAGAATCCGATGATGAGGTAGTTGTTGATGCACCTTGTGATGAGATGATTGATGATCTTGAAAAAGTGGTTAAAACACCTTGTGTAGATAATGTTGAGAGTCTTGAAGAAGTCATTGAGCCAACTTGCATAGAGAAGGTTGATTCTACAATAGAGTGCGGGGAAGTAATGGATCCTCATCCAAGATTGGAGGTGGGATTACTAGTAGAGCAAGCTAGGAAGCATGAGTATGTCAAGGTGGATTTTGTGCTTGAAAGATCCTCTTTAACGGATTATCCTCATGTGGAGAGATTTGTTGAGCTTAATCCTACAAAAATTCGAGGTAGAATTTTTACTAAAAAGGGCATAGTGCAACAAGTTAGTTGGCAATGTGGCAACACAAGCAAGCTAATCAATTTGGTTAGTTTGTTTAATATATGGACTTGGTTCATTATGCAAGTGAGGACAAAAGCGTTCTTCCTTACATGTGTGATGATCATTGAGAATTTGGGTCCTAATTTAATTGATGTTTTACTAGTAGTTGTCTTTTGTTGTGGTGTGTTTTTATTTGGGTAATGCGCAGTTTGGGGTTGGAACAATAGCATGAGCTCATGGAGGACTTAGAATTGAGGGCAATTCCTTCAAAAGATGGGGGGAATGGAACAAATGTGCAAGTGCAAGACCATGACCAAGACAAAGACAACAATAAGAAGAAAAAAGGGCCAAAACAGAACAATAGCACACCCGCTGACCAGCCCACCTTGCAGACGTCACGCAGAGCAAACCTGAGCATCTTTGGGGACACCAAGGGTAGATTTGGAATCTCCACACTAGGATCTTTCCATAAAGACATTGGGGGCCCATTTCCAATTACGAGAAGACAACAAGAAACTGAGCCAAATGTCCCCCACTCACTCGCTGAAACTGACATAAATCAAAGCGTGCACACTGTTGACCAGCGTACCTTCCAAGGGTTGTACCAAGCTAACCAGGGAGAGATAAAGGACATGGAAGGAAGGGATGGAATCTCCACTCTAGGAGCTTTCCATCAAGACATTGGGAGCCCATTTCCAAGCATGAAAAGACCTCCAAAAAGGAGCACAAAGGTCGCCTGCCCGCAAGATTGCTGTCAGAATGCTGTTGTGCACTGCTGTCTTTTTTCTCATTTAGTTTTAATTAGGCACGTGCTAAAAAAACGTGCTATTAGCTATTAGTAATTAGTCTTTGCATCCCCTTATGTCTTATTTGTTCTCCTTATATCTTAGGCCTATAAATAAGAGCCAAGACATGTAATAAAGTTAGTTTTTGAGTTTTAATAAAAATCACACATTGAAGTGTTTTTCTTATTTGTTTTTTTGAGTGTGAGTGCTTACCAATCTTGAGTAGTCCAAGATTGTCATCTAGTATAATTGAGAGTAGTCTTGATCATAGGGAGGGAATTGATTGCCTTGAAACATCTAAGATTCAAGTCAATCAATTCAAGAACTATCCATACAAGTGCATTTCTGATTTTTCTGTGCAAGTCACCTTGTGACTTTTGTGGGGGATTTTGGGTTGCACATATCGGGGTTGTTAAGGGTTGTTCTTCAAGGGGGCATTGCAAAGAAGGCTTCCCATACCCCGTTACCCTTCAAAGAATCACACTAACTTCCTAGCACACGAAAATTAGAATGACGCAAGAATAACTTAAATGGGAGAAGTTATGGAAAATCACAATCAAGTATTGCAGGTTCTTGATGTGAAGTGCTCAAGAAGAGAAGAGAATCAAAATTATGTGTCTAAACAACACACAAGCATCCTATATTTATAGAATAGCTCACACCACTTTATGAAGCAACGTATCACTTCACGAAACACGAGGTTGATTCACGAAATACGAGATTGATTCATGAATCAAAGTCGCCTTTCATTTAACTTGTTCATCCCAACAAACATGGTGAAAATAACCATAATAACCGTTGGTGGTTATAAAATAACCAAAAAAACAATAAACAATGTTTGCAAGAAGAACCCCGCACACAGCAGGGCCTCCGCGAGCCGCGTAGAAGGCCGCGGGCCGCGCATGTTATTCTGCTTGCCTCCGCAAGTCGCGTGACAGGTCGTGGGCTGTGCACTTGAGTCTGTCTTGTTTATTCTTTCCTTACAAACTTGGGATATACTTAATTAATTTAATTAAATTTATTTAATTAATTTGATTAATTACCTTCTGATAAACATTATATAGCTCTAAATTACAACAGGTTTGAATGATTATATGATTTATCAAATGAAAAGGCATATTTCAAAAGGAATTTACTTAAATCAAAAAGGTTTCAATAACTTGTTTGACGAACACTAGTGTGTTTATACTCAGCCTTTTTTCTTGATAATATGCTTTGTATGTTTTTCCAATGGTTATGCAAGCGGAAGATGAACCCGAGTTGGAGTGTGACTCCCCTTTTGTTTAGATCTCTTTGTTGTACTTGAGAGACTATTAATTTAGTTGTTTAGGTTTGGACTATTTTAAGGATGTAATTTGAACTTTGCACTTATTTCGATTTGGTTTTAATTTTCCTTTATTTTAGACAGTTAAGACTTCTATTATATTGCTATGGTTTTGAATCAAGTATTCTACTTATTTCGATTGGGTCAACTAACCCCAATTTGATGGGCTAAGTCAAAGGGCCCAAAGTCAATAAAAGTTAGTCAACACCCCAGGATAGCCAATCTCAAGGGCGAAATGACCAAAATGCCCCTGGGAGACCTAATTTAGGTTATTTATTGCGCTATATATACCCAAATTTATTATCATTAATGGTATCTTCTCTCTCTACACTACTCTCAATCATTTGAATTCAATTCTTACTTCATCTTACCGATCACTGACTTTAGCTTGTTTTGCTGATCAGCAGTCGAACTCGGTTCAAGCAATTTGGACCCTTACGCAGCATGATCCATTTTCACAAACAACCCTTTTCTTTTGTGATTTAAGTTGACTCGATTTTTTCGCAGAAACAATCAACAAAGTTAGTTTGTCAAGGGTTCAAGTAATGAAAGAATGATCATTCCTTCTTTTATTAAAGTACACGAGAATTCATCACTGTGGTTGTTGAAAATACTTTGAACGTCAGGGGCGGTTCTAGGGCTGTGCGAGGTGCCCAACCGCACAGGGCCCTCGAAAGTAAAGGGCCTCATTAAAAAATTATTGTAGAATAGCATATTATTGTAATAGACTAGTTGGTAAGAGTTTTACTTAATGTATCGTCAAATGTTCAACACCTATTGATTACATTTTTCTCTCCTTTTTTATCTCTTTCCAAAACTCTTAACCTTCTAATATTTTTTCTTGCCTTATTTAATGTTTGCACATTCATCAAATATCAATTATCACTAACTTTATATATAAAAATAATCAAATTTGTTTTTAATTTTTCAACCTTTCAAACTTTTACCCTTTTTATTATTAGTCATCAATTTATTATTATTTTTTTCTCTTTCATTTTAACATTAGAGAAGAAAGTTCAATCTTTAACAACTTAATTTATGTTTAAGAAATATAAATTGTATTGAATTTTTTATTTTGTTAAAAAAAATTTAATTATAAAGGGCCCAATTTTAGAAATTTATAAATAATAAACAGGGCCTCGAAATTGTTTGCTCCGCCCCTGTTGAACGTATGGAACAACTGAAGCAACATCTTGACAAAGTTTAGTATAAAGGATTCCGGTAAATTACATTACTTCTTGGGTATAGAAGTTCATTAAGTTACAAATGGTATCGTGCTAAAGAAGTAGGTTTGATACATCCAAAAATCTAACAAGCTTATAAGTAGCAAAACAGAAGAACAAAAAAAAAATTAAAATTGATAAAAAAAAAACAGGATTTAAGCTACAATAATAATGATATTAAAAGAATGATACATATATATGAATGTAAGTTGTTATTGGTTGTTGATAGCCGGCACGTGTTGGTGCAGAATAAAGATATTTTTTGGAGTTTTTTAATAAAGATTCTAAACACTGGTGGTGTTATTTGGAGAGGCAAGACGAGCACGAAGTTCCTTTCTAAGAATTTTCCCAGATGCAGATTTAGGAATTGCATCTACGAAATATACTTTTTGAAGCTTCTTGTAAAAAACAACCTGTATCATCAATTATTACTCATTAATTAATTAATTAATTAATTAAAAAGCTGGATTGGTGGAATACTATCATAAATAATAATTAGAGTTTGTTAAAAAAAAAAAAAAACCTGTTTTGCAACATAATCTTTGACTGTTTGTTCAGTAAGATCGAGAGCATTGACAGATCTAACGACGAATGCGACAGGAACTTCCCCGGCAGCTTCATCTTTTTGGCTGTAATACATGATTTGTACAAGTATAGGTTCACTAATGATAGTTCATAATAAAAAGTTATTCATCTGTCGTCCTTGATTTGCATCAAAGAGAAAATAAGTAAAATTTAAGAAATGGTAATAAATGAAGAGAGATAATGAATTGTGTGGATTAAATTAAAACAGAGTTAAAATGTATGGATGAGATTAAAAGAAAATGTTGGGTCATAGTCCAAAATAAAAATAATGCAAATTAAGTGGGACGGACCAAAATAGAAAATGTTGCAAATTAAATGAGACGGAGGGAGTATATATTAAGAGTTGAGAGAGAGTTGGTTACGGGACGACTGCGGCATCAGCAATGTAGGGATGGTTAACAAGAAGTGCTTCTAATTCTGCTGGTGGAACCTGCACCATGCACCCGACACTCTTTTCTTAATTACTTTTAAACTTTAAACCACATCACTTTATTTTGAAAAAAAAAAACTAATTGTTTAGGTATGACTTATATGGAGTATTATTTTAGTTATAACTCTTAAGCAACTAAGTTTACAGCTCATCATAGTTAGTATTAATATTATAAACAATCAATCATCCTATCTCTCTTTCATGAGTCATCAACTCTATTTTTTCACAATAATCATCAATATAAAAAATAGGTGGAGTACTTGTTAGTTGTCCATAATATAATCATCTACTTCTAATGCAGTTGGGTATTACTTCCTTATATTCTCCTTATGTGTCTAATTTGACTTTCCACCATTTTTAAGTGGTCAAATGAGACCACTTATGTAAGAGAAAAGTGTAGAGATTCTGAATTTTTATACGTGTAAAGTGAGGTTAGTAGTTGTAAAAGTGTAAGAAAATTAAGTTTAGTAGGTATAAATTAGTAAAGTTAACATAACAAAATTAAATCTGAGACATTTAAAATGACTTGATCCAATAAGAAAATGAGACACTTCCTATGAATAGAAGGGAGTATAGTATATAGTTGAAAAACAATCTAATGATTTTTTATTTAGAATTTTTAACTGACCTTTTCATAACATAAGCAATTAGTAAGAATATTTATATAGCATAGGTGCGTTTTTTTTAGAAATTAAAATAAAGATGTGGTTTTATTAAACTAAATTTTGGTGATTATTAATAAGAAAAACAAACAATTACAAAGAGTAATTATTTTTAATGCTTTTGCATATATACCGATTACAAATGCATTGAACAACTAGTTGTATTTAAAATGATAGTTAGCTTATATAATTAGCTTGTATATATATATATATATATAGAAGGTAGTATTATAGTAGGGTGAACTTGCCTGAAAGCCTTTGTATTTGATGATCTCCTTGACTCGATCAACAATGTAAACTTCATTATCATCATCCACATACCCAATATCTCCTGTGTGAAGCCAACCTTCAATGTCAATTGTCGCTGCTGTCGACACTGGATCGTTCAAGTACCCTGTGTTCATGATAAAATATATAACATATGTATTACAAATATTTAATATCAACTTAATGTATTACAGTAAGGACAAACCAAGCCAAGCGGAGCCGAATTGAATGTCACTTGTAGTTCAAATCAAATTCATCCTATCAAATAAATGTTATATTTATGTAGCACATCTAGCGATTGCATGCATCCACACCTATAAATATAATACTCCCTTCTACTTATTCGAAGTGTCTTATTTTCTTATTGGATTAACTCACTCTAAATGTTTCATTTATATTTTGGATATGTTAACTTTATCAATTTACCCTTATTATAAACTTAATAATTCCACTTTACCCTATCAAAATTTGATTGTCTGTAAGATAGTGAAAAGTTAATAAAACATACTCCCTTCTATTCACCTTAGATGTCCCTTGTACTTTTGAGATACTATTCATTTGTCACTCTTAAATGACATTTTATTATTAATCTATAAGTTAAAATATAACCATGTGGGATTTTATTTGATTCGTTTTGATGTAAAGATTATTAATATCAACTTTTTATAATTTTTAATTATATATAACTTAATATATTAATGATCGAACAAGTACATTGAAGATGGTGCATAAAGTAAATAAGACACTTAAGATGAAAAGTATAGAGTATTAAATAAATGGAAAGGATTATTAGCATAGAGAGTAGAAACCTTTCATAATTTGATGACCGCGAATGCAAATTTCTCCGGGTTGATTGTAGCCAAGGGAGACATTAGTGTCCGGGTCAACGATCTTCATCTCAGCATTCCTAACAACAACACCACATGAACCCGGTTTGGTTTGGATGGGTTCCTTTGCAAATGCTGGGCACATTGACAACACTGGCCCAGCTTCTGTCATTCCATATCCCTGCATGCATTTTTAAACAATATATTAACCATTTCTTAACATCCAATTTAACTACTAACACTAATGCGTATACGTAACCAAAATAAAATTCATATGCAACATTTGTATCAATACGCTTTGATAATTTGTTTTGACATGTAACTATATCAAATATCTTGATGTATTGGTAACAATGTGTATTTGTGTTTATTATGTCATTATCAGATTTTAGAGAAATTATATCAATGTATTTATTAACTATATAGAATGCATATGTAGTTAGATTAGCAGTAAAAGATAATTTTTAAGAAATATTAAATTTTTTTTATAACAGAAAATTTTACTTTGAATAATTCAATTTTGGTTTTTAAACAATAATTTTGGTTGACTTGTTGTATAGGTGATGTTGTTTCTTAAAAGATTGTCCATAATCAGTTTTTCACTAAAATTAAGAAAACTAAAATCTTTGTAGTAAGTGTGTATTATTTTAATTAAATAGTAATACTTCCTCCGTTTTCATTTGTTCTTCCCTTTTGGAATCTGGGAAGAAATCAATATAAACTATAATTACAAAATAGATATAAAAAATAAAGGTTTTATTTAGTGTAAGTGTAATAATATCATTAAATTTTATTGGGTGTATGTAAAGTAAATGCATTGGGAATTAACATGTAAATTAATTTTTATAGATTAGAGTGTAAGTGTAATAATTTCTTTGAATTCCATTGGTTACTAAAATAGAAATATTCTAAATGGGAAGAACTTTTAAAAATTTCCAAATGAGGAAAGTGAGGAGAACATATGAAAACAGAGGGAGTATTAAGTAATGATCGTATTGATATTATGAGAGAGAAAATACATTTAAATTTAAGATAAAATAAAGAAAAACAAATTATTATTGTTATTAATATAGAGAGAGTATATTTGAGGAAAATATGAGGGATTATAAGGGTATATTTGGGAAAAAAATTTTCAAAAATAAAAAATATTTAAAGTGGATAAATATTTAAAACTACCCATTATAATAAGGTGGACATATACAAAAAAACGGAGAGAGTATATAAAAGAAAAATTCAAAATAAAGAATTCAAAAAAGCTGAAAACCCAGCATCTTCCCCTCCCAGCGGTCACCCAACCCTATTTAAAATTATTTGATTTGATGCTATATTTAAACTTTGTAATACTTCCTGTCTTTCATAATACTTGTTACATTTAATTTTTTTACGCAATTCAGTGTACTATTTTGTTCATTTATATGTCTAATTATACACATTTAAAAATTATAAAAAATTTATATTATGAAAGTATGCGATTAGACGATTCAAACAAGATCTCACTTGACTATATTAATACCTACATATTAGTCGCATTATATAAAATAAGCTTAAACGGTGAATAGTGCCCAAAAATAAAATGTGACAAGTATTTCGGAACGGAGAAAGTAATAATTTGTTTAAAATAATTGACTAAATTTAGCTTCAAAATGATAATATCAAAATTTTTTTGTGAGGAATTTGAAAGAATTGTGGAAAAGAGATTGACATGCAGTTAATTATTAATTATTAATTAATAATATATGATAATGATCGGGACAAAGTTCTGTTAAGATGACATTTGAAAATTTTTAAAACTCAAATTAAATAATACTTTAGTGGAAATTTAAATCTCCCCGAAACTAGTTTTACCATTTTAAGATATATATTTCTTGATCAAACCAGCTGGTATAAGTATTTCAATAATACCGTTGATGTTGAGCATAGTAACATGTGCATGATCTTGTACGTATGAAAAAATTCCTAAAAAGTGGAAGTGGCTGTATCACGTTAAGTTAGTTTCGGCGAGAAGTCGAGAGTATTATGTATTTTAATATCCATAAATATTGATTTTTATGGGCGGTTGTTAGAGTGTACGAGGTGCCTAACCGCACAGGGCCTCTAAATTTAAAGAGCATTATATAAAAAAATCATATAAAATAACATAGTATTAAGATAGATTAGTTAGTTGAAGTTTTACTTAACATTTTAAGGTTAATAGGTTCAAATCCTATTTATTGTATTTTTTGTTTCCTTTTCTAACACATTACAAAGCAACTCTTTAACTTGCAAATATTATCTCTTTCGTCATTTAAGTTTACTCATTCATTAAACATCAATTATTACCAACTTAATTTATAAAAAAAAATTAACATTTCAATTTTTAATTTTTTTGATCCTCAAAATTTTTGCTCTTTTATTATAAGAAATCAATCTATTACTCCCTCCGTTCCTTTTTGTTTTTCCACCTTACTAAAACGGGTAGTTTCATAAGTTTTTCCACTTTAGAATACTTTCCATTTTTGGAAAGTTTTCATCCCACTTTTACCCCTTAAAACCCCAATTTTCTTATTTGACACTACTATTTAATTATTTTCTCTCTCATATTTCCAATACAATCATTACATTACACTATTATTTAATTATTTTTTCTCAAATATTTCCAATACAATCATTACTTCCTACTACTATATAATTAAAATAATACCCACTACCACCAAAGATTCCATTTTTCTTAATCTTGGTGAAAAACCCAAATAGGAATATCAAAAAGGAACGGAGGGAGTACTACTTTTCCCTTCCTTTCAAAATTAGTGAAAAATATTTAATATTTAACAACTTAATTTAACTTAATTTTTAAAATAAATATTAATAACATAAATGTTATGTTGAGTTTTTATGGTACTTTAAGGTACATTAATAACATATATAGGGGAGGGATCCAATGAGAAGGGTGTTGAAAATGAGAAGGGTGAGAAGGACTCTACACCCTTGATTTCACTACAATAAAAAAATCTATGGTCACGATTGAGCCAAAAACACATAATTGTAAAAGTAACTATGTTACACAGAAAAGTAACTATGACATAAATTTGATAAGGATATGGAATATAGCCAAGATATACGTTAGCTTTTGGATGTCAATTACTGCTTGTTTTTTGTTTCTTATTTCCTTACCATAGTTAGTCATTTCTTTACTATAGTTTGGTCCTTAGTTTTATTTTGTTAGTTTCTAAAGCTATTATATAAGTAGCCTCCTGTACCATTCTAATTCAATGAATTGAATAATATTCTGAATCTTTCATCAAATTACTATCTCCTCCTAATTTGTATCATGGTATCGGAGTAGGTGTAAATATTTTTCATCTGCCATTTTTTTTTCTCTCCTTCAAGAAATTGAATCTTTCTTGTTCCTTCTTCATTTCTTCCTTTCATTCCAGCATTTTCCCTATAATCTAACATGACACAGCAACTTGAAACTATACAAAACAACACCACTATTGACTCTACCCAAAACCCAAGTAGTGTCTATTATTTGCATCCTTCGGATTCGGCTAGTTCGAAATTAGTGTCTATAGTTTTCGATGGCACATGCTATAGCGATTGGAGGAGATCGATGATCATAAGTCTCGACGCAAAAAATAAAACTTCTTTTATTGATGGTACTCTCCCTAAACCCGCTGCAGGATCACGTGATGAAAGAGCATGGCTCCGGTGCAATAATATGGTCACCGGATGGATTATTGCCTCCCTAGAACGTCACATCGCCAAGAGCATCATGTATTTTAAAATTGCTTCTGATATTTGGAATGATCTTGAGGCAAGATTTGGGAACCCCTCGTCGTCTCAGCTTTATCGATTACAAGAACAACTGATTAATGTTTTTCAAGAACCTAACATGAGTGTTGCCGAATACTTCACTAGGGTAAAATCTTTATGGGATGAAATTGATGATCTTCGCCCTCTACCCGTTTGTACTTGTAACTCTTCCGCTAATTTTCAGAAATTTCAACAAGATCAAAGAATCATGATGTTCTTGATGAAATTAGACCCTCAATATAATCAAGTTCGTTCTAATCTTCTAATGCAAAAAGACTTACCTACCATTGCTGAAGTGTACCGTATGTTATTACAAGAAGAGAGTCATCAAGATATTAGCAAAACCCACACTTCCATTGAACCTATGGCATTCACCACGGATAAATGGAAACCGTCTCCCTTACACAAAAACAATAATTCCGGCAAGAAACCGTCTTATTTTTGTGACCACTGCAAAATTTCAGGCCATAGTATCAGTCGTTGTTTCAAGTTACATGGGTATCCTAATCCCAATAAAAATCCTCCAAGCAAGAAATATGCAGCCGCTATTCATCACAATACTAATTTTGATTGTGCAACTCAAAATGCAGTAGCTGATGGTACTCCTTTGGGATTAACTCCTGATCAGTACACAAATTTACTCTCTCTTCATGAAAAAAATGATCATGTTGATTCGGCCTTTTCTCCACTTGACAGCTCCGCCAAGCTTGCAGGTCCTCATTCTTTAATTTCTCATAATTCTAGCACAAAATGGATAATTGATAGTGGCTCTACTGATCATATATGCAATGACTTATACTTGTTCACTAATATGCACAATATTTCTTTTGCTCACCATAAAATTACTACACCTGATGGTACTCAACATAAAGTCACCAAAAAAGGGAACATCGAAATATCCAATGGTATATTACTAAAGGATGTTCTTTATGTCCCCGAATTTAAATTTAATCTTTTATCTGTATATAAGCTTTGTTTTGATATGGGTGCTACTATATGTTTTTCTCAACAAAGTTGCTTTCTCCAGGATCCTTTAATGAAAACCTCTTTGCATCTTGGTGACATAAACCAAGGACTGTATTACACTTTGGTCCCACGCACTTTCTCCACCTCCAAGACGCATGCATGTCCGCCAAGTGCTACCCTTGTCTCCTCCAAGACCATGCTTGAACTTGCTAAGCTATGGCATTTGAGATTAGGCCATGCACCTTTCTCAAAGATTCAAGTTCTTATTCCAGAAATTAGTGCCAAGACCCGTTAAAGATTCCTTGATTTGTACCATTTGCCCAGCATCCAGACAACATAGACTTCCATTTCATGATAGTTTTATAAAAACTAGTCATGTGTTTGATCTTTTACATTTAGATATATGGGGCCCCTACCCTCATAAGACACATAATGGTTGTAATTTTTTCTTAACAATTGTGGATGATTTTAGTAGAATAACTTGGTTATATACGATTGTGTTGATATGCTTAAACATTTTTTTACATATATACGCACCCAATTTAATGCACATGTTAAAATTGTACGTAGTGATAACGCCAAAGAATTATGTGAAGGCAATATGTTACTTTTATTCCAAAAACTTGGCATTCAACACCAACGTAGTTGTCGAGACACCCCACAACAAAACGGGGTCGTCGAACGAAAACATAAGCATCTTTTAGAAACCGCTCGTGCTTTGTATTTTCAATCTCACGTCCCCCCAAAGTTTTGGGGTGAATGCGTTTTATGTGCTGCGTATATTATAAATCGACTCCCTCTTCAATGTTTAAATAATGTCTCACCATACGAAAATTTTTTTGGATTACCACCTAATAATAGTCACTTACGATCTTTCGGTTGTCTTTGTTTTGTTTCAACTTTAAAACATGGTCGCACTAAATTTGCAGCTCGAGCTAATCCATGCATTTTTCTAGGATATCCCTTTGCACAAAAAGCATATAAGGTCTATGACTTAGTTACTCATAAATTTATTGTTAGTAGAGATGTCACTTTTCATGAAAAGCACTTCCCTTTTCATCAAAAGTCTATAAAATCTTCTCCATTCTCTACTTTTTACCTTCCCACTTGTACTACCCCTGATACTTTCATATTAGAAGACTACCCTTTGCACTACACGCCACATGCTCCTAGTACACCTTCTACTCTACACAACCCTACCAATACTACATGCCAAAACCTACCCTATGATATTAATTCTACAAATTTTACTCCTACACGCCACCACCTACATGACATTACTACTAATGCTCCACCTACACATCCTACAAACACTAAATACCAAAACCTGCCTCAGGATATTAATCCTACACAATTCACTCCTACACACCACACACTCCATAATCCTACTGATGCATCTTCCAAACCTACCACATATGATAACACCTTTTCTACACCTACCTCACCTACTCACAATACTAATCCCAGACGTTCTATCAGACACACTAAACCTCCTGCATATTTATCTGATTTTATATGTAATCTTGTTTCTTTTGATGCTTTGCCTAATGATTCTCAAGTGTTTTTAGCCAAGCAATCTCAATGGCATAAGCCAAAGACTTTTAAAGATGCAGCTTCCGCTCCCGTTTGGCAGATCGCAATGAATAATGAACTCCAAGCATTGCATTCCAACAATACATGGGACTTAGTACCTCTTCCTCCTGGCAAAAAACTAATTGGTTCAAAGTGGGTATACAAAGTAAAGCTTCGTTCTGACAGAAGTTTGGAACGACACAAAGCCCGACTCGTTGCAAAAGGTTACCATCAAAAACAAGGAATTGATTTCCAGGAGACTTTTTCTCCAGTGGTTCGTTTAACTACAGTCCGATGTCTCATTGCTCTAGCCGTCAGTCGCAACTGGTCTATATATCAACTTGACGTAAATAACGCCTTTCTTCATGGCGACCTCCATGAAGACGTGTATATGACTGCCCCTGAAGGAATGCATTGTCCTCCTCACATGGTTTGTAAGCTAAAGAAATCTCTCTACGGTTTGAAGCAATCTTCCACCAATGGTTCTCCAAACTCACCACTGAACTCTCTCACCAAGGGTATACTCAGTCCAAAAACGACTACTCAGTGTTCATAAAACAAACGACGACTTCCATCATTATCCTCGTTGTTTACGTTGACGACATTATTATTACTTGGGACAACGTTTCTATGATTCAGTCTACAAAAGCTCATCTTCATAAGCTCTTTGGTATTAAGGATCTTGGCAGACTAAATTACTTCCGTGGGTTTGAGGTCACTTACGTTGATACTGGCATTGTCTTGAGCCAATGCAAATTCACAATTGAGTTATTGAATGATTCTGGTCTCACTTCATTCAAAAAAGTGGTTACCCCTTTACCACTAAATCTCAAATTACAGTCTAATGATTCCCCTCTTTTTTCTAATCCCACATTATATAGATCCATAATCGGTAAACTCAATTTTCTTACTAATACCCGCCCTGACATATCCTTTTCAGTTCAAGCTTTAAGCCAATTTATGCAAGACCCAACCGAAAATCATTTCAAAGCTCTTACTCACACACTTAATTATGTTGCTACCACATCCGGCCAAGGCATCCTATTAAAAGGCAGTGATTCCCTCAAACTCCAAGCTTATTCAGATTCCGACTTGGGGGCCTGCTTAGACACGAGGTGCTCCGTGACAGGTTATGTGATTCTTTTCGGCAACTCCCCAATCAGCTGGAAGTCACAAAAACAATGTACGGTTTCCAAGTCTTCATCTGAGGCAGAGTATCGTGCCATGGCAACTGTCGCTTCCGAAATTACATGGATTGTTCGATTGTTGGAAGAATTTGGGGTCACAAACTTGAAACCTGTGACTTTAGAATGTGACAACAAGTCTGCTCTACAAATGGCTCAAAATCCTGTCCTCCATCACCGCACTAAACATATAGATATTGACTGCCACTTTATGAGGGAAAAAGTCCTTGAAGGTCTCATTGAGCTACGCTATGTTCCTACTACTGAGCAACTTGCAGACGCCTTGACAAAGATTGTTCCTTCTCATCATCTGAACTATTTACTATCCAAGCTTGGCATGACTCACATCGCCCCAAGCTTGAGGGGGGGTGATAAGGATATGGAATATAGCCAAGATATACGTTAGCTTTTGGATGTCAATTACTGCTTGTTTTTTGTTTCTTATTTCCTTACCATAGTTAGTCATTTCTTTACTATAGTTTGGTCCTTAGTTTTATTTTGTTAGTTTCTAAAGCTATTATATAAGTAGCCTCCTGTACCATTCTAATTCAATGAATTGAATAATATTCTAAATCTTTCATCAAATTACTATCTCCTCCTAATTTGTATCAAAATTTTAAAGTGTTCTTCTTTTGTAACATAGTATCCTTTTTTATGTATATAGTAACTAAAAAAAATCAAACAAAATCCTTCTCATCCTTCTCATTTTAAAATCCTTCTTATTTGATCCTAAATCTATATATATATATATATATATATATATATATATATGTATGTATGTATGTATGTATGTATGTATGTATGTATGTATGTATGTATGTATGTATGTATGTATGTATGTATATATATACATATATATATAGACATATATATATATATATATATATATATATATATATATATATATATATGTATATATGTAGTGGCGGATGCAATGGGGTGTCAATGATGTCAATTGACACCCCTTAAATAAAAAACAAAATCAAAATCTAATAGTTGTTTTGCTTGGATCAGGTGGTAGAAGCATCAGTCCTCCATAGTATGTGTCCTGGGTTCGA
This sequence comes from Amaranthus cruentus, assembly GCA_019425755.1. Taxonomy (NCBI): domain Eukaryota; kingdom Viridiplantae; phylum Streptophyta; class Magnoliopsida; order Caryophyllales; family Amaranthaceae; genus Amaranthus; species Amaranthus cruentus. Next base: position 16,245,680 of record CM033454.1, read on the forward strand.
ACTCCTATGACTACAATCAAGTATTTTTTTTTTTAAACTAGAAACGCCAAGGAATGCAAAAAGGTATACAACAAATGGGTGCTAAGTTTAATTTATATTTGGAAATCAAGGTTGATGCTTTAATTCTCCTATTTTTCTTCTGAAGAATTTATGTGTTGGTTCTTTAATTCTTTAATCATAGTGTCAACAATAAATGAGGCTAAATGATTTTATCTTAACATTACATGTGTTTCATTCAAAGTGATAGCTTAAGTACTAAATGATTCTTTGATTCAGAAAGGACTGAGAAATTGAGACAATTCTCAGGTGGGTTATCAACAGTGATGACATTGAAATCTTCCCCTAATTTGTATTCATCATGATCTCTAAGTTTATCAACGAATTGGGATTGAGTAATGATCAATTTAGCAGAAGATGTTTTGAGTTGTTTGAAGATCTCAGAAGGAGTGTAATAGGGATTCGCAGGAGTAGAAATAGCTCCAATCATGGAAGCACCAAAAAAGGTAAAAACAAATTCAGGACAGTTTTGGAGGAGAATCATGATAGTATCTCCCTTTTTGATTCCTAATTTGGATAACCCAACAGCAGTTTTTTGGCAAAGAAGGTGGGTTTCTGCATAAGAGTAGATTTTGCCTGTGGGGCCTGAGATTAAGCATGGTTTATCAGAGAATTGTTCAAGTTTTTCAAACAAATAAGAGTGAAGGGAGATGATATGTGATGGGGATATCAGGAAGTGTTGATTTGAAGATGTGGTCTGGTTTAGATTTGGTTGAAGATGATTTTAGAGATTGGATTTTTGAGTCAAGGGGTTGAGCTTCAACAGTTGCCATGCTCATTATTTGATTAGGAAAATGAATACAAAGATGGGTCTTTTTTTTTTTTTTTTGGTGTGTTAATTTAGAGGGAGAGGAGGATGAGAATGGGAGAGGTAGTTGAATGAAGGAGGGAAGAGAGTGTGATTGGACTAATAAATACAAGGAGAAATTGTGAAAGAGAAAGTGTTAGGTGGACAATTGAAATTTTGAGGTTACATAATGGTAGTGCTTTGTTGTTGGTGTTTTATTACAAAAATTGATGTAGTTGATCTGTTTCATTATACTTGTTTTATTTGAGTTTATTCATAATTAAATGTGTTATTTTTATTATTTTTATATTGAAATATACACATCTAAAACTTATAAAATGTTAATATTATGAATGTATGCGATTGAATCGATGCAGTATATAAAATAAGTTTTAACCATAATAATGTCAATACGAGTAATGTAACAAGTATTTAGAACGAAGGACGTATAAAACTGTGTTATGTGACTGGTAAAATATTTGAAAATAGATATGTTTTACCTTAGACGCAAAACTAAATTTTCAAACTTTTGACATTAAGATTGTTTTTATATTCTGCCTCATTCAATCACTTGTATTTGGACAAGACCACAACATAACAACCAAAAATGTATAAACGTGATAAGCATTCGAACCAAAAAAGACAGCCAACTACCATCAATTTTGCAAAACGGATCTGAAGAACATGGGTCCCACAAAAATTGAAATTTATAAGAGATGTATTATAAGGTTTTACATAAAATTATTTTGAAATAAAATCATTTTTCCATTCCCTTGAATTATGTGTATAAGGAATGGCAATAAACGAATAGAAAAATTATATTGTGTAAATAAAATTAGTTAAAAAGAAATTAAAATATATAAATAAAATTAAAAAAAGGGACATATTTTTTTTAAGATATATAAATAATAATATAATATGAATAGGAACACTCAAAGAAGTAAATTATGAAAATTGAGTGTAATAGAGAAGTATGTTCGAAAATACTTTACATTTAAGTAAAGATACATCACTAAAATATTGGGTTATGAACTTGTATATAATGATTAATGGGTGGTATTTCTACGCAAAAACTTGGAAAATTGACCTTAATGGTATGAATTTTGAAAATTTTCTGGGCATTTTTCAATTTTGACCTTAATGGTATGAATTTTGAAAATTGATACCTTTAACGTCAAAATTAATAACTTTAAGATCAAAATTGAAAATGCCCAGAAAATGAAAAAAATGCCCAGGTTGTTACATGAGCGAATGAGTTAGCCCAAATTGACGGTTTCATTACGAGATCGTCTCGTCGAAGACCAGTTGTTACTTCTATTATCATACGATTTTGGAAAATAATAAATCTTATCAAATGTAGGTGTATGCAAGTCAACATATGCTCCGTGTGTATCCACACAAGTGAGCTACGAATTACAGTCGGTCTTATGAGAAACCGTCTCTTTAAAAGACAACTCTCAAGTCCAGTCCATTAAAGCTTAATAAAGCTAAAAGATGTAATTAATGAACTGAACAAATTAAAAATAATGCCTCACAGGATTTTGTAATTACATATGTAGTAAAATTGTATGGGTTTAATAGAGTATAGCTAAATTTAGCTATATATTTAGCAGTACTTCTATAATTTTAGACAAAGGTCTGGTGAGTACAAATTTTTGGGGGGTGTAATAAATTCTGACATTGGAGTAGATGATAGATCCAATAACGGCCCACATGGTATAAGTAACCATTTATTGCTAAGAATAATGAAAATTTTGGGAGCCAGTGACGTATTCTCAAGGTTACCACAAGAGACAGTCAACCATCACGTTCTCATTCATTATACTGATCACTTGGTTGCATTTCATTTACACTTCTATTATAATAATAATAATAATAATAATAATAATAATTAATTTGTTGTATGTGTATAAGATACCTAATAAACATGGTAAAATGCTCGTGATTAAAATTTAAAGAGAGAATAAATTTATAATTGAAATTTCAAAAAATATTATGAGACCATTGCCAAAATATTAAATAGGAGTATTATATAGTTAATAAGACAATCTAAAATATAATTTCACTTTAAATTGCAAATTTTTCCTCTATATTGACTTCTATTTTGCAAATTCTACTACTCTTATATTTTATGTCTCCTAATAATAATACATGTTTCTTTTAATTATGTCCATAGATAAAACACAAGACCGCCGGAGTGGCAAAAATTTAAGTCACCGAAAAATGTTTTAAATAATTTTATTGTATGTTTGGCAACTTGAAATTTATTTCCAAATGTTGAATTGACTCAAATACTTTATTTGGCGAATCTTGAATTTGAAAATGTGGAATTTGGTGAATTTCATAGAATTCCATATATAATAGAGTCAAGTATTAAAATTTGCAAATTTCAAATATATAGGTGTGACTTACAATTCTTTAATTGGAATATCAAAATTGAATTCCATATTTTCAAATGAATTCTATACTGTGAAACTACCTTATACTTCCTCCGTTCCATTTTACTTGCAACACTTACTGTTTTTGGAAGTTTCATATTACTTGCAACATTACTACTTTTGGCAAAAATAATCTACTTATTTTATCCTCACTTTATTCCTCTCACATATCATCATCAATCATACATCATCCCATTAATTATTTAATATACCCACAAGTCACAACCACTATTTACTTATAATAATTTTTTTTATTTCTACCCCACATATCACCATCAGTCATACATCATCCTTATTTTTACCATACTGATTTGACAACCCTTAAATATTGTGTCAAACCCAATGGTGCAACTAAAACGGAACAAATGAAGTATATTTTAAAATCCTAATGCCATGTTTGGGAACGATGATTTCATTTGGAATGTTGGAATTGACTCTTATTTATTGTTTGGCAAATAAACAATTTCAAATTTGGATTTGGATTGAATTCCACCATTGTTTTGAATGTAGTTAAAATTGAGAATTTGAGAATGACTACCCAAACCTTGTCATTTTCAAATTCTTCATTATGATTTTATAATTGAAATCCATAATTTAAAATAAAATACTTGTTTCCAAACACTACATTAACTCTTAGTTTCACTCTTCCTCTATTAGAGGACTTAATGTTTTCACCACTAGAAATATAAACTTGATCCAATCATTCAATTTGCCAACTAAACAGTTAAAACAAAAAAGTTGGAGGAAAACAGGGCAGTGTATTGTACCTATTTTTGTTCTAGTTCTAACTCCTATGTCTAAAGATGTATGTAACATGCATATAGTACACAAATTTAGAAAATAAATTTGGTAATTATTTTGTAATTAATAGAGTATATGTTCCAAAATTGATAAATATAATAATATTTTCAAACCAATTTCTGTAAATGCATCAATTTCTATTAACCCCAAGGTGTCATGACAATTGGCAAATAAATTGCACTTTTTTGCAATTTTCATGATATAGTTATATAGAATAAATGAAATAAAACAGCATTTCCGATAGATAATAATAATAAATGCAACCAGTAAGTTAAAAAAATAAATAGATAAAATAAATAAACGTTACCTGACCAAGAATTGCCTGTGGAATCCTTTCTCTAAGAGCATCTTCAAGTTCCTTTCCAAGAGGTGCAGCACCAGACATAACAATCCTAACTGAGCTCAAATCATATTTCTCAACATTTGGATGTTTAGCTAATGCAAGTACCAATGGAGGAACCACCATTGCTACTGATACTTTATATTTCTCAATCAATTCTAATAATAAATTGATTTCAAATTTAGGCATTAATAAAATCCCACTTCCTGCTCTTAATGCAATCATAAGAACAGAGTTTAATGAAAATATATGAAACAATGGAAGAACACAAAGCATAACATCCTCTTTTGTTAAATACATATTTGGATTTTCTCCATCTACTTGTTGACCTACACTTGTTGATAAGCTTTTATGTGTTAAAATCACTCCTTTTGGTAACCCTGTTGTGCCTGATGAGAATGGTAACACAACCGGGTCATTCGGGTCGATTTCGGGTTGGGTTAATTCAGTTTCATTTGAATCAGAAAGGACTGAGAAATTGAGACAATTCTCAGGTGGGTTATCAACAGTGATGACATTGAAATCTTCCCCTAATTTGTATTCATCATGATCTCTAAGTTTATCAACGAATTGGGATTGAGTAATGATCAATTTAGCAGAAGATGTTTTGAGTTGTTTGAAGATCTCAGAAGGAGTGTAATAGGGATTCGCAGGAGTAGAAATAGCTCCAATCATGGAAGCACCAAAAAAGGTAAAAACAAATTCAGGACAGTTTTGGAGGAGAATCATGATAGTATCTCCCTTTTTGATTCCTAATTTGGATAACCCAACAGCAGTTTTTTGGCAAAGAAGGTGGGTTTCTGCATAAGAGTAGATTTTGCCTGTGGGGCCTGAGATTAAGCATGGTTTATCAGAGAATTGTTCAAGTTTTTCAAACAAATAAGAGTGAAGAGGGAGATGATCTGTGATGAGGATATCAGGAAGTGTTGATTTGAAGATGTGGTCTGGTTTAGATTTGGTTGGAGATGATTTTAGAGATTGGATTTCTGAGTCAAGGGGTTGAGCTTCAACAGCTGCCATGCTCATTATTTGATTAGGAAAATGAATACAAAGATGGTCTTTTTTTTTTTTTGGTGTGTTAATTTAGAGGGAGAGGAGGATGAGAATGGGAGAGGTAGTTGAATGAAGGAGGGAAGAGAGTGTGATTGGACTAATAAATACAAGGAGAAATTGTGAAAGAGAAAGTGTTAGGTGGACAATTGAAATTTTGAAGTTACGTAGTGCTTTGTTGTTGGTGTTTCCTCTAAATATAAAATATGTGCAAAGCTAGAATACTGTTCATGATGAACAGTGTTTTTGCCACGTCGGATTGAAATCTCCGGTTTCTTTGCTGCCTCATTTCATTCTTTGTACTCGCACTCTCCTCATCTCCCTTTCTCCCTCCTCCCTTTCCTCCATCTTTATGGATGAACATAGTAATGGTTGTGCTTCATCTTCATTCATTTCTCTAATCCCTCGCTTCACTCTTATCATCTTCTGCTTCTCACTTTTCCAACTTTTTCAACTTCTGATTTTGATTTTGTTTGTTCTTGTATCTAAAATCGAAATCGAAAACCCAAATGATGCAGAAATATGTACGTAGCCTACTTTGTACCCTTTCTTCTCAAAAACAGCAAATAATCAAGTTCAGGTACGGTATAGGACCTGCTTCGGCTTCTGGGAAACGGTGGGGTTTTGTTAGGGTTTGCAAGAATGAAGTCTTCAATTGCAATAACATTAACGAGGTTCATTTTTCAAATTTTGGGTTTTACCGTCTAATCAAGATTTTATTTTTTAGTGTCTATTCAAGTTTCAATCTTTTGGATCAGGAAAACTCAATCGAGGGTTGTCTGTGATTGGAGTTATAGATTACTAAGTGATGGAAAACAGCTTGATGAAGTTGAGCTTTTCAGTGCTTTTGTTCTTCGTTGGTGCATTGAATGGGTATGCATTTGTATTTAAACTTATTTACCCCTGTCCCTGGTATTCTTGATATACCTTGAGTGCTTGATAGTAGAAATCAGGGAAGGGAAGGTATAGTCTTAGAAGGCTATGGCTTTTCACTTTACAGTGTCTAAGTTATTGGTTTGTGGGTTGTCCTTTATGTGAGCTTCATCCTTTGGTCTATGAAGTTTTGAAATGGATGTGGTCATGTGGACCAATGGTTTATTTGTTATGGTACAATTCGGTGATTTTTGTTTATGAGTTTGGAGGAGTTTGTGGTTGACAACGATTCATAGACTTTGATGATGCATTGGTTGGTGATCAGTTGTATTAATTTGTCTTGTTCTGCTTCTTTTAATACCTACTTTCATATCTCTGTGATTATGGTGTTTTGAGGTCTAATTGTTGCATCTAAATGAATCTTGGTCTGTGTTATTGGTTGATACTGATCTATATTACTATTTTTTGTGTTTAATTGTTGTATTTTATTTTTTGTTGATTTACCCACTTTTATTTCTGTTAAAAACTGGTATTTTGAGGTTTAATTGTTTTTTTTTATGAATGTGATTAATTTTTTAGGTTTAGTTGTTGCATATTGATGTATCTTTGATGATGCATTGGTTGGTGATTAGTAGTATGTTTTTGTTGTTTAGGTATATGTGTGATAGTGAAATTCATCATTAAGATAAGATTTACCATTGTTGTAGAAGGTAATCTACGCTCACTATTGTTTCTCGATTTCATAAGCACGCCTAGCTTTTATAAGCAATTAATTGGTTTTTTTAGTTCTAAGTCTTCATAGTAGTGTTCTGTTTTGGCATGAATAGCTCTTGATTAACCTAGCTTATTTGTTGTTACTCGCCAAGAGTGGGGAGATTCATCAAAAATTGGTTGTGTGTTAATGTTACATTCTTTAAAAGCTAAATTGTTGTATGTATCTTTGTTGTGGTGTGTAAATTAAATAGTTATATTTGAATAAATGTGTAAATTAAAATGTATATCGAGTTTTAATTGTTGTTGAGTTTCTTGTTGTTGAGTTCAAATTACTGTGGAATATATTAACCTGATGACTTTTATAGCAAAATTACATGTCATGTAGTAAAACTAATGTAGTATCACTATGGTAAAGTAGCTCATTCATTCCTTACTGCTGAGATAAAATTGCTACCGAGTTTAGAATACATATCTTGCGATTTTTTTCGGTTTTAATTGTTGCAATGTTTTGTAAGTGTCTTAGATTAAGTTAATTGTAATATATGCAAAGTCAACTTGATTAAAATCTTGCTATTTTAGAAGAGGAATTGGAACTGGTATTTATGTGAGCGAGTTGTGCTCCTTTTCTTTCATGTAGTGGTGAATATCTATTTTACTACCATTAGTATAAAAAGCACAGACATAGGATTCTTTTCATCTTTCTCTCATTTAGTAGTGATTATTTTGCTGTGTATAATGCCTTTGCATGATGTTAACTGATTAGGGCTTTGATAGGCTCTAATTTCCACTGTATGGCCTCTTGCTGCTAATAATACATTTAACTTTTGTATGATGCACATAATACATTACTAAGAGCTTTGCTGCTGTACTAAGAACAGAAACAAAGCAGCATCAAATCAGCATCAAATCAGTACTACAACAGCCCAGTCAGCAGCACAACATCACTAAACAACAACACAACGACATACATCAGCACAGTTCAGCAGCATATCATGAACTAATTACACAGTAGAAGTGGTCCTTAGTATTCCATCAAGTTCTTAGCTTTTTGTGATTTGTCTATTCATTATCAATCATAACCCCATTTACCCATTTTGTTGGTTTCAGTTGATCTTGTTTTGCTATGATTCAAAGCACATTGTCATGATTTAGAAGATTTGGTGTTGATTTTGGGGTATTTGAAGAAACCCATTTCTAATTGTTGCTCATTTTTGCCAGAATTTGAATTATTTTAGGTAACGTTACTTAATTGGTATCTTTACTACTTGTATTTTGATGTTAAGTGCTAGATCTGTTTTTGGTTTGGTTTTCTATGCTGTTGATTGTTGATCTTTGACTGCATTTTGGGAATAATTTGAAACCAATCAATCGTAATATACTTGTTTATTTTTCTTTAGGTTGATTTGGCTCAATTGAATGTAAACTTTGTGGGAGATTGGACCCAAGTGACCCACGTTAGTGTAGATATTGATAGTTAATTGCCTTTCTTTTGGGTTTTCGAAACTTTTTTAAGGAAAAGATGATATACTTTCTGGGTTGTTAGAGATTTTTGCAATTGTTTTACTTATGGTTTGCTAAGAAAGAGTAAATGAACTTGGTAAGCAATTAGTCAAACAGTTGTAGGAGTAGATTTACTTTCCCATTTCGGATGTGCTTAGAGCTGACATTCTTTTATCTTTTGATCAAAATAAAGTGCCATTTTGATTTTTGACATCCTTCCTGAAATTAAATGGGTTTGTTAAGCAGGATGATTTTCTTTATGAATTGATGCAATCAGGTTGCAAAATTCAAATGACAATCTTCACTGTGTGACACGTTGATTGTCAAAAATGTCAAGGGCTACAAAGTGGAAAGTTGATAAGAACAAAGTAAAAGTTGTATTCTGACTTCAATTTCATGCTACACATGTAAGTTTTCTCATTTGATTATTTTTATTCCATATTGTTCTTGTAGTTCATCTTAATTACTTTAGGCCTTCTTCAGTTGAATCTCTTTATATGCTAGGTTCTTCTTGCAAAATGTTGGTTTTGCCGGAGTAATATTGTAATTTCACGATTAGAGGTAGTTTTAAATTTTTTGATAGAATGATTTAGGCTTTTTTTATTTGTCCGTTTCACGATTAGACGGTTTCATTCAAGAGTTGTTGCACCTCAAATGTCTCATTTTTAATTTTAGTACCCATTCCTTTTTTTAATATTTATTAAACGTTTTGGGTTGTATTTTTCAGATTTTGTAGAAGTTTATGAAGTTGTAGCCATTTTCAGCCATGGATGACTATTTGTTGCTTGTGAAGTTGATAAAAGAAGTAGTTGTTTGGTCACATTTTAGATTAACATGGACATGAATTAGCTTAATAGGAAAAATGATAGAGATGGTAGTGGTTTTATTAACCATAATAAGTATGATTCTTGAAATTTATGTGGTTAAAATGGTGTATCTTGATCGTTTTCTCTTGATTTAATATATTGGATGTGTAGTTTTTAGACTTTTGGAGGTGGGTAAATACTTCTTAGTAGAATGTGGTTCGTACATTCTTGAGTTTTTTGTGAATAAATATTGCATTTTTTGGTTGCAGGTGAAGGTGCAATTTGAACACTGCAATAGTAAGGGCTGTAATTATGGCCCTCCTTATGAGTGGATAGTTTACAAGTATTGATAATTGGTTATTCGTTTTAAACTTTGATTATCTTTGTTCTGTTATATTTGTGTTTCCCTTTTGTGAGCATCTCAAATGTGTTGGTAGCTCATTGAATGGCTGCTACGGTATTCCTTGGGTTCATTTTAAAGATCGCCAAGGAGAATACTATGTTTTGCTAAGTTTCTTGCACTTGATCATTGTATATGTATGGATTTAGACAAAAGTGTATTTAATATATTCCTTTTCATCTCAAATAACGGATATGCTTGGACCGAGTCTATGGGATGTTTCATGTTTGGAACTCTTTAGACAATCGTAAGCACATTCCTTTTTTTAAATCCGTTTATTTTCCCTGTCATTGATTTGTATGCACGTTCATCATTTTTGCGTTTCGGCATGAATTACACTTTCTTTCTAAATGCGACTGTCTTGTTAGTAACTGACATTTTTATGCATGTCATCTTATACAGGATGTCTCCAAATATGAATACATGCATAGCTGTGGAGGCAATATCAACTTAAGAAAAATTGCATTCAAAAGGGTAACAATTATTTTTTGTTTGGTTATTGCTTATATTCTATGAATAGTTGTGTGTTAAGGACTTCATATTTTCTTTTTTGTTGTAGTTTTGTGCATGGGGTTGTAAAGCCAGAATATTTTTTTTTCTTGGTCAAACCTGGAACTGCTGATGAAAAGAAATTATACCTCGATCTTGTATTACGTACATCAACGAGTAGCTAGATTTTAAAGCATAATATATCAGTGTTCAAGCATCACCTATCCATTGTATTTAGGTGTTATTTATTTGATAAGGTTTAATGTTTAGATTGATTAATAATAATAATAATGAATATGGTATAGTTGGTTCTAAAATATTGTCCTATGGATTTTTTATACTATTCTACAATTATAATACAACACTAATATTTGGTGATTATTAGTGTTTTTTGTTGGTGTACTTGATTTGTCACATTATACGACTTCACCTCTATGTTAAATTGGATCGGGTTTATATGATTAATGGGTTGGTGTTTTGAACTACTGTAGAATATATATACTACTATAAGAAAATGTAAAATCCTTGGACCTTTGCAAATCTTCAATCTATGAAACTATAATAATCTTGTCAGCTAGAAGCTACTGAACTGTAGCGTACTTGATTGTCGGAATAGGGATACTCATGTACAAAAGAACGACATCATCAAGTACTAGACTGCAATCTTTAATTGTCCTGATTAATTATTGGAAACCCAGAAATTGTTTAGTCCTTTTTATAGACGCTTTCAAATTGGGTAGCTGAATTCATTTCTACCGATATATTGTACAGCTCTTTCTGTGCTTTTCTTTGATATAACAATTAACAATTCACTAGAAAGTCAATATAACAATTTTGGATTCATTGTTTTCATCTTTGTTTGTTAAATTTGTGAATTTTGAGGATTATGATACGTAAATTGTTGGCTTATAAGTGTATGGTGAAGCTTTGATTGGCCAACTATTACCAATCTCATATTTGAGGCTGAGACACAACAATGGCAGTCCAAAAAACCAGTTTAGATGTTTACGAATTCAAAAAATATATCGGAATTCAGCTGGTGTTTGTATATCTTTGTTTTTTCATTTTCATGAACCTTCATCATTATAATACTTTGCATATTCCCCTAAAGAAGCTATGATTAAGGCATGGGGGCGGTTGGATAACATTAAATCATATCCTAATCAAAGGCGATAAGGTTGTGACCAACGAAACCTTTGCCTCTAACTGAAAGTAGCAATGATAACTTCCTAGAATCTTACTTCCAATGTGCCACAATGACAAAAACTCAAGATTCATTCAAGATAAAAATTGAATATTTAAAACTAAGTATTTTCCTTATGTGGAGGGTTAAGCTTAATTCTTTAATATTTGCAATGACAATTAACAAATTTTCATTAGTTGTTTTAAGTATAATAATTTTATGCTTAGTAAATTTATTCACTTATTACAATATTAACAACGTATTTATGAACTACATTATGTACCTCTAATTACACAATGAGGCAAAATCATTTACTATCTCGACTTTACCTTACCGTTGATAAAATCAAATACATAGCAAGTACCTTCGCTTCAAATTGATTTTTTAAGGAAAATAGTATATCTAGGGGGAGCGCGTGTGTAGCACGCGCACCACCAACTAGTTATTACAAAAATTGATGTAGTTGATCTGTTTCATTATACTTGTTTTATTTGAGTTTATTCATAATTAAATGTGTTATTTTTATTATTTTTATATTGAAATATACACATCTAAAACTTATAAAATGTTAATATTATGAATGTATGCGATTGAATCGATGCAGTATATAAAATAAGTTTGAACGATAATAATGTCAATACGAGTAATGTAACAAGTATTTAGAACGAAGGACGTATGAAACTGTGTTATGTGACCGGTAAAATATTTGAAAATAGATATGTTTTATTAATGTTTCGTAATTCACTTTTAACTCTCTTAAGTTGTGGTATGGTGTTATTTATTATTTTTGTTTGTTCCCTTTAATAAATATAATACAATGAATTTAATTTTAATGAATTGAATAAGACTTCAGCTTTATCCACCTTATACTTCCTCCTATGTTTATAATAAGTTTCAATTTCACTTTTGAAACACTATTTATCTATCTCTTTTATTAATCTATAAGTTAAAACATAGTCATGTGGTATTTTATTTAATTCGTTTTACTATAAGTTTATTAATGTCAACGGTTTATAACTTTTAGTTATACCTAATTAGATATATATTAAGAATTAAATAGTGCATTAGACATAATGCATAATCTAATTGAGATACTTAAAATGAATAGAAGATAGTAGAAAATACTTTTTTATTTTTTTATTTTTTTATTTTAGTGTGGTATAATAGATGTGGCCATGTCTTTTAATATGTAATAGAGTACGTTTTAATGTAGTAAGAGAAATATAAGTTTTACATTTCGGTGATATAAAGTCATGTTAAAAATTAATAATGGATCATATTTAATATGACGGACTAAAATAATATATGATGCAAAAACTAAACTTAGATCAATACCATCAACACAATAAGAATTAATAACGTCTCAATTTAAAATTATCATCATCATCATACCCAATATCCCACTCAATCAATTTAAAATAATATTTGAATTTAATTCTAACTAAAAACAACATAAAATCTCAATTAACTTAACCTATATTATATCTAAGTTATTGAAAACGATGATATATTAGAGATCAAACGACGTGTTTCAATCTCTAATATCACCAAGATCGAAAGTGCGAAGTCTTGTGTGAAACAAATTACGCAAACAATAAAATCGATGTTTGTAGGAGATAAAAAATACAATAATAAACGACACAAAAGTTTCACAAAGTTCACCCAATTTAGGTTACGTCCTCCGGTGTATAGTATCTCTTATATTATGAAAGAAGGAGTTCAAAGAACTATCAAGTATAGAGAATTACAATTAGAAGAGATATTAGGCTAGTGTTTCGCTTGGGTTATTTGTGGATATTTTTGGATGGGCAAATGAGTTCTCTATTTATATGAGAGATCACACTAAGCAACATTAAGTACATTAAAGCTACGAATAAATGACAATGAAACAACCCCATGCATTTGAAGAGTCGAAAAACAGCATCCTGTGTTGTCAGAAGATCTACTCGATCGCTCGAGTGAGACAGATGGGTTGAACGGTTGGGTCGAGCGGAGAAATAGAAGCTATTGGATACATTCTGACTTGTTGCTCGACCAAACAGAGGAGTTCGCTCGGGTCGAGTGGGAGTCAAGCGGAGGTCGAGCGACCATCAGATCCCTCATGGACATTTTCTACTCGACTTGCATAGTAGTGCATCTGGCATTAAACCTTTACACTTTTTCAATAAGTCCCATTAATTCATGCTTTAACCATCACATTCAACACCATATTAAGTTACCAACTTAAATCACCGATTAACAACCTCATAGAATTTCATCCTAAGAGTTCACTCATGAATATACCTTTTAATTTGTACACTCAAGTCACACTTAATCACAACAGTTATCTAACGTAACTATTTACTCTGCGTATATTTTTGGTGTATAAGAGACACAAACATGATGTCGAACCGAGTTCTGACTAGCCGTGTTAAGGTGTGCCTAATAATATGAATGCGGCCATGCTATGGCAGTCTGAACCGTGGTTTAGTGGTCTGACAAAATTGGCAATGAGAAGACAAAATAATTAATTTGCCAATTTAAGCAAGTGTGACACTGACGCAGTACAAAGTCGTAAATTTGAGGGCTTAAGACATCAAAAACTGGTAGGGACTGAGGGGCCTATCTAGACTTGAGCTAGCATGGATTATATAATATTTTTACGGGATCGGTCATTAGGTAGGGTATGTGGATAATCATTTTAACTGGGAAATGGGAGCTCAATTGTCAACGTACGTGGCCATTTCCTTTTGATTAGTTGTATTTCGTGAGCCTCTTCTTTCCTTACCTACCCCCTTTGTCCCCACCATCCTCTATTGTCTTTCTTGATTAGCTCAAATTTATGGCACAAAACTTTTACCTAATCAAGTACTCTCCTAGTTTATTTTTGACGGAGTATATTAGTCAATATATTAATTATATTATCAATAATTTTAATTGTACATAATTGAATATAAAAACTTAATATAAATGACCTTTCCATTGAAATGAATCAAATATGATTTCATTTGGCTATATCATAACTTATACATCTATCTATCTATCTATACTTATAACTAAAACAAAACACACTTACATCATCTAACCTCAAAACTAATGAGGTGTCACTTTGTAAATTAAAAATTTCCCTCCAATGAAAGATGATGATGTCATACTAATATGTTAATTAATCTTTATATAAATAGACTAGCTTGAATCCCACGCCAGACACAGAAAATTTTAAAATAATTTCTTAAATATAAACAAAATTAGTTTACATGTATTAATTTGTTATTAACTATAATAAATATAGAGAAAATACTATTTGACGTGTAAGAGAAATTAAACATATCACTTTATATTTTCTTATGTACGTAACATAGAGTATTATAGTAATCATAATTTAATATTTTTAATATCTACTTCTATAATATAATCTACCTTTCAATAATCAAATTAATGTATCTAATTCACAAATGACAACAATGGGGACTTAACCTTTCAGTAATTTTAATAAGTCATTTACAAACTTATAATGATCAATAAGATAATTGAGTTAGTTACATCTCAACATTGAGATAGTCTCATACAAAATAAGTTATTTTTAATTTCATATTTGTATTATTATTTAAATTATTTCATTTGATTTAATATTCTAATATTCAAAATAATTTATAAATTAAATATTAAAATTTATTTTAAACATACTTTGTTATGCTTACTTAGTAAATATTAAATAATATCAAAATAACATTATTTAACATCGTACAAAACTTATAAAATTGTATTTGTAAAATTAAAATTGAATCAAAATATTAGCTATTATATGCAATTATTAATTCATTGAAAATAAATAATCAAAAATTTACAACTTATTTTCTTTATTTTGTAAATATTATAAAAAACGATAAAATGAAAAAAACCGTGCATCACAAGGGAATTATCTAGTTAAGAATAAAATACAAGTAAAGAGTGATTGATAAACATTGTAAAAACTAAAACATGTATAATGGTTTGAAAAGGAGGAAACTAGTATTTATATACAATTTATTGAAAAAATTATTCAGAATAATTTAATATTTTTTAATTTTTCGATAATACTTTCATATTTTTATTAACCATGATTAATATCAACTAAAAGAGTGTTTTTATAGAGAGTTTAGAGAAATGTTTAACATGATTGTTAATCTTAATCATACCATTACAATCATAAATGGTAATAAGAAGTTGGAAAATAACACATGACGACATCTTAGACTTTTGCGAATGTATTTATATAATAGGATTGTAATTGCTTGCATAATAATTTATTTTCCTAAATAAATTTAAAGTTATATTAAGTAAGTATTTTTGTAAGGTCATAATTAATTGTGTCAATATTTATTTTCCTCAATAACTTTAAATCAAAATAAGATAAATATTAAAAGATTCCATTACATTAGTCTTTTATACCAAAACTAATAAAAATATTTCAGAAATTAATTGTTTCAAATTTTTTTTTATAGATAAGTAAAAAAATTATTTACAAAAATATATCTAATTAAATTATAAAATGCTGTCTGAGTTGGTTCAAAATTAAAACCAAATAAATTAGTTTAAATTGATTCAAAATAAGCTGTATTTATTCGTAAATACTCCCTCTACTCTTTTTTTTTTGTTCTCGTTTACTTTTTATACAGTTTTCAGTAAAATTTTAAGCCTTCATATCTCTAAATACGCATCATAAAGAATTATAAAAAATTATATAATAAGAAAGTATACATTAACACAAACCTAACGAGAATCCACAAAAATATATTTTTAGTCAAATTTAAATGAATTTTAGAAGACCACAAAATATTTCTTTTAGTCAAATTTACGAGTTAAATTAGAATAAATATTTTAGTAAGAAAGTTATATTTTATCCAAAGTTGTTATTTTACGAAACTATGGGTATTAATTTACACACTTTTTATAAAAAAGGAGTTTTTTTCTATCTTACATTATTCATTGAAATTTTATTTATATATTTCTCTGTACAAAACTCCGTGCATTGCACGAGCTTCTAAACTAGTGTATTTATACTATAAAAGAAATATCTAAATAAATATTAACATAAAATAAAAGAGATACTAATAATGAAGATTCCATGTAATAAAATTATCTTTGAATAATTGCAATATATAATAATTAGTAATAAGTGTAGTATTTTACACTTATTGCACCTTGTGGCGGGACTGTAAGGTGGTTTTGGGCACGAGGATGCCAACCTAACAACGGTTACTGGTACTAGTTTTTAAGATGAGGAAGAGAGTTGTCAATAAAAAGGTAGATTGTGGCCGAAGGATTAGATGGGGTAAACTTAAAAGAGAAGCAACATCCACCTTTTCAAACAGGATCAACGTGTTGGGTTACCCAAGGCAATCCGAAGATGCAAATCATATGTGGAAAGCTATGGCAGACACCATTCGTCATGCTGCTAAAGAGATCCTAGGAGTATCGGCAAGTAAACCACATGTGTATAGGAGTCATGGTGGTGGAACGAAGAGGTAAGGAAGAAAATAAACAACAAAAGCATAAGGTTTAAAGAGCTTATGGCTTGTACATGTAACACTCCTGAATTACAAACCCCTTAAACGATACCAAAAATCGTGAAGGACGGAAGGAAATTAGGGTTTTACATAAAAGAGAAGAAAAAGAATTTAAATGAACATTAAACATTAACTTTAAGACGGTGAATGAAAATTCCGGCTGCATCTCTATTAAAACTCGAACATGTGGTAGAGCAATTAACACAATAAAAACATTAAACTAATCCAAGGCATCATTGGCTTCTCAAAATTAACATGCCAAGCATGGATCGTGGTTCCAATGTTAACGCTTGCGTTTTAAAATGACTTGACTTGTTAAAACCATACGAGTTATAAACTACGCAGCGGATATACAAATATACAAAGGAGGAGGCAATGCCTCGTAACAAAACTTATACAACAAAAGTTTACAAAAGATAATTAAGAACTACAAAATCAGAAGATAATGGTATGACACAGGTTATGCTTCGCCCTTATCATTCTTCCCAAAGGCAATGCAATGCAAAAGAATCTCCAAAATCTTCTGCAACTATCCATGATCCTTCTGCTGTAACTGACATTGCAAGACAAAAGTCACAATAATCACCCAAAGATGAAGTTTTATCTTCCTCTTATGAATTGAGCACCTGGTACGAATGTCCATGATCCTCTTCCTATAACTGCCACTACAAGACAAAAGTCACAATAATCACCCAAAAATGAGGTTTTATCTTCCTCTTATGAATTGAGCACAATGGTGAGACTAGAGGCAGGGAGAATGAGCAAGTGGGGTTCGCGGTGGTGGTGCACAGACCGTCTGTCCCACCCGTGTTTACTAACGGTGGGGAGCACACGCACCTCAGTGCCGGTGGGAGACAACAACAGCCGACGATCGCTTTTGGAGAGGCGTGTCAGCTGGTGAAGCGAAGAGAAACGTGGCCTGTGCTGCCGGTGGTGGCCATGATGGAGGCGCAGTTGTGGGTTTGTGAGCAGTGAGGGAGGGGAGTGAGAGGAGAAGAGATGAGAAGAATTGGAGGCGTGTTTTTGAAGGAGTAATGTGGGTTTACTACTTAAAACCCTAACTCCTCTTTTTATTTATTTATTTTATTTATTTATTTCTAGATTACCCTCTTGAACTGCCCAACTAAGAAAGCTCACTTATATGTGCTTATAAGTTCTAATAAATAGAATAATTTCGATCAGAACCTCTTTATTTTAGTAATCGCAGATTTATTTTTAATATAAGTATATTAATGTTTGAAGTTTTATATGAAAGAAATTTATTAAAACTAATTCAAATAATTTAATATATAATTATAAAATCTCCAAAAGTTATTTAAATATTAATTACTAACGTTATAAAAATCTCGTGTGTAGACTACCCCCCTTAAAAGAAGTTTCATCCCGAAACTAGAGTAATAAGGCACTAGTCATGAAAATTTTTATTTTTCATAAGTCAAGGAGGTGTTTTTAACTATTTCAAGCCTAAGAATTAACTCAAAGATTGTGACATTATTGACACTATTAACAAAAGGATACTCAATCTATCAAAATAGTCATACATACTTAGTTTTGAGTATTTATAATCGCCCAAATTGACATGAACAACCGAGCAAAGCATGAAGTTATGACACAAATTAACTCAAACAACCCATCAAAAGCATGTAAATATCATACAATTAACCAAAACAACTAATCAAAAGCATGTAAATTTGTAATAAATTGATATCATCGAGGAGAAAATGCGTGAAAAACAAGCAAAATTCTATCGCATTCTACCCCCTTAAATCTTAGTTATGACCCCGTAACTCATATAAACTCAAGAATAGGACAATCTGAATCTTCTCTATGACCTCGTAAGGTCCGATAAATTTCGGGCTTAACTTGCTTCTACCAACAATTCTCAATACTTCTTTTATCAAGAGAACTCTCTATAGAAATCTCCCATAGTGCACGCATAAACCATCTTTCAAGTTTACTAAACATCACAATCCTTCTTTCTTTTATTTTTTTTCACTTATTTATCTCATTGAACAATCGACTCAATAAAACATTTGTTTAATTCACTTTAATTTACTTACCTCAAAGGTCATATATGAAAAGGTTGGATAATAATATGATCTCAGAATAACAAATAGCTCAAAGAGTTTTAGGGTGAGGAAGGTCATACTAGAACAATTGAATTAAATATGATTAAATAAGGGACTTCACTAGGGTGGCACTAGACTTATCGAGTGACCTTATTCATAAAAGTTGATACGTTTATATGACTTCAATGCAGTATGTTGAATTGGATGATTGGATAGCGTAAGATAGCATAGTTATTACATAAAATAGCGTGTTATTAGGACTTTGTAAAGAAAGTTGAGTCCAATTACAATAACCCTATATATATATATATATATATATATATATATATATATATATATATATATATATATATATATATATATATATATATATATATGGTCGAGTTCCAGTGCGAATTGTGCTTATGTGTGAACCGTGCGAACCTTGTTATTTTTTGGCAAAATCGTGTTACTATTTTTTTCCTTGATTTTTATGGCTGAAAAGTAACACATTTTGGCCAAAACGAAATAGTTTTCAAACGCTAAGGAGGTTCGCAGCCGCCTGTTCAACTTCCTCCCTAGAGGACTGGATGACCCTAGCTTCCAAGCTGAAATTCTTCAGATGAACAAAATAAACAGAAAGAAGACTGATTGAGCCAAGCTGATTGTGGGACTATGGACTGAAATGATCTACTGCATTTGGATGCAAAGAAACAAAAAAGTTTTTGACAACCATACCTTCAACTCGGAGAAGGCTGTTGATTGTATAGTTTTTAGGATGGCTGGTAGAGCAAACAGTAGGATGCTAGATATGCTTGTAACTAAGTAGTTAGTTTTTGGGGGGTTTTTGGGCTATCGCTCTTCTTTTTTGTCTGAGCGGGTAGCTTTTTTGGTGGCTCGGTTGGAGTTAATTTCCAGTCCGGGCATCTGTTTGTTTCTCCTTTTTGGTATATAATACAAATTATTTGTCAAAAAAAAAAAAAGGATCAAATAAGAAGGATTTTAAAATGAGAAGGATTTTTGTTTGATTTTGTTTGGTTACTATATATATAAAAAAGGATACTATGTTAAAAAGTAAGAACATTTTAAAAATTTTGTCGTTGTTACTTTTCTATATAACATAGTTACTTTTACAATTATGTGTTTTTGGCTCAATCGTGACCAAAGATTTTTTTATTGTAGTGAAATTAAGGGTGTAGAGTCCTTCTCACCCTTCTCATTTTCAACACCCTTCTCATTAGATCCTCCCTATATAAAGCTAAATATTGATAGGATGTTGATGGAGTAAGGATAGCAAAATCATTTATAAAGTAACAACCATTGTCAACTAGTAGATGGACAGACATTATAAACTTTTAAAACTCCAATTTAAAAGATAAAAACCCCATTTTAATATTTTAACAACTCAATTTACTTTTGAATTATTTATTTTAACTTGACAAGTTTATCTCAGAAAAACCAAACACTCAATTCTTTATCTTAAAACGTTAATGAGTTTTATATATGTAGATGAGGACTTTAGTTATGCAACCGAGTCATTAGTTAAGTTATACATTTAGGAAGACATTCTACGATAAACGTTGGAACGAGAACAATATAGAGTATTCAGAGTGATTCAATCACCACATTTATAAGTATCCCATCTATAGAATCCTTCAACTCCATCGTAACAACCCATTAATACTATATTTGGATTATCAACTTAACCAATATTCCCAAAATGATCCATATTACGATAAAAATATAATTCTCTAAGTCTTTTCACTTACTCCAAGGAACACGAGACAAGCCATTCCAATGTACTATACTAATAAGATACCTAATACTATTGATAACTTAAAAAAATGCAACGAAAGGTAGTTGTGGTTGATGATCAAATCCACCATAGTGCAGATTGGTCCTTATCACTTTCAGAGTCTCATACATGACACTTCCAATGTACTATACTAACTAAAATCTTTTACTTAACATACCAGGGTCAGTTAGACGTTACCCCTAACTATACTTGACACTTCCGTGCACTTGTATGAGTTACACATCAATAATTAATCTTTCACGTTATCAGGTACATAATCTCTTTATTTAAAAACATACTCTATGCTTTTATATAACTTCTTGATTATAATCCATGACTCGATGCATGACTAAACAAATACACACACTCATGCTACCACGTCACAATTCATACAACATGCTACATATAATGCACCAATTACTTAAGGAAGTATGATTTCATAATAACCAACATGGTTATACTTAGATGATGATACATCAATACATGATCTCAGCTCTATATATTTAACTTAATAATTTTACTTATCATGACATAATCCTAACTTTTTACCTAACATGAAATGCTCTTTTCATCAATCATATAGGATCAAATCATATTATAACATATTAAAACATACATCATGACTCGATTAGTAGATTAACAAATCAAATTCATATCTCAGAACGTAATGCATGTTTCGAGTATATAATCCAATTATATATACCACGTTTTTTTGCTTTGCAAATCACTGTAGTTGGTAAGTATATGTTCACAGCCATGATACTATTATACATATAAGAACTCAATTACATGGAGCAATCAATGGAAAATTCTTTGTAAACTGATATAGACTTACTATAGGGGTCAAAACACATTTTCGAACCAATTTAGTAGGATAAGTAGATCAAAACCAAAATGGACAGATTTAGTAGCAATACATTTGATATATCTGTCTAAAACTTCTTACGTAACAAATGACCTCGAGTTATTACTAAACTAACCAAGTAATTTTATTACCAATTTCAACAAAAAGAACAAAATTATCACCGTTTGAGTTAAAAAACCAACTTAACTTCAAAGACTATAACATTAACCCTATGTTTATGATCTAGGCTTTATCTTTGGGGTATCATACCAATTACCTAACCAAGTAATTTCATTTACTATCATGTCCAAATCCTATCCTATTTTCAATTCCTCATCCTTATTCTTGTTTAAACTACTATAATCATACTTAAACAATCATTAAACATATGCAAAAGAGTTTTGATCACCACATTCTATGTTATGATTAACGAATGCACTTGACAAATGAAATGTTCAAACAGATTAATAAACAGTGAAAATTTATGTATAGGGTCAATATCAAACTCACAAGCTTTATGAAAACAATTAACATGAACAAATATTCAAACAGATGAGACTAAATTTCATATTATCATCAAAAGCAAAAGAAAGTTCCTGATGCAACCAACTTCTCTAGAATTCCATCATCCATACTTCATATCTCCATAATTAGTACTTATAATACAACTCATGAGTTGAATCAAATACCCAAAGATTTCATTATTATTTGATAATACATAATTCAAATCTACTAGTTTGATAAATCATATCACCATTTAAACAACAATCATAACTTTTAATTATTAGAATAACACACAAGAAATGAGTCTTATAACAAGCTAAACAAATTATATACTTAAATATGCACGTGCAATGATGATCATTATGCATGAATATGTAATATGAACCTATCCCATATCTACTCAAACTCTCACGAATAACTTCTAACTTCAAGCAATTTCTTAACGAATTTTAAACACAAAGCGTCGAAAATAGGGACCATTGGCTCTGGTAGCCACCTGTAACACTCCTGAATTTCCTACCCCTTAAACGATACCAAAAATCTTGAAGGATAAAAGGAAATTCGGTTGTTACATAGAAAGAGAAATAAAAGAATTTAAATGAACGTTAAACATTAACTTTAAGATGGTGAATGAAAATTTTAGTAGCATCTCTACTAAAACTCGAACATGTGGTAGAGCAGTTAACACAATTAAAACATTAAACTAATCTAAGGCATCATTGCCTTTAAAATCTCACACCACAGCGGAATGGTTTATCGCCAGCTTCTCAAACTAACATGCCAAGCATGGATCGTGGTTCCAATGTCAACGCTTACGTTTTACAATGACTTGACTCTTTAAAACCATACAAGTTATAAACTACGCAGTGGATATAGAAATATACAAAGGAGGATGCAAGGCCTCTTAATAAAACTTACAACCAAAGTTTACAAAAGATAATTAACAACTACAAAATCAGAAGATAATGGTATGACACAGGTTATGTTTTGCACATATCACTCTCCCCCAATGCAATGCAATGCAAAAGAAGCTCCAATACTTGCTACGACTGTCCATGATCCTTCTGCTGTAATTTCCACTGCAAGTCAAAAGTCATAATAATAGCCCAATAAATGAAGTTTTATCTTCCTCTTATGAATTGAGCACCTGCTACGACTGTCCATGATCCTCCTGCTGTAACTATTACTACAAGACAAAAGTCACAATAATGACCCTAAACAGAGGTTTTATCTTCCTCTTATAAATTGAGCACAATGGTGAGACTAGAGGGAGGGCAAAGGATCAAGTAGGGTTTGCGATGGTGGTGCACAGACCGTCTGTCCCACCCGTGTTTGCTGATGGTGGGGAGCACACGCACCTCAGTTCTTGTGGGAGACAACATCAGCCAACGGTTACTCTTGGAGGGGTGTGTCAGCTGGTGGAGGGAAGAGAAACGTGGCATGTGCTGTCGGTGGTGGCCACGGTGGAGGCGCAACTGCGGATTTGTGAGTAGTGAGGGAGGGGAGTGAGAGGAGAGGAGAGGAGAGGAAAGGGAGGCGTGTCTTTTAGGGAGTAATGTGGGTTTACTACTTAAAACCCTAACTCCGCTTTGCATTTATTTTATATATTTATTTATTTATTTCTAGATTAGCTTCTTGAAGTGCCCAACCAAGAAAGCTCACTTATGTGTGCTCACAAGTTCTAATAAATAGAATACTTTTGAGTAAAACCTCTTTATTTTAGTAATCACAGATTTACTTTTAATATAGGTATGTTAATGTTTGAATTCGTATATGAAAGAAATTTATTAAAACTAATTCAAGCAATTTAGTATATAATTATAAAATCTCCAAAAGTTATTTAAAGATTAATTAATAACATTATAAAACTCTGGGGTGTTACAGTACAAAAGAGAGAGATCGGATAAAGAAGAGAGAAATCTATAAAGAGGCCAAATGGGCAGCAAAGAAAGCAGTAACTGAGGAAAAATTTCTAACCCATGAAGACTTTTATAAAAAGTTAGATACAAAAGAGGGAGATAAGCATATTTTCAAGCTTGTAAAGGCCAGGTCTAGAAGGGACCAAGACATTGAGACAATTAGGTGTATCAAGGATGAGGATGGTAAACATCTATTGAGACAAGATGACATCAAAACAAGGTGGTACAAGTACTTCTTCCATTTCCTAAATGAGACTAGAGGACCTTAGTAGGCGAGAGGAACTTCTTTCCTACACCAAAAGCCAACACGAATATGGATCAAGTAGAGGCCTAACCACAAATGAATTCAAAAAGGCGCTCAGAGATATGGTGCAAGCCAAGGCAGTCGGACCAAACAACATTTCGATTGAGGTATGGAGGTGTCTAGGAGAGGAAGACATCCAATTGCTAAGAAGCCTCTTCAATGTTATATGGAGGACATATAGGATGCCCAAAGTATTAAGGAGCAGTACACTAATCCCAATATATAAAAATAAAGGTGATGCACAAGTATGTGGGAATTATAGAGGGATTAAACTTCTTACTCATACAATGAAATTATGGGAAAGAGTGATTGAGAAGAGAGTCAGAGAAGAGGTGGCTATTAGGGAAAATCAATTTGGTTTCATGCCAGGGAGATCAACCACTGAGGTTATACATGTGTTAAGAACATTGATGGAAAAATATAGGGAACGGAAGAAGGATCTGCATATGGTGTTTATAGATTTAGAGAAGGCCTATGATAACATACCACGACATATCATCTGAGATAGTTTAGAGGCTAAGGGAGTCTCGCGGAGCCATATTGAAGCAATGCGAGATATGTACAATGGAGCATCAATTAATCTACAGACTCCCGTTGGGATAACAAAATCATTCTCAGTTGGAGTTGGTTTACATCAGGGATTGACTTTATGCCCATTCCTTATTGCGATAATCGTAGATGAGCTCTCAAAGTAATCTGGAAAACTGTGCCGTTATGAATTTTATTTGCAGACGATATAACGTTGGTTGCAGAAACTAGTGAAGAGGTCAATGCTAAATTAGAAGAATGGAGGGCAGTTTTAAAAGGCAAAGGTTTGCATATAAGCCGTACAAAAAACAGAATATTTGAGATGCAATTTTAGTGGTAAGTAGCAACATGATGACCTAGAGGTGGTCATTGGACAAGATGTGGTTGCAGAGTGTTGGCCCGTTAAGAAGATGCATGAAGAAAAGATGGAAGTAGCAGAGATGCGGATACTGAGGTGGTTGTGCGGTAACACAAAAATGGATAGAATAAAGAACTAGAAGTTTAGAGAGTAACTAGGTGTTGCCCCTTTATCTGCTAAAATGCGTGAGAATAAGCTAAGGTGGTTCGGCCATGTGCAAAAAAAGACAGGTGTCTCCCCCGTTAGAAGAATAGAGAGCATCATAGTAGAGGGTAAGAGAAGTCGAGGAAGGCATAAGAAAAAATGGGTAGAAAAAATTAAGAACGACTTGAGTGAGATGCACCTCTCCGCGGAAGGGATATGAGTAGTTGGAGACGCCAAATCCATGTTAAGGACCGCTAATTAGCTCGTTTTCTTTCCCTCTTCTCTTTTTAGTGTATCTTCTCCTTTTTTGTTTTCTTTATCTAGTTGCGTTTCTTGTAGTCTCTGGTTTTCTCTTTTTAGATAACATCGTTAGACGTCACTCATTTCCTCTATTGCAGGGCTCTTTTCCTTTTGGGGTAACTATATACCATTTTTCTCTAATCTTCCCTTAAAGTGAGTACGGATATGGAATGTTTGTCACCTTTACCTAACCCAGACCTTGCCTTTGAGCGGGATATTGGGTTTGATGATGATGATGATGATCTTTATATAATTCGAAATTTACGGTTTTGTTTGTCATCAAGTTTATGGTTTTATTTTTTATCATCTTCTATTATTTAAGGTATTATTGCTTTCAAATCTGTTTAATTATGTTTATTGTTGTTAGGTTTGTTTATTAATTGAATTTACTTGTCTCTATGCATTCCATTATTGAGTAGTCTTCTTACTAAGTTAGAGTGATGGACCATACAAAAAATAATTGGATTGATGAATTAATGTATTATTTTTTATTTATTAGATTGATTAGATTAATTGGTTGATTGACCCATGAAGTTAAATTCTTTGTTGATCTTTTATCAAGATGCAGGAGCCGTGATTGATGTTCAAGTTTTTCTTAATGAATTAAGTAAAAACCTTGCTAATTATTAATTTAGATGCGGGAGCTGTGATTATAATTAATCTGGACTTATCAATTGTTTATCAATCTAAATTATCTTTTAATTGAACGTCCATCATGAATTCCCGTGCAGTAGTGGGAATTCCCGAAGCCTTAGTCTTTTATTATCTTGAATTTTATCCTTTTTAGTCGTGGTATTTCTCACTTATCATATATCTTTTGTTACCAATCATGATTAATAAAGTTTGACAAAACCCATAATTAGTTCTGCTTCCTTGTGTTCGACTCGAGAGCTACCATGTACACCGTTTAGTTGCGGTAAAATAACATCACCTATCATGTTTCTGGCGCCTTTGCCGAGGAGGCATAATTAATTTTTATTACATTCTTTTAATTAAGTCTTTATTTTCCCCACCTCTTTTCTTGTTTTATGCTTGGTTTGCTTCTTTTTGTAGATACACATGAGGTCCTCTTCACTCGGGCCTCTTGATTTCCTTAAGTGTGACCTTGAGGTAGAAGTAACCGTGTGTAGACTAAATGAGGAAAGCAGAAGGAGAGAACAAGAAGAGTGTATTAGATAAAAACCCGAGCCACCAACAATGGCTCAACGGTTTGGTGACATGGGAGACCCTCTCGAATACACTCTTCAACATCCTGTATCGTCAAGCCTATTATAAAAGCTGATAATATTGAGATAAAGACACAATTAATCCAGCTTGATGAAATCAATTAGTTCGAAGCGGACACATCTAAAGCCCCCACGACCATCTCTTTGATTTTTGGAAAAATGTGATACCGTCTCTACGAGCTCAGTGATACCCAATGCAATCAAGATGAGATATATTGTTCCCTTTTAGTATAAAGGATAAAGCTAAAGTTTGGTTTAAGTGAGAATCGCCAAACAATTATGTCTTATGGGAAGCTCTAGCTACTAATTTCTTAATAAAGTTACCTCGTAAGACATCACATCTTCGGAATCAAATTCAAACATTCATGCAACTATCATTTGAATCATATTACGAGGTGTGGGAAAGGTTCAAGGATCTCCAACGTCAATGTCCTCATCATGGGATACCTGGTTGTCTTCTAGTGCAATACTTTTATAGCGGTCTTTTTGATGAGAACAAATCCCACATTAAAGCAACTTGTGGTGGAGATATGAGTTCAAACACCGATGAGCAACTACTCAAGCTATTTAAGACAATAGCTTAATATGTAGCTTAATGGGTGATGACTGATCAGCACCACCCAAATCACGTGCCAACCCCGACATCATTGGTGCACTTACTCAACAGATCATTATGCTTCTAAGATTGATAAGCTTTCTGCTAACTCTTTTACTTTTGCTCTTGCCTCCAACATGGTCCAATTTTTTTATATGTGTGGGTGTAATGGGCATGTGTTTGCAATAAGTTCAATGGTTGCTCTAAATCTTGAAGAGAGTAATGCTTTTACAAGAATTAATTTAATCTGAACTCCAGACATCCTAACCTCCCATATAGGAACACCAATGTATTAAACCCGGAACTTGTACCAAAATCACAATACCAAAATCCACCTAGCATCATGAAAATACCACCACAATACCCATCACATACTTATCGGGCCCTAATGCAACAACAACAACACGAAGCTCTTCCTTAGAAATCTTCCTTGGAGCTAATGATGGAAACATTACATGCTAAGTAATCACAAGCTAATGCAGATTTGAGGGGTACTATCTCTAGGTTTGAATCTGACAACAAGATTATAGAAACTTAGACGAATTAAATTTCACAACAACCAGTCACGCGACAACCCAATCAGTTTTCTAATCAACCCGAATCACATAATCTACCGAAACAAGTGAATACCGTTGTTACTAGAAGTATTAAGGTGTTAGAGGATGCTCCATCAAGTATGGTTCTTTCACAAGAAACTGAGGATGAAGAGACCCTACCCCAACTTGCTAATGATCCAATTCCACCAACCCCTTTACCTTATAATCCACCTGTACCTTTTCCCCAAAGGTTCGCTAAGGTAAGGTTGGAGAAAAGGTGTGGGAAGTTCCTACAGCTGGTGAGAGATTACAGTTGAAGATCCCCTTCCTTCAAGTAGTGACATATTGATTCTTGAAGGATCTCACTACTAATTGCAACAAAGTTAAAGGAGTTCTGAACTTTTCTGAACAATGCGGCATGCTCTTAAAGAAACTTCCCCGAAAGCTTGATGATCCAGGTAGCTTTTTATCCCTATCTCTATTAGTAGGTTATCTATTGATAACGCTTTAGGTAACTTGGGGACTTGTATTAGCCTTATGCCTCTCTCTGTGTACAAAAAGGTACCGAATATGGGAAGCCTAATCCAAACTAGCATAACCCTACATTTAATCGATCTTAGGCCTCGTAAAGGTATTTCAAAGGATGTTCCAGTTTTATAGAAAATCTAGTATTCCCATGTGATTTTGTTGTCATGGACATGCCCGAAGATACCCACGCTCCTATCATATTGGGTAGAGCTTGTCTTGCCACTACTAGAGTTGTTTTTGATGTGAAGAGAGGGAAGCTAACTTTAGACGTCGGTGTGGAAAAGGTGTTCTTTGAGCTCCAAAAAGTGATGGCAAGTACCTCCACTGAAATATATAAATCAGTTCATGAGCTTAAAGAATGGCCTTTCGAAGTAGGAGATCATGTTGTTTGTACCAAGGAGAAACAAAATGGTAACCAGTTAAGTTCGAAGGTAGAAACAATGTTAATGTGTTTAGAAGGGCCTACAAGGGCTCTATTGGTATCTCTTGATGTTAATTTGGTGATTTGCGTCGGGCTTACGACGATTAACATAGCGCTTTAGGAGCTAACCTGTTTCATTTAAGTTTTTCATTTCTCATTTCCTATTTTCATAGTTTTTGTCTTTTAGACTAGATTTCTATTTTAGTTTTTAGATTTCGCAGTCTTGGTGTAAATATTTTATCTTGGTCTTTTTGTGAGATGATTTGCAGGTAGTTGAGAGGAAGAAGGTAGAACCGAATGCCAAAAGCTGTAATCAATGTTCATTAGGTATATTTCCTCCTTTTCTCTTCTAATCTTTTCACTTCTAGCTCCACAAAACTCTGTCGCCTTTCCCCACTCTAGCCATCATTACCTTAAATTCTAGTACATTCTTTACTAGCAACATGAAACTCAATTGCATACTTCATCAACTACACAAGCATAAACTTCTTCATTCCTATTTCATTTGTTGCTTTCAAACCGCGAGATTTGAAAGCTTTGGGCTATTCTATGTTGGACGGTTTGCGTTGATGAGTACATATGTTATATTTGCATACTTCTTCAATGTTCATTAGGTATGTTGTGTTTGATTATTACTTGAGGGTAATTGGGGAGGTGTGAGTGTTGTTTGTTGATTGATAGCATTCTGTTTTTCTTTGTACCCCTTGCTTTTCTTAGGCTTGGGGTATTTGAAGGAGATTGGATTAATCTAAGGAGTGAAACCTTTTTAGTTGATGTCATATCACCCTTTGCTACCTAGAGGAGTTGGAGATCTTTTGTGCAACTTATCATCGTTGGTTCTTTCATACATTGAGGACAATGTTCATCTTAGGCATAGAGGAGGGAAATGTCACCATTTCTATGTGCATCCTTGTTGGACAGTTAAAGTATATAAAGATTTAGATTATATATACTATATAGCAAGTAAAGTAGTGGGACAATATGCAATATATAGCAAGTCCAAAATATGCTTAATAAATAGAAATGCAAATTAGAAGACAGTGGGAAAGCTGCGACTCGTCGACTATAATCGACGATTTGTCGCTTGTTGAAAACCAGGGTCTCAAAATGAGACAGAGCCCAAGGTCGATTCGGCATTTGTCTGAAAGTTGAGTCAGCTTTATTGACGCCTACTCGTTGCCAGGCTGCGGCGACATGGTGCTTGTCCCCTGTCTTGTTTTGGCGGTTTTGTTAGTTTATTTCCTTACAATTGTTTGTTATCAATCATCATTAATGTATGATTAACTATTGCTGGTGGTTAATAATGATGAATCATTATATTGATTCATTGATAAGTTTTGGTAAATCAACCTTTTAGTTCATAGACTTTTGATGAAACACACTTGGTTCATAAGAAGTCATTGTTTGACATTTTACTCTATAAATATAGGGAGTGTGCAATGGACATTCCACTCATCATTCTTAAATTCCTTCTCTAAATTTACCTATGAACATACATTGTTCATGCTTTTGTTTTGCATGTTGTGTGTAAACAGAATTATAAACTCTTTATACATTACATTACAAGAAAATTAGTTTTTAGCAACAAGCTTTGGCAACGACTTAAAAAAAGTCATTGCAAAAAATAACGGTTGTTGCAAAATATCAATTTTGTTACTAATTTATCGTTGCCATATCTGAAATTTTGTTTCCCTCCACCAAAAATGAGCGCGGGCTTTGAAATAATTAATATTTATTTTTTAAAACGATACTAATAGTTGCTATAAAGTGTTATTAGGTTTCGCAACAACACAAGTCGTTGCAAACAATTATTTTATGTATTGCAACAACAATGGCATTGCCAAATATATAAGATATATTTTAATAGAATGTGAAAACACACTAAACCTAATTTCATTTCACACGACTCATCACCTTCTTGGACATGACCTGTCGTTCACTGCGATTCACTTTCACATCCATGAGTGTCATCGTCTCTTCTTGAACATCACCGGCTCGCCGCCTTTTCTTAAACATTGTCGGCTCTCTTCCTCTTTGTGTAGTTCGGTTTTCCTCCACCGTCATCCACCACACATTCCACTTTAGTTCCCCTCTACCTTCAGTTCACCAGCTCGCCACCTCTTTTCAAGGTAAATTTTAACCTAATTTTAGTGAAAGTTTGGGTTTTAGTGATTTATATTAGTGCTAGGATTGATATTTTAGTTATTGATATTAGTGTTGGAATGATATTTTAACCTAACTTTTAACCTAATTGTAATCAATAGTTGATATTTCAGTGATTGATATAGTGTTAGGTTTGAAATTGTGATTAATATTAGTGTTGGGTTTTAGTGATTGAAATTATAATCAATGATTGATATTTTAGTGATTGATATATATATATATATATATATATATATATATATATATATATATATATATATATATATATATATATATATATATATATATATATATATATATATATATATATATATATATATTTGAAAACTAGGAAAATTATATAAGATGAGAAACACCTTACACACCAAAAGGGGTCTACACCTTACACACCAACGCCTACAAAAAAAGGAACCCACCAATGCACCAACTAAAAACACCTATACAAACGAATAGCCTACAAATACAGAACTTAACGTAGGAAAGTAAGCAAAACACCATACGGAAATACTAAGCCCAACGATGTGCATGAGACGCAGGAGGTCTATGATAGACAACATCAATATTATTAGTAAAAATATGCGAGGGGTAGTCGACATAACCCAACAACTTCTTTGCCCATAATTCGATCCTTAGTTTCAGATTAAAAACAAAATTATGGATATCCGTTGTACGAGATTCAAATTTTACTTTATTCCTTTCGTACCAAAGTGACCAAATCACACAACCAAAAATAAGCAACCACAGTTTCTTACAACCACGAGCCTTTCCTAGTCCAACCCATGCATCGGAAAACAAATCGCACCGATTTTGAAGGACACCTTTGATTCCCCACCAATGTAACATTTCCATCCACACTCCCCAGGAGAAGCTACAGGTGAACAGAACATGGGAGTTTGATTCAACCTCTAAGCAGCAAAAGGGGCAAATAGCATGTTGCAAGTCGACAATCCCTTTGTCAAGAAGAATATCACCTGTTTTGAGTTTCTCCAAGTTCGCCAGCCAAAATGTTAACTGAGCTCTTGGCGGGATAGGACAGAGCCATATGGACTAAGAGGGCTGCATAGGGAGGATCGGCCTAGAAGACGCGTACACCTTTTCAACAATGTTCTTTATGGGATAGGAACAGTTACTAGAACCTCGCTAAGAAATACCATCAAAACAATCTCTTCGGGGTGTAATGCTAGCCAAGCAGTTACCCAATCTTATACTATCCTCAATCTCCCAGTCATAGAGCGTTCTTCGCCATCTAAGAGTCCAAGACCAACTATCCTCGTTCCAAAAACCCATCTGATAAATAAAACAGTTTTGCTGAAGTGATAGTGAAAACAGACGAGGAAATGCACTAATGAGAGGTCCACCCTCGCACCATTTATCCTGCCAAAATCGAGTTGAGTTACCACTCTCAACTGAAATGAACATCCCATCTTCCACAATCGATCTGATTTTAGATGTATCAGAATCGTTACTCATCATTTGCCCCCAAAAGCCATCTTTGACCCTACAAAAAGCATCCGCAGAGGCTTTAAGCCCTTTGATATTATAAACAGAAATAAGAATCCTTTTCCAAAGTGTATCATCAGCATCAGAGAAACGCCACAACCATTTAAACAACAGGATCAGGTTCTTATACATGATATTTCCAACGCCGAGCCCTCCCAAATTCTTTGGAAGTTCAATCGAAGACCATTTGATTATGGGGATTGACATTTTACCACTGCTTGATTCGCCCCAAAATAATCTTCTTTGAAGCTTTACAATCTTCTGTGCAATAGTCTTTGGCATCTTAAACATGCTCATATAGTAAACGGGTAAGCTTTTAAGCACACTTTTAATGAGGGTTAGCCTACCAGCACGGGAAAGGACCCTAGCTTTCCATGAGGATAGTTTATTCTGAATTTTTTCCAAAACAGGTTTCCATGCCGAACACCTGTTCATATATTCACCAAGAGGGAAGCCTAAATATTTGAAAGGACACTTTGAGTGAGTACATCCCATACTCTGAGCAAGTGTAGAAGCCCAAGCTAGATCACCAGAGTTCCAAGAAATGAAACATGATTTGCTATAATTCAATCTCAACCCTGACATAATAGCAAAGACATCTAGGATTCTGAAGTAATTTGTGATTCCTACCTCATCACGTGGGACAAAGATCAATGTATCATCAACAAATTGAAGAATATTCAAACGTACCTAATTCTTCCCAATCTGGACAGCAAAGTCTTTTCCCCTATTAAGAAGACACACCAGTACTTCTGTAGCAAGGATGAAAGGTAGGGAGATAATGGATCACCTTGTTTTAAGCCCTTTTTCATCTTGAACGGTTTTAGTGGGGAGCCATTGAGAAGAATAGACATCGATGCTGAGCTCACACAGTTCATTATTCAGTTAATCCATTTACTACCGAAACCCAATTTGACTAAGGCCTGTCGGAGGAAGGACTAGTTGACAGAATCATAGGCCTTATAAAAGTCAAGCTTTAACAGGGCACTAGGGATTTTCCTTTTTTTCAACCATCTAAGAGACTCATTTGCAATCAACACACCGTCGAGGATCTACCTACCCATAACGAAAGCACTTTGAGATTCATCAATGAGAGGAGTTATCACCTGTTTGAGACGGAAGGAGAGAATCTTGGAAATGATCTTGTAAAGGGCACCCACCATGCTAATGGGTCTGTAATCATCAATGGATTGTGGAGCTCTAATTTTCGGTATCAAAGAAACCCAAGTGATGTTTATCTCTCTAGAAGAGTTACCTGAGATGAAAAACTCCAAAACAAACTCATAAATATCATTCTGCATCAAATCCCACATTTCTCTGATGAATTTGAAGTTGTAGCCATCGTAACCAGGGGCCTTATCAATACCACTAGCCCAAACAGCTACTTTCACTTCTTCTCTCGATGGGGGGGCTTCCAAAAAATTATTTTGATCATCAGATAGCAGCGGGTGGTCACCCAACTCGAAATCAAACACCGGGACCTGCTCTTGAGTGAATTTCGAGGCAAAATAATCTCTAACTTTCACCTTGAGGCTATTTACTCCCTCAACCAAGGAGCCATCAATCTCCATTTGGACAATTTCATTTCTCTTACGTCTGAATAAGGTGGAGGTATGGAAGAACTTTGTATTACGATCTTTCAAGCTGATACCATTGGATCTCGCCTTTTGTCTCCAAATTCTATCTCTGCTCATAAGCCAAGACTGCAGGAGATTTTGAGCAGCATTCAGTCTAGCTATCTCCATATCATTAAGACACCTCACGTCACTTATAAGTTCGAGTTCATGAATAGTGGCTTCCAGGTCACTGATTTTCTTCTCCAGCTGATCGATGTTTCTTTTGCCCCACTCTCTAAGAGGTCCTTTGAGAACCTTAAACTTTGAATAAAGGGGAAGGTGCGGGAGGTTTTGCCATTCACTACCAACGAATTTTTTGAACTCCGGGTTCAAGAACCATGCATCGAAGCATCTAAAGGGTTTAGGACCCCGATTCAGCTTAGCGTCCGAGGAAAGAACAAGAGGGTTGTGATCCGAACCACCTTTATTAAGACCCCTCTAGATAAGATTCGGAAACTTTAGTAACCAATCGTTACAGCAAAGACTCCTATCAAGCCTACTTTTAGAATCATTTCTTCTCCAAGTAAACCTAAGACCATGGAGAGGAATGTCGATCAAACCCAAATCTTGAATCCAATCGACAAGTCCCTCATACTCAAATCGCATCTAAAGGTACCATATCGTTCATCCGGATGCAAAATAACATTGAAATCACCCAACAGTAACACCGGTCTATTGATGGATATAATGATGTCTTTGATTTCTTGAAACACACCCAACCTTTCAACCCTATCAGAAGGAACATAAATAATACCCAAACAACAATCAAAATTTAATTTTCTAAGATTCCCTTCCAATATGGTCCAATACACCACCACATGTTTATGAGAGACATTTAAGATTCCTGGATCCCAAGCACAAACAATACCTCCAGCATAAGTTTCGCTAGCGAAGGATTCATACAATTCAAACTCATCGTTACCCCATAAGTATCTCATCCTATTTTTCAAAGAGATTCGATGTTTAGTCTCCACAAGGCCCAAGAATCCAATGTTATTATTCCTAACTAGCTTTCTAATGGACATACTCTTTCCCCTTTTCCCAATCCCCGTATATTCCAAAACAAACAATTCATAATAAGGAAAGAAAACACACCAAATACACCAGAGTCTTACCCCGATCAAGGTGTAGTCGAATCCATTAAGAGGAGCCTCTTCGCCTTTCTAATGTTCGCAATAATCGCTTGCTCATCGTTAGAGGTAATCCCAAGGAGTTTAGCTGTGTTCCAAGTATTATGGGCCTCCACCATGCTCTTTGGAGTGGGTTGTTCTT
Source organism: Amaranthus cruentus (assembly GCA_019425755.1). Classification (NCBI taxonomy): domain Eukaryota; kingdom Viridiplantae; phylum Streptophyta; class Magnoliopsida; order Caryophyllales; family Amaranthaceae; genus Amaranthus; species Amaranthus cruentus. Next base: position 16,281,247 of record CM033454.1, read on the forward strand.
TTAAGTTGGGGGTTTGTGAGGGACAACAGTTTCTTTTTCGGCCTACCTCGCGGTCTTTTTGTGGAAGCCCCCACCATCGAATCCGACAAAACCTTATTAATGAAAACAGTGCACGGGTTCATCCCATTAAGTGTTAGATTTCCATCCTCCAAAGGATCCAAAAGAATACAATTTTTAATTCTGTTGTCAAAAGGAAAGGGGCAGAAACAACACGGTTTATCAAAGGTAGTGACACCACGGCATTCGATTCAATTGAAGCAATAGGGTCAAAATTTTCCACATCCCCAGCCGGTTTAAGATTCCCCACCAAATCAGAAATAAGGGGGTCAATGAAGTCCCTATTTTCTTTCACCATATCATCAATATGGATATGCTCATAATCCAGCCTTAATGTGTCTTCAAATACCTGTGCAGCAGCCCCTCCCTTTCCCTGTACTTCAAAGGTGGCAGCCCCATCCCTAGCAACATTCACCGCAGCAGAATCAGGCCGTGCTACCTGATGATGCAGCAGCTCTTGTTCCACCATATCAGCGTTATCAACCTCAACAGAATTCTCACCCGATATAACTTCCAGAGATTCACTCACGTATTGAATATTTGATGATCCTTCCCCATTCACGGCATGCGGGATTCACATTTCCACCACAAGCATTTACACACAAGCCACATTCTTTAACCCAAACATCACAACAACCATTCTCAAACAGGATTCTAACCCGAGCGTCAACTTTATTTTGTGCCTTCGTTCTATTGAGCAACCTAGCATATGTAAGGCTACTAATACCATGGTTATCATATTTTATAGATAGCACCGGTCCCCATTGTTCACCAATTCTCTTCACATTTTCCACACTCCAACACTTGGGATGCAGGCCGTAACATTCTAGCCAAACTAACCTATCCCCAAAGCACTCCCCTTCTGACCATCATCTTACGTCTTCAAATAATCTCCGAAACGCACTATCATCTTTTAGAGCTTCTACCACCTCATTTTCAGAATCAAAAGTAAATAAAAGCTTAGTTGGGGATAGAGAAAACATACCCTTGAATGGAGTATTCATATTGGAGACCTTCGATGCAAGCTGAGACAAGTCAATCACCTCTGTATTCTCTACAATTATGCCTTGCTCAAGGTTCTTTTTCACCTCCACATTCTCAGCAACATTTAAGGTAAACAACACTGGTATGACGTTTTCCACCGGTACCAACTTCGGAGCTGTACGTTGTTTACCCAAGAGAACTTTGGCGTAATTTCTCCCGTCTCTAAATGCTGGGTTTCTGATTTCGTTGGGTTTTCTGGTGTTTGGACCACCTGAAGTGTGCTTTTGAACGAAAGGTCGACCCCCTTTTTGGTACTTTGCCCTTGAGACTCTCAATTTCATCCCCCACACCGGAAAGCCATTAAGGTTTTTAATTGCTTTAACAGCTTCTGCACCATGCCTGAACCGAACAAAACCGAAGCCATCTTCCCTTCCCATTCTTCTCTTTCTAGAAATAAAAACATCTTCTACTGTACCCTCCTTCTCGAACACTCTTCGCAGATCTTTTAGAGAAACAAAGTGATGAATATAGTCAACAAAAACAGTAAAAAAACCGCCAAGAGGATGACCACCCTGTGAGAGGGGGGGCTCCCGAGGTCCGCACCTCCACGGGAGACGGGAGAGCCCTCGATTACCCAGCCGCCGCTCAAAAAGTGGTCGTTGAATAGGCCTATTCCGTTTAAAAATTTGAAAAACTGTTGTGACGTTTCGAGGACCAGCAGCGTAGCCATGATCATTTCTCCTCTTTCTCCCTCTAAACATCTTTCTAGCCTTTAAAACGTACCAAAATAAAAAAAATCAACTAAGGTCAAAACGACCGCCGTCGAGCAAGAAACCCACTAAGAAACGCTACTCCAAAACACCCAAACCAAACTCCCATCACCTAAGGATAATTGAGACAAACACCGAATACCAACCCAGGAAAGAAAACCCCACCTTTCAACCGAAATGTAAGAATCATGGGGCCCACCGTGACAACCACTCAGAGAAACCCTTCGACACCATAATCTCACCACCAAAAGCAAAGAAACTCCACCAAGAAACCCCACCGCCAGAAGCGCCCAGAACACCAAATGGAGACTTCGAAAGCACCAAGAACAACCAGCTAGGCCGCCGTCACGAGAGAGACACCTAGACCCCACATTACCCTGTCACACCAGACCCGCAGCCTCACGGCAACCCTAAAACACAATCCCAAACCCACCCACCTCAGACCACCGTCTAAAGAACACCACAGCCGCCTTCAAAAAACCACCCAGAACCCACAAAGAGAAGCCTAGAACCCAGAAGAGAACAAAAACGAACCGTCATTCACCCACCATATCCGTCGAACAAACGTCTCCCTAAGCCCACCACCAGCAACGTAGAAAACTCCCAATACCAAGTCAAAAACTCCAAATCTGAGTCCCAACACCAGAACACCTATATCCTCCAAACAAATGAACCCACCGTCAAAACCACCTCGGTAAACCCTTCAAAAGACTCCCCTTTGAAACAGGAAGGCGAGCAGCCACCAATGCCAGACTAAATAACACCAAACGACCAGAGATATGCACAAGCCATTCACCCACCATATCTGTCGAACAAACGACTCCACCCACCAAGCCCTTCGATTTATCCGCCTCCACACACCATCCCTAAAACCTTCAACCCAAAGCCTATCACCCAGATCCATGAAGATAAACCCCAAAAAATCAGCACCCAGAGTCTAAAAGCATTTTCTTCAAACTCCATAACACAGAACAACTTCGAAAACTCCAATCTGTAACTCCCAGACTTCGAAAACACCAGAACGATAGCCCTGCACTTC
>CM033454.1:16289096-16306596 GCA_019425755.1 Amaranthus cruentus
AAACCCTAAATTTCAAAAATCATAGTAAAGAAATAAAACGAACCTTAAAATAATCTAGGGTTTGAGAAACTTATTTAATTGTACGGAGTAACATGGCTTGAAAATGGTAAAACTGAGAAAATCTTACTAATAAAGAAACAAAACTATGCTTCATTTCAAACCTGAAGAGCAAAGAATGATGAAGATGGCACAAAAAAGACAACAATTTCATCTGTTCTTCGAACAAATATTCTGAAAATTGAGAGGGGAGGAGATTGATGCAGATTGTCAACAATTAAAAAGAAAACACAACTGAGATTTCATTTAGAGAACTTATGAATCAAGATTGAAAAAGAAAATCAAGCAAAGGTAAAAATAATGAGTAAACCCAAGAAGAGAGAGAAAAAGTAGAAGAAAGGCTGAATGAATGCATTTGTGACATGAACCAGTTAATTTCTTAAAGAATTATAAAAACCAGATTAAAGCACACTGAATCGCGTGCATAATAGGAGAAAATGCAGTAGTGAAATCCAACCGTTCATGAAGAAGATCAACGCGTCAGATTCCTTCTCATCCTTCTCATTTTGAGACCCCTACTCATTTAGAGCTTCCCAAATAGGTACAGATAGCAAGTCATGAGAAGCAATTGGAATCAAGAGTTGCATGAAAAAGTGACAATCATGGCTTTTCATCTTGAATATTGAATGTTTGGTTATGCCAGTGTTCCTTGCCAGTTCGGACACATAATCATCTAGAAACCGTGATGTCTTGAGCCACTCAAGTAGAGCATAAATTGGTCTATCATCAAGGATACATGATGCCATTGGGATTTTGTTCCCCACTAGATTCAATGCACTTCTAATTCCATGGTCTCAAAAGTCTCTACGTGCAGCAATATGATCCTTGGTTCCCTTTTCAACATGCATCACTGTATTAAATATATTATCGAAAAAGTTCTTTTTAATGTGCATCACATTAAAATAATGTCTGCTCATATTAGTTTTCCAGGACGGTAAGTCCCAAAACATACTTTTCTTTTTCCACCCTCCAGTCTACTGACCATAATAATCGTTATATTAGCGTGCACCATCCTCATAGACTTTCTTCATCCCATGCATACTTGTTAAGCTCTACAAGTAAATCAACATCGGTGCGAGTAATGGGGCATGATCCTCCTCTTGAACTCTCTCTATGAAATTAACCATATCCCTTCTGAACGGATGACGATCAAATAAAAGCATTTAATGAAAGTTAAACCAACACATCTTTCTACTATTTCTCAGATAAAAAGCCTTTGAATTAGACATGCAATGAGGACATGCATTTTTACCGTGAGTACTCCATCCAGATAACATCGAATATGCCGGAAAGTCACTGATTTTCCATATTAATGACACTCGAAGACAAAAGTATTGTCATGTGTACACATCATAGGTCAAGATGTCGTCGTTCCACAACATCTTAAGTTCTTTAATCAAAGGTTGCAGGTATGTCGATGTTCTACTTTGGATTGTTAGGGCCCAGCGCAATGATTGTCAAGAACATGTATGGTGTCTTCAGGCGCATCCCTTGAGGCAAATTTAAGGTGTTAGAATAACTGGCCACGATGATCATCCTTGACCCACCTTGTTTCCAAAATGTATGATAGCGTCTGACATTCGCAGTACGACCATAATAGATCATACACCCATTAATGCAACAACCAATCCTCTCTGATGGCTACCCAAGCCCCGTTAATTTCTTATTTGTGTCGTAAAAACTAGATATCATTAAGTTAGGTTGGGGTAAAGCCTCTCACAACATAATGCACATATTTTCGTACATCCTCTCTGAACAACAATAGTGTGTCTTTAGATTCGTCATTCTCCTTATAATCTAGGAGTAACTTTTGCACACATCATACAATGAATTGTTTGCAGCACTTAGCATTTCGAAACTTTTTCAACCTTCGGATTCGACTCTTCAGGTATTCAATCATCAAGCGAATGTTCCTCCACATTAATGTACTCATTTTGTGGAAAGAAGTTTTGGTACGTGTCCGAAAATCTACTTGTAGCTGCATCATGAACAATAATAACGTAATGTTTTCCTCTGGATTTTGCGTGGGAGAAGGAATATGTACTTTTTGCCAGGACAAACACATAACGGGCGCTGTAACTTGCGCTAGGGGTGATATCGTAATGTTACATTCAGTCGTAATAATATTTCACAAATCTTTTCCGTAACAAATGATCCCTCACATCATTTGGTTTTTTTAAAACAACCTTTTTGCACTTTGCACAAGAACATCTAATTTTTGATGAACAACTTTTTAAAATTCTAAATTTTAAAAATTCTTCTAACCACCTTATGAATTCTATATTAAATGCTCCGTCATCAAATTCTCTTTCATACATTCAATTTCTATTATACAAATAATAACTACCATCATCCGTCATTGCGTAAACCTATATTTAATTTTAAAACACAATCAAATAATTATCATAAGAATATTACATAAAAAAAATAAATTATATATAATAATCATACATGAATGAAGCAAATAATAATCATAAAACATATATAGAATAATCATATATGAATAAATTAATAAAATGAATACAATAAAAAAAAAGTTAGAAACATACTTTTTAAGTTAACAAAATTTTCTCCTTTCACAAATAAATACTTTCTTCAGAGTATTAAATTTTCAAAATATACGACAAAGAAAGAAAGTATTTGTGCTTAATTGGAAATGAACTAAACATTCATCTATATTTATAAGTGAAAATCATCATTATAGCGATAAATTTGACGACAAAAATATCTGAATTTTTTTTCCCACCCATAGATTGTGGTGACAGGTTTAGTAACAAAGATTATTTTATGACTACATTTGCTGTTATTTGCCTTTTCGTGCTTTATGTTTGAAATTGGAGTTGATTCAAACAAGTTTCAAGCTATCCCGGTCCTCAACCATGTCAACCAAGTTTTATGAATACATTATCACATGTATAGACATCACTTTATGGCTCACGAAGATATTTTATGACTATAAAGAGGTTTCGATAATCGCAGATTGAGTTTTCAAGGTTTTTTGAAGTTTTGTACCAAGCCTCGGTGGAGGCTCTCTTGGCATGGGTCGAACTAGTATTGAAGATAGCTCCTGGGCTGTGCTGTTGTTAGTTTTTGGCGAGATTACTAAAAACTCGATCAAAGCTACACTGTTAAAAAAGTCTGGAAGCTTCTGCGTCACATATCGGTCAAAGCTTTATGCAAATTCGGTCGAGTCTACATTTGTACCAGACTACCAACACTAACTGTTTCTTGTGGGTTGCTCTTCGAATCCCACGATTTTTATAGTTTAATTGTTAACTAAGTAGAGGTTAGGATATTCTTTTTTTATTTTTGAGGTTAGGATATTCTTAAATGAAATTAGGCAATTTTATTATTGTTTTTAATTAGTTTAGTGGAAGGGTTTTCAAAGCAAATTTTAAACTTCAATATCTCATAATACACAGAATAAAAATTATAAAAAATACATAATCAAAAAGTATACACTAAGACGAATCTAACTAGATTTCACATGTATATCTTTTATCTTCTAGATACGTGTCAGAAATATTAATCAAATTTCTCTCTCCTTGAAGTGCAATATTTCAAATGGAAAGAACATTGGAGAACTGAGGGAGTTTCAGGTTAGCATTTTTATTTCAGAAGATAGGTGCAGGATATTAGATTAGTTTTAACTTTTTCATTTTCATAATTTCATGCTTTTTCTAAATTATTTTCTTAATTATGTTTTAATCTTTCCTTAATTTTAATTAGTATTTATATGTAATTCTAAATTTATGGTTTTATTTGTCATTAAGTTTATGGTTTTATACTTTATCATCTTCCATTGATACGGTAGTATTGCTTTTAAATCTCTTGTCATTATGTTTATAGTTGTTACTTTTGTTTATTTGTTTAATTTACTTGTGTTAGAAATTGGAGTAAATATCTCAAATATTGTCCACAATATTATCCAAGATCTTCCAGAATATTCATGAGGATTTATTAGGCAACAGAATATTTCTCATATATTTGGTTCCCTTAATCTTAGGGATTTAGCCGTTAAACATTGTAGTATATATACCCATGAAGATTAATGTAATATACACAGAAAATTAATACAAAGAAAAACAATACTCTTATTTGATTTAGCCTTTAAACATGGTATCAGAGCTTTAGGGTGAATCCTGTTTCACCACTCAAAATAAGCATCATCATCTACCTTCTTACCTGTAATGGAGGACGAAAACACCAGCACACAGTTGACTGAACAACCAGTCACCATGACCCAATTGTTGCAATTGCTAGAGCAGTTAAACGCCAACAAAAGTGGTCCAGAAACCAGTAACAACCAACCCATTATCCTAAGTGAGAAGCTCAATCATCAGAATTGCACAAAATGGTCGAAGCTCATGTATTTGGCCATTAGAGGGCGAGGGAGGCTCAATCACATCATTGCCTCTTCACCAGCAACTAATGAACCCGGATATTCAAGATGGTTACAACAAGATTCGAATGTTATCTCATGGATCATTGATAACATCGACTCTCATCTCGTTAACCAATTTCTTGATTATCCTACTGCTAAGGATTTATGGAGAAGGATTGAGTCTCTGTTAAGCAGCGCTCAAGATGGGCTCCAAGTTTATGATCTAACTGTGAGACCCAATACCCTGAAACAAGGAAAAGACACACTTGAAGTGTATTATGGAAAACTCATAACCATCTGGAAAGAGATCGACAGAAGAGTACCAAATCCTATGAGGCACCCAGAGGACATTACTATCTATAATGAGATTACACAAACAAATCGCCTCTATCAATTTCTGGCCGGAATTAACGAAGAGTTTGATAAAGATTGAAGGGATCTCCTTAATAAAGATCCTTTACCTACAGCAGAAGAGGCCTATGCGGCCATCAGAAGGGAGATCTCAAGGAGGAAGATACTTACTGATTACCCATCTCAAGAAACCACCACCAGCATCGGCGGTGGGCTAGCCGCAAAAGGCCGGTCAGGTAAACCATCATACCGGCGGGAGGAGGAGGATGAGTCTCATCTTCATTGCACCCATTGTGGAGGATCTCGACATACCAAAGAAGGCTGCTTCAAAATCATCGGGTACCCGGAGTGGTGGCCGGAAAATCAAGCCCAGAAAAGGAACACCAAAGATATGGGAAGATACACTCCAGATTTGAGAAAGGGAGAAGATAAAAAAAGGGGCAACTCATATTACAGTGCTCGGACAGACTCACGAAAAGGAGAAGGCAAAGGAGATGCAGCGACGGCCATGGCAGGTAGTGAAGAACTAATGAGTTCTTCAAACCCTAAAAAGCAAGAGGAGGGAGGTAAAATTTCACAGCACAGGAGAGTCACGAGGCTCTTGCCTCAATACTCTCAAAATTTTCTTAAAACCCCTCTCCCATTATATAATAAATTCAATGCTCTTGCTTGCTTTAGTAGCCATAGCCCACATGATGATAGTAGCCTTCATAATTGTTCTAGGCCTAATAATGACAAATCTAAAGATGACATGACAATTCACAAAAAGTCCAATAATTCTTGTTTGAATGTGCAACATGGTTCTAAAAAGTTTAATGGGAAATTTGGTTCTAAAAAGTCTAACGTGCAACATGGTTCAAAAATTTTAAATGTAAAATCAGTTTCTAAAAAATCCAATAAAAATGGTGTTAGTTTCAGCCCCACTGGAAAAACGAACAAATGGATCTTCGACTGCGGGGCCACGGATACGATGACTTATGATCCCGGAGATTTATTATCGATTGACACCCCTAATAAAAAATTGGTTCAAACGGCTAACGGTGATCTCGTACGAGTAGAAGGCGCAGGGACTATTTCGATTTTTCCGGAAACACATTTAAAAAATTGCCTCTATATCCCGCAACTATCTCACAAATTACTTTCCGTTAGTGATGTGCAAATTTTATTTAACCGCAAGCGCACGGTGTACGTGTAGTCGCGGGTCGAACACAAGGAAGCTAGGACAAGAAACTTGGTAATTTCAATTGATTATATTGCTTGGGGGATAAAAAGATTGATTGGTTTTGAGCTAATTACTACAAATGCAATAATTAAAATGTGTTTAAACTATATGATGATGAAATCTAGGGTGTCGGAAATCCCCTAAAGTCTTGTATGATCCAATTCTCAATAGTGTCTATGAAATGTCGGATTAATTATGTGATTAAATATGATCTTGTTAATCTCAAACTCTCGCTCTATTGATTAACTATTAGATTTAGACCCTATTAATTCAATTCTCACACGTTAATTTTATTGAACGAATTAATAAGAATTTAACTAAAGTTTACCCTAAAGCAAAGTCGATCCCAATCTCACACGCTAGTTCTATTGAATGGTCCGACAAAGCATATTTAATTTAGGGTTAATTGGCACAATTTAATCACTTTAATCCATAGTTTCATAGACACATTCAAGAATCAATTCATGCTCAACTAATAGGTTCAAACCCTAACCCTAGAAAATGGATCTACTCACTAATCATGGTGAGTGCAATTAAAATAAACCCTAAGATAATATTAGACATGACTAACAATAAATTAAATGACAAAGTAAGAAAATCAATGATTAAAAACCAAATGAAACCACAAATAATTCAAATAACAACAATGAAGAACAAACTACTTTTAAGGAATAACAATTTCTAAGAAAACAATTAAAGTTTGACAAAAAAAGATTAAACTAATACAAAATTGATAAAGAAAGATTAAACTACTAATAAGAAAGACAAGAAATTAAAAGCTTACAAGGAATAAAAATGGTCTCTAATGGAGGAAGATTAAGGAGGAAGGAGGAAGAAGAAAAGGGTTTCAATCTCCCTCCCTCATGCTCCCTCAAGGAGGCTTAGGAGGCTTCCCCTAATGTATTTCTAATTACCTACTAATAAACCCTAAGTTAATTGAAAATAAAGATAAAATAAAATGAATCATATTAAAGTAACTAAAACAGAATGCACGAAAAAAAACAGAAGAAAAAGCCGACTCGGCAGCCACTTCCAGGCCCCGGAAGCCGAGTCGGCGATTTGGGCTGACAGCTTCAGCAAACTTCAAACGTTCGCCATTTCTTGCTCGGTTGTCGGAATCGGACGTATAATATACCGTTGGAAAGCTCTTGAAGTCTACTTTCCAATGCCGCAAACCTTGCATCAATAAAATTTTCCTATCAAAAGTTATGTCCAAAAGAGTAGACATGTATCAAATTTCACCTCAAAACTTTTGCATTAACAACACTTTTCTACTCTTTTGATCTTTTACTCTTCATGGCTTGACAAAATTGATATCTTGAGACGTTCTTTGAGCAATGTATACATGATTAGCATCAAAAATCCACAAAAATGACTCAAAAGCGCATAATTCACCCAACTTCCCATAATTTGACCACGAGATACCAAAGTAGAGTGAAACCGAACGAAATGACCCTAAATCGCCTTCAAAACACCGCAAAGGAGCATAAAAATATAAGCGATTAGTGCAAATAATTGCACTTATCAGTTAGTCAGTTAACCATGGAGATGAATTCCACTGTTTTCATGGACTCTAATTCGTGTGTTGTGCAGGATCTGCGGACAGGGAAGATCATTGGGCATGGTACTGAGAAAGATGGGCTGTATTATGTGGACGAGTTGTCTCAACAAGGCAAAGCATCTTTTGTTCGCGGGTCTATACAACAACAATTATGGGTCTGGCATCGGCGCCTCGGACATCCGTCCCTAGGGTACTTAGAGCACCTTTTTCCTTCTCTTAGTGGTTCAAAAACTGTGTTAGATTGTGAATCATGTATTTTGGCTAAGAGTCACAAACATTCGTACTCATCTAGTCTTAGTCGGGCACAAAAACCTTTTATGTTAGTTCATTCCGATGTTTGGGGACCCGCACCCGATAATGGGACTCATGTTTTTTCATATTATGTCTTGTTTATTGATGACTGCGCTCGCATGAGTTGGATATACTTTGTCAAACATAAATATGAAATATTTGATATTTTTGTTCGTTTTTACAAAATGGTACACACCCAATTCAACCTAACATAAAAATTCTTCGCACCGATAATGGCAAGGAATACGTAAACTCTAAAATGCGAGACTTCTTTGTCAGTCAAGGGCTTATCCATCAGACCACCTGTGTCGATACCCCCCAACAAAATGGGATCGCTGAGAGGAAAAACCGCACGTTACTTGAGATCACACGATCTATCATGATCGAATCCTCCATGCCCATCAAATTTTGGCCCGAAGCCGTCGCCACCGCCAATTACCTTTCCAATTGTCTACCCACAAAAAGCCTACAACACAAAACACCCCTAGACACCCTCAGCACTCATGTTCCCATCCCATCTTACCACTCCCTTCCACCACGGGTTTTTGGGTGTGTCGTTTTTGTTCACCTTGAGAAACGGGTTCGTCACAAACTCCAACCTCGGGCAGTCAAATGTGTCTTTGTGGGTTACGGTGTCAACCAAAAAGGGTATAGATGTTTCGACCCCCTTTCTAATCATATGTACATGACCTTAGATTTTGACTTTGTCGAAGACACCTATTATTACCAGCCCCTTAGATGTCAGGGGGAGAAGCAAAGTGATGACGCTCTAAGGTGGCTTATTCCGGTATCTCCGAGTAGTACAGATCCAAAAGAACAAATGAGCGATGCCAATGTAGATGCTCCTGATCCACATGTGCAGACTGCCCCTCAGCCAGCCCTACCCATGTCCACAGATCTCCAAGGGGAGGTAAGTCATGATTTGATTGATAGTTCTAATGATAGTACTGACTCCTTTGTTTCCATTGAGACTAATGAACCTAATGAGACAGCAGATGAGCAAGTTAAGTATTAGTTGCCCCCCAGAGCTACTAGAGGGATTCCCCCACGACGATATGATCCAGATTTTGAGGCTCAGAGGTCAAAATATCCCATAACACCACCAAATCAGGAAAATATGTTCGAAGCTGCAATGGCCTTTAATACCACTTTATACTCTACAGAGATCCCGAGAAATGTAGAGGAAGCCCTTAAGAGTGAACACTGGAGATCGGGTATGAAGGACGAAATTGATGCTCTCAACAGAAATCGAACATGGGAAAAATGTGTACTCCCAACAGGAAAAAAGGTAGTAGGGTGTAAGTGGGTTTTCACAGTCAAATACAAATCTGACGGCACCATCGAGAGGTATAAGGCAAGACTAGTTGCCAAGGGATACACTCAGACCTACAGGATAGATTATTCCGAGACTTTCTCTCCCGTCGCAAAAATTGATACTATCCGGGTCTTATTTTCAGTAGCAGCCAATAATGACTGGCCGTTACACCAGCTAGATGTAAAAAATGCCTTCCTCCATGGGGAATTGAAAGAGGAAGTGTACATGCAAGCTCCTCCAGGTTTTGCCAAAGGATTCTCCAGAAATGAAGGCTGCAGACTTAAAAGGGCATTATATGGGCTGAAACAATCTCCTCGGGCATGGTTTGGGAGGTTCACGGTAGCAATGAAGAAATTCGGCTACCACCAGAGCCACTCAGATCACACTCTATTTCTCAAGAGAAAAGGAAAGCTGATTACCTGCCTCATCATCTATGTAGACGACATGGTCATCACAGGAAACGACAAAGACGAGATAAACTCACTGAAAAATAAGCTCTCAAAAGAGTTTGAGATGAAGGATCTTGGTAGACTTAAATATTTCCTTGGCATAAAGGTTCTCAGATCAAAATGGGGAATCTTCATCTCTCAGAGAAAGTACATTCTCGACTTATTATGAGAAGTGGGGATGTTGGATTGCAAGCCCGTAGAAACTCCAATGGTGGTAAATCATGGTCTACATACAGAGGAAGAAGGAAAAGCAACGAACCAAGAGCAATACCAAAAACTCGTGGGGAAGCTTATCTACTTATCTCATACTCGACCGGACATTGCTTATGCAGTAGGAGTGGTAAGTAGATTCATGCACCGACCACAGGTTCAGCACATGGAAGCCGTTTTTCGGATCATCAGATATCTCAAAGGGTCATCGGAAAAAGGGATTATGTTTCGAAAAAATGGAAACTTGAGACTACAAGCCTACACTGACACTGATTGGGCGGGAGACAAAGATAGCCGAAAATCAACATCTGGATACTTTACTATGGTAGGAGGGAACTTAGTAACTTGGAAGAGCAAGAAGCAAAAGGTTGTTGCACTATCTAGCGCCGAAGCTGAGTTCCGGGGAATTGCGAAAGGGATTACAGAAATTCTTTGGATAAGAAAATTCTGACTGAGTTAGGTTTCGGTCAACAAAGTAGTTGTCGGTTACACTGCGATAATAAAGCAGCCATCAGCATTTCTGAGAATCCGGTCCAGCATGATCAAACTAAGCACGTCGAAGTTGACAGACACTTCATAAAAGAGAAACTGGAAGCCGAGATAATTAGTCTCCCATTCGTCCGCTCAAAGGATCAACTCGCAGACATTTTGACAAAAGCAGTCGGGACAGAACAGTTTCAAGAGACATTATGCAAGTTGGGTGTCGGAAATCCTACGACCCAACTTGAAGGGGAGTGTTAGAAATTGGAGTAAATATCTCAAATATTGTCCACAATATTATCCAAGATCTTCCAGAATATTCATGAGGATTTATTAGGCAACAGAATATTTCTCATATATTTGGTTCCCTTAATCTTAGGGATTTAGCCGTTAAACATTGTAGTATATATACCCATGAAGATTAATGTAATATACACAGAAAATTAATACAAAGAAATACAATACTCTTATTTGATTTAGCCTTTAAACAGTCTCTGTGCATTATATTGTTGAGTAATCTTCTTACTAACGTATAGGGATGAACCCTATGAAACATGATCGGACTGATGGAGTATTGTTGAGTAAACTTAATGGGTCAATGAACCAATTAATCTAATCAATTTAATAAATACAAAATTTTTTTTGTATTTATTAAATTGATTAGATTAATTGGTTCATTGACCCATTAAGTTAACTTCCTTGTTGCTGTTTTATCAAGATGCGGGAGCTACGATTGTGGTTCAACTTTGTCTTAATGAATTAAGTTAAAACCTTGTTAATTATTGATCGAGAAGCGGGAGTTGCTGCCGTAAAAGTAAATCAATTGTTTATCAATTCAAATTATCCTTTGATTGAACGCCCATCATGCAAGCCTGTGAAGCAGTGAGAATTCCCAAAGCCTTACTCTTTGATTATGTTGAATTTTAATCCTCTTTAGTGATAGTTGTTCTAACGTATCACCTATAATTTGTTACAAATCGTGGTTTCATAGAGTTTATAAACCCATAATTAATCTTGTGTCCTCGTGTTTGACCCGTTAGCGCGCTACTATGTACACCGTGCGCTTGCGGTAAATGAAAATCACCTATCATCTATAAATTTTTAAGACCATTAATATATCAATCAAGACTTATCTTGATTAATTTGTTGATCTTATTTGTCTTTATCATTACCCCTCAAGATGGACGACTAAGAGGGAAAGTCCAATCTTTAAGAATCATAAGTAGCAATGATGAACATGAGCATAGTTGGAGGAGAAACTTTGTTATCGCATGGACTCTTAGGGAGGGTCTAGTGGTAAAGGGTTGGTGGTTTAGTGATAAGGAGCGGAGTTGCTACAAATAATGAAGGAGTTGAAAGTTGAAGGTTACATTGGAGTGTTGTTATGAAAAAAAAGTTGGTTGGATTGGTGCATTAAAATCACCGAAATTTCATTATGAAAGAAATCTAATAGCTTATATTTTTGATTGTTTTCTTTACAATCGTTCAACTTGAATGTTGAGGGTTTCATATGATAATGTTTAAATCGATCAGAATGAAAAATAATGAGGAGTTTAAGAAAAAAGGTACTAAATGTGATTTTAGTATTTTAGGAATGGTTGCTTTAAATGCATAATTTATACTACTTCCATCAAGAAGGGAGATTGGATTATCGAATAATCATTTTAGGTTTGATGACATGGAGTTTAGTAGAAGTCACCTATCAATCCATTATGAGAAGCATGGAAAAAATTTATAAGCTCTCGACCACGTAGAGAGTTTATGAGAGTTTAGAATAGTATTGAAAATTAATGTTGATACTTGATAGTAATTATGAAGATTATATGTAATAAATTACATAAAATAAAAGAGATACTAATAATAAAGATTACATGTATTAAAATTTTCTTTAAATAATTGCAATATAATATGTATATATTCTCAAGGCAATCAATATATCAATCAAGACTTATCTTGATTGATTTGTTAACCTTATTTATCTTTATTACTTTTCTTCTAACATCCTAACAGGTAAAGTAACTTATTGTCATAGATTATTTGGGAAAAAAATAATGAAAAAACAACACCTTCCCATCCTTCACTACCACTCCTCCCCTTTCCTTTCTGACACCAACTCCCTCCCCACTGCCACGAATCTCCTTGTCAATGACCACCGTAGTCATTCCCCATCATTTCATCTAACCTCCTTAACCCTTTAATGGTTTCATCTTTATTTTCTTTCTCCTCATCATTTTTAACTTATAACAACACCACTTCATCTTACCTACCCAACCCTTTAATGATTCTACTAACCTTTTTCTTTAATGGCCAAGGTGGGGGATTGACTCGACCTTGAGGGAAATTATGCAGGGTTTGTTAAATGACCTATTCAACATATTTTAGGTGAGTTTTTATTATTTATTTTCTTTTATATCTTAAATGGCCAATTTAACAGTTTTTAGGTAATTTCAAATATTAATGAAAAACACCACATTTAATTGATATTATTTGTTATTAATCAAAAGTTATGATTATTGTATGAAAATGAAAGAAAGACTGGTAGACAGTTTTTTCTAAATTATATAAAAAAAAGTTTGAAATTTAAGGCTTTTTAAAATGCTAGGGGTGAAGATTGTTTCTTATGAGTTATAGTTAGATGTGTGCATAATAATTCCACTCAATCAAATATATCTGATTTCAAAAATTAGATAATTCAAAATGGATATTGTTTTTTTTAACCATGTACTGAATCTGAAATCCAAATCATAATTTTGTGAAACATAATATCAAGTCTTGATTATTTTTTTTAGATTTAAAAAAAATCTAAAAGGTAAAATTCTTAAAGTAAATTTTATAAGGTTATTGCTTAATGCTAATTAATTTAGGCGTTTAAATATCCATCTATATTGGGAGTAATTGGTGTAAGATCTTATTGGAACATTTTTAGTTGATTAGGTGAATTAGCTGGTTGGATTAGTCAAACAAGCTAAAATAGTGTTTGGTAAAACAACTTATACAAACAACTTATTGGGACCAACAAATTCATTTGAACCTGCTAAAATAAGCAGCGTGTTCCATCGGCAGTAGATGGTTCCTCAATCATAAACAATACCGCCATTCTCACTATCCTAATTTCATTATCTTCAACATCTTGTCTCATCATCTCAACTTCACAAGCCAAATCACAACAATAATTATGACACCAAAACTCCCCCATATCGACAAATAACCACTATAACAATCTTTTCGTCAATCACAACCACTAACCATGATGTAGACCCACCCTTAGCATAAAGAATTATGTGACTCCACTGGATAGGGTACCCCAGTGGGTTTAGTTACTAGAGGTAGGACCATCTGTATATGGTCGCTGTACAGGGGTATGTTCATGCTTTACCATTGGGCGCTGGTATGGCCCGTCATCGCCCTTGGTTGAGGTATTGACATGTGGGTCTTGCAAACCCCAATATAGTGGCTTTAGTCACTTATCTATATATATGCATTTGCAAGTGGGTAAGCTCTTGATTCAAGTGATACCAGGAAGTTATGAAGTCAAAAAGAAGTGACGAAGATAGAAATGACATTGAGAAGTAGGAAGTAATGTTTAGTGGTTATGATTGGCACTTAGAATGTTGTGAAATCACCCTTATATAGTACGATATCTTGTATTGCTACGAATTATGCCTTATTATATTTGATGCTAATTACTAACATGTACGTGTTTGTGTTTATGTTTAATTTTTTGACGACTTTATTGTCCATTATGACACACTGACCTTTTGTCTGATGTCGAGTAGCAGGTATTGGAGCTTCTTTTACATTGCAATGCATTCGGGGAGAGTGATGAAGGCGAAGCATAACCTGTGTTATACCGTTATCTTTTGATTTTTAACTCTTATTTATGTTTTGTAAACTTAGGTTGTATACGTTTTGTTACGAGGCCTTGTGCCCTCCCTTGTATGGTTTTAAAGAGCTAAAACATTTTAAAACGCAAGCGTCGACACCGGAACCATGATCCATGCTTGGCATGTTGATTGGAGAAGCTGACGATGAATTATTCCACTGTGATATAGTTTTGATACGTCGTTGATGCATTTACTTTATTAAATTCTAAATAATTTTTGTTTTTCAACAAAGGCGCACAGTTTTAGGCCAGATGCTATTGAAATTTCCACTCACCTCTTTAAAGTTAATATTTAATCATCATCATCATTCTCAGTGTATCCCACTCATAGACAAACTATGGTTAGGGTTTGGGGAGGGAAGATGGACGACAACTCATACCCATACAGGAGAGTGCGGTCAGAGAGCCCCCGGCTCTAAAGCGTCTTCGAAGGGAGCAGTTCCTGCAACCATCCGATACCCTGCAACTTACACCCACGTTAGCAAAGCATATAGAATCAACTAACTACAGAAAACTCAACATATAAAAATACGTACAAAAAACTAAACAAACGTTAATGGAAAGATATGTGGTAGAGAGCGAATAGGCCAAGAACAGAAACAAACGGTGGTCGAGAAGGACAAGTCTGGTGATCTAAGACGTGGATAAGGCGTCGCCAACTGGCCCTATCCCTGGTCAGGTCCTTAGAGAGGTGGAGTTCGTGTAGGTCACTTTTGATCTGCTCCTCCCACGTTCTCCTGGGTCTTCCCCGACTTCTCTTGCCCTCCACTATGATGCACTCGATCCTTCTTACTGGGGCGTCATGGGTCTTTCTCTGCACATGTCCAAACCATCTCAACCTGTTCTCCCGCATCTTTGCAGAGATAGGTGCGACCCCTAACTTCTCCCTGAACTCCTGGTTTCTTATCCTGTCCATCATAGTTTTACCACACATCCACCTCAACATACACATCTCTGTCACATCCATCCTCTTTTCGAAAACCTTCTTTATAGGCCAACATTTTGTCCCGTACAACAAAGCCGGCCTAATTGCAACGCGATAAAACTTACCCTTCAGTCTATTAGGGAATTTTTTATCACAAAGCACCCCGGTCTGCTCTCCACTTAAGCCATCCCGCCTGTATACGATGAGATACATCTCCATCAATCTCCCCATTACTTTGAATCACCGAGCCTAGATATTTGAATTTGGATGTACATGCAACAACTTCTCCACCTACGGTCACTTCTGGTTCTGCTATCGATTCAGTCCCACTGAAGTTGCATTGCAAGTATTCAGTCTTCGATCGGCTAATGCGCAACCCCTTACCCTCCAAGGCTTCCCTCCATTCTTCCAATTTTCTGTTAACCTCTTCCTTAGTCTCTGCAGCCAAAACAATGTCGTCTGCGAAAAGCATGCACCATGGTACAGTCTCCCAAATGGATTTTGAGATTTCATCCATAATGACCGTAAAAATGAAAGGGCTTTGTGCTGATCCCTGATGTAGGCCTACTCCAATAGTGAAAGTCTCTGTCATACCCACTGGAGTTTGAATGTTAGTCGAAACTCTGTCATACATGTCCTGTATTACCTCAATATACCTCTGTGAAATACCTCTCTTCTTGAGGCTATCCCAAACGATGTTTCGCGGTATACTATCATACGCTTTCTCCAAGTCGATGAACACGAGATGCAGATCCTTCTTTCGCTCCCTATACTTTTCCATCAGTCTCCTCAAACGATGAATCGCCTCGGTGGTTTATCTACCCGGCATGAATCCAAATTGGTTCTCTCTAATCACCGTCTCATGCCCTATTCTTTTCTCTATTACTCTTTCCCACAGTTTCATAGTGTGGCTTAGGAGTTTGATACCTCTATAGTTCCCGCATTCTTGTGCATCGCCCTTGTTCTTTTATTTAAATTCTTTTACTTTTCTTTTTATGTAACGCTTGAATTTCCTTTCGTCCTTCACGATTTTGGTTTCGTTTAAGGGGTCGGAAATTCAAGGGTATTACATACTTGGTAAAGGTGACATCATAAGAATATTACTTCTAATTTGTCCATAACTGTCATTTAACTTCATGATAAACTCTATAAGTCGTTGATCTTGTTGAAGTTTTAAAAAATTTTGGTTCAAATTGCAAGTAAAATGTAACATCCCGAAAAAAAAAACTCGGATCTTTTTGAAAGAGAAGACGACTTTTTAAAGAAGCTAAATATAGTCCGAGTCAACTCAGGATGTTAGAAAGGTAGTTTAAAAACGGATTTGAAACCAAACAAAGCTTACGGATCGAGTTCTATTAGAGTTATTATAAACTACTAGTTATAAAGGAAATCTTAGCAGTGGATAAGATTGTAAAGTCAAGTCTACTTATTACAACTTGAGAACGTAACCGCCTCATACAAACCAAATATTCTTAAAATGTAATTGAAGTTCATATCAAGATTTCTGTACCCTAACGGTTTATTTCTCCAAAGGACAATCTTCACTCCCCAGACCTACAACTTAACTTACTGCTAGTCATTTACCCAGAAAAGAAACAATTTCATTGCAGGATCTTTAAGACCAAAAGTACACGTCAGCAAAACGTCGCATATCATTTAATTAACTACAACAAAAGAAAGATTTAATTACTATTGGTTTCCGAAGTATGATTCGATCACGCTAATAAATTATAATCAGTTTCATGAACATGTTAAATGCCGGAATAAGTTTCTGTTACACTTTAATAGATTATAACTTTCTCAAAAATTTTAGTCGGCCATACTGCTGTACTTTTCCAGCCATACTGTCGGTTCAACTCCAATCTCCATGAGTGAGACAATACACTAGGGGGACCTAACCCCTAAGACAATCTCTACCATAGACACTCGCCTTACTTCGGTGCCTATGGTTAAGTATGCATACCCACGCGGTGGCTCATAATGCCCCCATATACTGCAAGTAATTCTTTCCACCAATTGACGTCATACTACGTTCACTTTAATGTTAGTGAGGTCATACTACCTCTGCTTATCAAAATAATGTATCGAAATTCTTTATTCAGAAAACATAACATCATTCGTACTATATATCCATACTTTACTTTTGTTCACCATTAATATATGGTACATATCACATAATGCAAAACTTTGCTGCGTGTACGTACCTTAGATAAGACAAATCAATCTCAAGCGCACAAATCAATTCCCTGTCACGAATCGACTTCCTACAAAGTTCAATCGTACGCGGGAATAAGCACACATTCACATTTGCTCAAGTCACAATCACAACACGTACATATAACTAACACCAAACCACTATACCACACACATCA
>CM033454.1:16316596-16360755 GCA_019425755.1 Amaranthus cruentus
AAAAAATGTACTTGAAATTCAAGTTTAACAAGAGAAACAATCCTACTAAGACAATTTAACAAAATTTTCTTGCATTTTGATTTGGCGTATATTATTTCTCTTGATCTGATTTGTGTTATTCCGATTCATTAATCTAAATAGAAATACCAAGTAGTTTTTCAAATTCGAAAATTACTATTAGTATAAGAGAGAACTTGAATTAATGACGTCAAGAGATTTATTTCTCTTGATCTGATTTGTCTTATTTCGATTTGGCGTATATATTGTTCCCTTGCTCTCTATTATTAATAAAAATCAGTTAAGGTTGTTTCGTTGAAGAAAAGCCTATTGTAATGATTGATGATTGCAATAGAGAAGATACTTTTGTCGTTCTCAGTTTGTGTTTCTGTAATCAGTTGAATGATTACTTGTGTGCTTTACTCCGCAAACATTAAAAGTCACGGTGTTTGTGCTTTGGCCAAAAAAAAAAGGAAATCATACAACATATTAGAGTTTGATCTGAGTCTTTCCAAGCTAACAGAAATCATACAACAAATAAAAGTTGACTTGTATGAATTAAAATTCTCTAAACACTTGATTAGGGATAGGGGTAGTTGGGAGGCGCCTTATCCAGATTTTAGACTACTGATTTTCTTTATTGAGCTCTTTTTAATGTTCTTGCTTACCTGCTTGTTCTCGTTTCTTTTATTCTTATTATTATTAGTTTTTTTGTTTTAGTCCTGTTTTTACCTTTTATTTGATCCATATGCGTTACGTGGCAGGAACGTATTTTTTTTTCGAGAGCCAGGGACTCTTTTTTTGGCTGCACTCTCCTTTGTGGGTATGAGTTGCTGCCGGAGATAGGGGTAGTTGTCCATAGCTTTCTATGAGTGGGATAAACTGGGTAGAATGATGACGATGAACATAATTTATCAGAATCTTCTTGGTGTACTGCCCCTGATCTTGCATGCCCTTGTGAATACGTCTCTAATAGCAATTTTCGCATTTGCTAGAATGGTAGACTCTAATATTTTAATGTCTATAATAATATAAAATAAAAATACACGGTAATTTGCAAAAGCCCCTAGCTTAAAGGCAGTAATTTGCAAATTATTCATTCATTAAATACCCTATCATTTTTTTATAAAATAAAGCAAACATTAAAATATATCTTTTCATTATTTCCATACGCCTAACCCCACGAAAATAGCTATCCATTTTCGCAATTTAAGTTTATACATAAGTAGAACCCTAATGACAATGCAACCAATAGTACACTAATCAATAATCATTTAATCCCAAGCACGGCTCCTAATGGTTATAAGATTACTGGATTCACAGTCCAAATATCCAAGATGAATCTACCATTTACAGAGGAGCGGCCATATTCAATAAAATATTGTCAATCCTCTACATCATAATTTTTGAAATATTGTAATCCTATAGTCTCAAACATGGTCCAGGCATCAAACACCAATATAGAACACAAGATAATCCCCATTTACATATATAAACCTCAAAATGAAATGAGGTCGTCTTTAGCTGACTGTGGTTTAGTTGGTTTGATGCCAAACTCTGAAGGGGTGCCAGAATTCTTGCCAAAGATCATAACGTCAAGATCATCCATCATGTCATCATGCTGACCTCCATGAGAATTGCCTCGAGATCCCGGTAATTTTCTTACAAGTGCATCTTCTTTCCCAGCGCGTGGTGACTCCTCAGGCTCAACGGCAACAGGAATCATGGCTGGCTCAGGAGCTGCTGGAACTATAGACGGCGATTTCATATCTTCATATTTGTCGAGGACTTTCTGGATTTCATCATTTACATTTAAGGCCTCAAAAAGGAGGGCTTCATTGTCACCAGCAGTCTCAACAATTCTCTGTATTGTGGACTGGGATTGACGACACTGGTGTACCAGTGTAGTAGTCAGGTCATCCTGCCATAACCAATAAGGAAGAAATAATCTGTCGGTTAAATCACCACCGAAACAATCGTGAATTAAAGAAAAAAGCACAATTTAATGACATATAGTGGGAGATAGAAAGACTATCTTCCAATCAAAGAGGCAGCTCATTTTGTTTAGATGAAATATAATTATTTCAACCAGAATTCAAAAATTTTTGGAGAAAAACGTCGCACACTTATGTTACTCAATATGAGCATTTTTAAAATTTCTTTTATCCAATTCAAGAACTTCAGCCAGCTGAAAGTCACAAGAAAAACAGAGGCAGAGAGCCAGAAATCTGTACTTGTTGGAGAATATGGTTTCTTAGAGGACAAAAATAGTACTCCCTTCTATTTCAATGCCATTGTCTCATTTCATTTAGGCACGTTTTCCAAGACATATATTGAAGTCCTAATTTCTCTAATGGTGCATAACTAAAAATTATAAAAAGTTAATGTTAATAATCTTTGCGTTGAGACAAATCGAACAAGATCCTAACTTAAAAATTAAAAATAAAATACAAATTAAGAGTGAATTATGAATAATGTCAAAAAAACTAGGAAAATTTACCTAAAATAAACCAACCTATTCGTGATTTTCTTACAATAATCCCGCCTATTGATCAACTATGAATAATCCCAACATTAAGGGGTTGCTTAGATTGAGAGTAAATATTTAAGGGGTAATAAAAGTCAAAGTAGGAATTTAAGGTTAGTTAGGTAGATGATTAAAGAAATTTGATTGTTGGAAAGGTGGAAGAATGAATTAGAAGGTAATGAAAAAATAGAGAAAATAACAATAAATCCCCTATTTTGAGGCATAAATTTACCCTAGAGGGAGGTGGAGGAATTCTTTACCTCCAAATGAGTAAAATCAAACTCTTTTTTTAATCATCCTTTTTAATTTACTCCTATTCTACCTCAATCACAATTATTTCATTAACTTCATTTGCATATCTAATTACTTTTGTTATATTAATTTGACTTGTTTTACTACCTTAAATATTTACTCTTAATCCAAGCGACCCCTAAGGGGTAATTGCCTAGAGTAAACTTGGATAACTCAATAAACCTACTATAGTAGGTAATCACCCAAGAAGTAAACTAAAAGTTAATTTAAAATTAGAGAAAAATTTTAAAATTTTTCATAAAAAATTCTAAATAAAAAAAAATTATAAATTCTTTTTCAACATTTTTTTCGATTTTTTTTTAAATATATCTTGTTTTAAACAAAAAATAAAACTTGCTATAGCAACCAACAAGTCATCCGGTCACCGGATTCACTCTAGGAAAATACCCCTGAAAGTTGGGATTATTCATGGTTAATCAATAGATGGGATTATTGTAGGAAATCACGAATAGGTTGGATTATTCTAGGTAATTTTTCCAAAAAACTAAACGGGATAAAATCAATGAAACGCAGAGAGTAGTAACTAGGAAAAATTGACATCTGCTTTGAATTATATAATATTCCTCTAAAATATTCTTATTTGGATAAAGCACTGTCTCAACTTTATATGATGATACAGCTACTAGAGATGTCAAAGTCATGACCTTTTCAAGTACAGAACCCAGAGTAAATGCATAAACTAAGTTTATTTTATACCTTTAGCACATCTTGTTGGGGTGAAGATGATAAAACAGTTGAAAGAAGTTCAATACTATTGCGTGCCACATTAAATGCTTCTGCAGTGTCTTCAGCAGAAAAGCTTTGTACAGGAATATCACGCTGTGCAAGACTTGCTTCCAACTCTGCTTCAGATACAGAGCGTGGAGGGGTAAAAATAGGTGCCAAACTCTCATCATCACGTCCAGGGAACCGAATTCCTCTCGACCTCAAGCTCTTTTCAGGCATTGAATAACATGTTAGAAAGCGTAAAAAAATAGCTTGATGTTATTTGATCATCTAACTATCCCTTTTTAGTAGTATGTTTTGCAACATTCTGTGGCGGAATGCAAAAAAATAAATATGTTTTTATCAACCTAACCAACAGAATGAAATTACGAGCTTCAATGTCAAAGAAAAATAGAGGTCAGGAGAGACAATGATTAATAATCAAATAAACAAATTCCTATATTATACCGAAGAACAATTAAGAAAGTGCTTGAACTTTGTGCAGAAAATTAGAAATTACAGAGGACATTGATAACAGCATGAAAAACTGCACATACATAACACTTTGAAACTACAAATTACAAAGATGTATAAGAGTAATTTTCAATGACCAATATTTCACAAGTTGCATTTGTTATGTTTAATTTGCAATTCATGAAAGAAAGAATGTGATAAAACTCCACTTAACTCTTATAATTAAATACCCACGGCACAGAGAATGTAAAAAAAGGAACCTGGTTATTAAAATGGAGCACTCGGGGTAACAGGATCCTAATATGATTATTTGGTTTTATTGAGTAATATAAATAGATTTTCTAAATTGATCGCTGTTTGGTTATTTCAGGCCGCTGTAAGAGATGATCGAAGGCCTTCGTCTCACAAAACCATCTCCATTTTGAGCAGTAAAATAATGTAATTCAACAGGTAGCTAAGTTTGCTTAGGTGTAAACTTTGTGAAATTCCGTTAAATTCAGCCTTCTCTTATGATGACTATAAATTTCAGGTGCACATAGGCTTTTGTTTCTAATAATTTCTAGATTATTAGTCATCAAAGCTATGAACAACAACCTGACAACACATTATCTAACATAGGAAGCCATTTATCCCAACCCAACCCTGGACCAACTCGATGCTATTAATATCCGATTCACTGCTGGCTGTTAAATGACGCAAACTGCTGTGCACCACCAACCAATCCCAATAATTGGGTCTAAGACAAGCATATCCAAAAGAAGTGTTCTACCATTCATTTTTTAGGGAGAATGTTTTCATTTTGAGATCTCGTTAGTCGTTATAAGCACTGGGTAGCCCGGTAGCACTTTGATGTCAATATCAATCTTAACAAACTATAACTTACTGCACAATGCGTTTTCTAATTCTTTTTCCTGCCATGTTTTCATCTTACTTTCATGATTCCACCAACTAAAACAGGTAAATGAATGAAGACATCTAATAATAATCAGAAAAAGTTTGTTTGGTGTAATTAAATATAGAAGCACATGACTTTCTAAATTATCAGCAAGAAAAAAACTTGGACATCAAAATATTAGAATATGCATATAGGAACAATGATATACCTTGTATGTTTCTTCAAAAACAGGCAAATATCTAAGCTCATTTGAGGATTCCCCCCAGGATTCAATCAACATAAGCGCCTTATTCCTATTCATAACAACAGTTTGAGGATCATCAATCAACTTCACCATCTCATCAAGAACTCTCTCGGATGCCACCTCAGAGAATGCCTTCTCACAGTTCTTCACAATTGTTTCAAGCAACACCAAAGCCAAATACTGAATTCTAGGAGTTCTCAACATAATCCGCTTCTTTAATCCCCGAATCAACTCAACACTATTGATCCGCTCATGATTAACCATGTCACATATCTCTAAATATGTAGCCCAATCCGGCTCCTCGAGTGTCTCAGCAGTCGCCTCCTCAACAATCTTATCTGCTTGATTAGGCCCTTGGAAAAACTCTTTCATTTTGAAACTCATGGAGCTCACACCCTCGCTCATTTTCTTACCAACCTCAGTCCCGCTAATCCTTAATCGCTCACCCAAGGAGGTCACCTTATCCATCAAGTTATCACCCATCTTTGCAACCCCAAGATCAACAACAAACACCAAAAACAACCTAAAAAGTAAAAACCCAGAAAACTGGACCAGAAAATTTCAAGACTTGTATCAGTTGTAAAACTCAAAGCACAATTATGAGTAACTAAAAACCCAAGTCAACTTAAAACTTATCAAACATGTTGATCAAAAAACAATGATAGTAAGAAAATATGTAGTTTAATTTCAAAAAGAAAGAAAAATGTCAACAGGACAGAGACAGAGTTCAGACAAGGGTTTTATAGGATTTTCACATACCAAATTAAATTATTTTAAAAAATAGATACACCCTAATTCTGGAAAGATTAAACTACAAAAACCTAAAAAAAGTAACTAAAAAACAAAAAGAAAGATATTTTGAGAAGTTAGATCAAAATTGTCCATAAGATCACTTACAAAAAAGCAACAAACAAAACCAAATTCAACGAAATAACTCAACTTAAACCAAAAAGATTGCTGGAATTAAAAAATAGCCGAGATTTATGCAGCTAAGAGGGCGACTACAACGAGTAGAATCAGAAAAATTGAAGTAAAGAAGAGGTCAAACGGTAGTCAATTAAGCATATCGAATGAAATTAAAGAGGAAATGCATCTGTAATTTGCTGAAAAACGAAGAAATCAAACTTTTGTTACCTTAAAATTGAAGGTAGATGAAGAAGAAAATGTTGCGAGGACTTAGAAGACAAGGGATGACTTGGTCGGGAAGGTTGTTCAGGCGAACTTTCGGTTTTGGTACTTCAAAGCTTTTTTTATTTGTTTTTTTTTTTTTTTTTTTGTACTTGGAGTTATGGAAGGTGGTGATTTGGTCAAGTGGAAGTACTTTTACTAGTTTTTATTTTTTTATTTTTTTTTGAGATGAAGTACTTTTACTAGTTTGTTTACAAGTCTATTTAAATTTGGAAAATTTAATTTTAAAGGCGTGAATTTTGCCTAATTTGTTTCCAAAGATTTGAACTTTCGTTTATCTTATAAAAGTTCGAACTTTGGGGGTCATCCGCTTTTAAAGATTCGGATGACCTGTAACCGGATGAAAATGTCATCTTCATCTTCATCATCATCTTCTTTACTTGTTCATCTTCATCATCTTAATCTTCTTCCACCATTTCATCATCTTCATCATCTGTTGTTTGGTGATGACTTGGATGAAGTTCTCCACTAGGCAAAACCTCAACAGAATAAGGTTCAATTCCAAGCTTACTTCCATCAAACACAGTTTCAACATGGTACCCACTTTCAAATTTCATCATTGAACGCCCAAAAATTGCTACTAACGAAAACATCATCACAATCCTCAAATCAATACAACCCACATTTTCATTTCTAATCATAATCCTAAAAATTAAAAATTAGAAAAGAAAAAGAAAGATCTTGAAATAAAGTAGGCCTGTTTTAGTAGTAGCTTTAAGTGACCAAACCCATTTCATCAGCTTAGCTAAAGAGCTTGAGATAAACCCACTAACAAATTCTGCAATATAAGAACAAATTCGGTAAAAATGTGAAGGAAAATAATGAATTACAAATCAAATTTCAAGCTTGTAACTTCGTAGCAGGTGGAGTAGAAGCTGAAACTGAAGAAAACCCAACAAAAAGAAGTGAAAAACACGGAAAACCCACAAAAATTTTCCTACCCATTAAAAAATTGTCCTTGTTAATGATGATGAACAACAAATGCATGTCGAATCTCAAATCAAAAGTATATAAATTCAAACATGAATATAGATCAGTAATTTTGGTTTCTCAATTTCTAATTGCCTTTTAACCCTAATTTAAAAATTTTATACATCAATTAGAAATTTAAGGCATAAAACCAAAGGTACCAAAGTATAAAAACTAACTATATTCCAAACCTTGATTTCCATTTGTATGGATGAGTGAATTGTTAAAGTTTTTTGATGTTTTTTCTTCTTTTTCGTTTTTTGACAGTAGATAGCTTTTTCGATCCATTGAAACTCGAACATCAATCGAGAAATTTGAAGGTTTTAGGGTAGGAGATGACGGGAGTCTATAAGAGAGAAGTGGAGTTGAGGGCATAATGGAAGAAGCCATTAATGGGGAGGTTGAGGAAGAAGTTGATGAAGAAGCCATAGATGGAGCTTGAAGAAGAAGGTGATGATGAAGATGGTAACCTGTTGTTCCAGGTTACTAAAACCGGTTGAACCTTTAAAAGTGGATGATCCCCAAAGTTCGAACCTTTATAAGATAAACGGAAGTTTGAACCTTTAGAAGCAAATCAGGCAAAGTTCACACCTTTAAAATCAAATTTTCCTTTAAACTTTGGATTCTTTCGCCTATTTCTTCTTTTTGCCACTTTTAGCCATTTCAAACTTGTAATTCACACAAGGTTAGCATGTGGAAGAGGAAAGTGTCAAAATGCAAGATCATTTTGAGGGTTGCAAAGTGGGAATACGACTTTACTTGTCAAAATAATTGCTAACTTGATTTGAGGAATTGACTTGATCGGTTTAAATTGTTGGTTGTTTTTAAATTTCATTAAGTTTTAATTGATGTCATTTTAATTTGCTCAGTTCAGTCGCAAATATGGTCGACGTCCTATTGTAAAAGTGCTTGCATTGTCATCGATTTGATTAAACAATTGAATGCTGACATTATCAGCAATATTTTAACTGATTTTTGGTAGAACATTTCATTCTCTAAAATTAATATATTCATTAAATACTTGCACAAAATTCATTTCATACAAAACAACCATGGATTAACACTCGATCACAAGTTGTTAAAAAGATCAACGATGTATACACGTAAAATGAATATTGCAACCCAACATTTAACCAATGAACACAAAAAAAAATCTTCAAAATCTCCTAAAATTATAGGCACCATTTAACCATATCTATGTATATATAAATATGGCTTAGCTTGCAACACTATTTATCACTGTTCACTCTCTCACTATTCATTACTGTTTATAAGTGTTGTTGATGAATAGTCATTGTTTGCTTAGTTAGCACAGTCGCATGTTCTGTGGCTGAGAGCATTAACTCTGCTCATTAATGCTATGTGTACTTTGTTTGTGCTCCATGTTTTATGAGCGATTCTTCATCATGCCATTGATATGTCATTGCTGCGGGGTTCATATATAAGGTAATATAAGCATTATGCTTGCATTTTTTGGGGTTTCACAGCAGTTGCATTATTGTTTCTATTCATTTATTGTTCTCTATGGTATAAAAACAGGTTCTACCTTCTGTTTGTTGATATTTCTTTTCTTATTGCGATCCTTGCACCATTTAAGTTTTCTCTCTTGCATTTTTTTTTGGGTGATCGCTCTCCTGTTTTTGGAAAAGGTCATTTTCTCCCTTTGTTTTTGTAGTTTTTTATTTGGTGATCGTTCTCCTGTTTTTGGAAAAGGTAATTATCCCCCTTTGTTTCTGTTTTTTCGCTTTCTTTGGTTTCATCTTCTTAAATATTTTTCCTATTGCAGTTTTGTTTCCTCTGATTTTTCCTGGACTTCTTCCTATTTTTGGAACTGGTAATTTTTTCCCCTTTTCCCTGTTATTGTGTTTGCTTTGTATCCATCTGCTTAGATTATTGCCAAAAAACAAAGGCTGTTACAAGAGATTACTTAGAGAAGTTATACTACCTCCGTTCCATTTTACTTGCAACACTTACCATTTTTAGAAGTTTCATATTACTTGCAACATTACTATTTTTGGCAAAAATAATCTACTTATTTTATCCTCACTTTATTCCTACCCCACTATCACCATCAATCATACATCATCCCATTAATTATTTAATATATCCACAAGTCACGACCACTATCTACTTATAATAAATTTTTTTTATTTCTACCCCACATATCACCATCAATCATACATCATCCCTACTTTTACCAAACTGATTTGACGACTCTTAAAAAACATGCTAAACCCAATGGTGCAACTAAAACGGAACGGAGGAAGTACTACTTTTGGGGTTTGTAGAGTCTCTATATGGTATATTGAATGCTACCTCTAATGTGGCTTGCGTTGTTAGTCTGGCGATCAAGGGATCGAGTCCTTTTTTAGAATTGGTAAGGCTTGTGTGGATCTGCTTGAATTAGGAGAGTCAGTGGCTGCTGATTGTTTACACATTCTTGTATCAACTTTTCGACTTTGTATTCAACATATGTCTAAGGCCATGTCTGAGGAATGTGATAGATTGGATATCTATATGTCATTGTATTTGGCAAATGGTCATGTTGCAGGAAGGGGAAGTCTTGAGAGTGAGAGTGAATTGTATTCATGCATGTGAAGGCGAGTGTACAACATCAACTAATCCCGCATATCAGATTGTCTGTTCTTCTATACCTCTTCCTCTTAAAAAAGGTAGAGGCTCTCGGCTTGATGGAGTAGCTCCGCTTACTGCAAATATAATTCGACTTCCTCCTGATTTTCCTTCTATTTTTCATAAAAGTATGCCCGGCTACTACGAATTTATCATACTGTTTTTTTCCATATGGTTTCATATGGGTGTTTGCTTATTTCCAGCACCTGTTGAATAAGTGTTTTGAAGATGTAATTGATATTCCAAGAATGAAAGAGTTTTGTAGAGAAGATTGACACTCATGCAATTCCAATAACTTTCTTTGTTAAGATATGTTTATGCTATGTTTTTGTTTACAATTAATGAAAATTTTGACTCAGATGTATTTCTTTCCATAAATTCTTTCCTCCCTAGCTATATTGGTTTAGGTTTTTCCTTTAATCTCAGAACAATGCTGCAAGATAACAAATATTAAAAAAACTTTAAATAATTAAACTATTATAGAATACATTATAGGGAAGTAAGGTTTTATTTGTATCCAGATAGAGGAATATCATATGTTGCCAGAAATCCATGTTCTATGAAAAGCATAACCATGGGAATACATAATTATGTGTATGTTGCTAGAAACAAATGTTTTCATAAAGTTTTAACTAGAAACAATGATGTCTAGGTTCAAGCTAAGGGAAAATATACATACAAAAAATAATGCAATAATTTGTAGCGTTATGTAGATATTGTTTTTAACTGTTTGCGAGCAAAGATTTTAAGGTGTCTGGGGAAAGGGGTAGTATATGTTGCCAGAAAAGCGATATTTCAGAAAGTATTCCCCAGAGATAAGTATAGAATTAAGTGTGTTTACCAGTTATAGAGGTAGTATACGTTACATTACAGAAAATAATTTTTAATTTTTTTTAGGAAAAGGGGTAGTGCATGTTGCTAGACATGTAAGTTTTTGTGAATAATATAATCATATGAAGACATAATTATATGAATGTTGTCAGAAACTCATGTTTTCATTAATTGTTAATTAGAAATGGATATAATTCTTAGACATGTTCATGAGGAGGGGTATATATGTTTCCAGGGATTTCTTCTCTCAGAAAAGGGTGTAAGTGAATGGGAAAATACGTAGGTTTTCATAAAGTCTTTATTTCCAGAATTCATGTGTTGGAGAATTAGTCCTAGAAAATGTTTGTTTATCATCATTGATGAGAAAATATACATTAAAAAATGATGCAATAATTGTAGCGTTTATTGTAGGTGAATCAATGGGCTGCATTGACAGAAATATATGGTTATGATTTTGCAGTGTTTTACAAGAAAATAGGTGGTTTATGTTGCCAGAAATCAATAGTTCCGAGGAAAACAATTGGCAGAAAGCCTCATATACATATGACTGTTTCACTATCATATAGTTTATAGGCGCTTTTATGAAAAGGGGCAGTATATATTGCCAGTAAACTGTTTACCCATACATGTTCTAGGGAAAAGGGGTCATGTGTATTGCTAGAAGTATAAAGTCCCAGGAAATGTCTGCTAGGCATACGTCCAATCATTTTATTATGTAACCTGAGGGAAAAAAATCAGGATGCCTGATCCAAGATATATGACCGTTTTTCGTGTAAATGGACTGCTGCCAGAAATCGTTTTAACAGAAACATATGTTGCCGAAAATAAATCTCAGTAAATGTCTGATAGATATACGTATAATCATTTCAATATCATTATAGGAAATAAGATTTTGTAGAAAGCGATTATTTTTTGCATATGTGTATGCAATAACGCTTGTTCCTTTATAATGTATGTATACATGAGAGAAACATATTCTGGATGAGTATATGTATTTAGAATTGCCTTAATTGGGTGTGATGAAACAGAAATAACAAAAAAAATCGGGAATAATTCTTTGATTGGTGATTTCTGGAAAAGCGGTGGTGTATGTTGTCGGAACCTATGCTGCCGGATTTTTAAAAGTAGAAAACATACTCCCTCCTATTCACCCTACTTGTCCCATTTACCTTTTTCAAACATGCCGAGGCAACATTTTAACCTTTAATATCTTTAATTGTGCTTAACTAAAAATTATAAAAATTTGATATTAAAAATATTTGTATTGAGACGAATAAAATAAGATCCCACATGACTACATTTTAACTTATAGATTAAGAACAAAATACAAATTAAAAGTGATTAGTGAATAGTAACCAAAAAGTAAATGAGACTAGTATGAAGAATAGGAGGGAGTATAATTTAATTGTTTCCCATGAAAATTGGTGGTCTGTGCTTGATAATTCGAGGTAACTAGAAAATATTTATTGTCAGACACATACTATTCCAGAATTCTTAGCCATATGAAGCATGATTTGCTAGTAAATAATGTATTATCGCATATTTTTTATACACTTTTGACATATATGATAAAGAATTCTTAATATTTTCCCAGAAAAAGGGGTAGGCTATGCTGCTAGAGATATATGCTACCCCAAAACATATATTTCCACGAACATATAACATGGACGACGCATGCTAGGTCTATTAGCTGCTAGAAATTGATTGACTTTGGTATTTTTAAAAGCATTTCTGACATATATAAGTAAAATCTAATACTAGAAAAGATATGGCCATATGGGTGGTAAAAATGGTTATATAATATATCATTTCTAAAGCTCGCAAAGCAAGTAAAGCATGGCTGCTAAATGTTTGTCTTTCTAGAGCTCGCAAAGCAAGTTAAATGTGGCTGCTTGACGAAACCTCACCAGAGAATTGTAATGAATCGTTATGCACTACTAATGTCATTTCGTATTAGTTGCTAGAAAAAAGCTGGAATTATATAGAAACCAGATTTTAGATGAGAATATGTTGTATAGTACACAACTTTCTTTATTAGCTTAATTTGATATATTTTATTTACATGATTAGTTGTATAGTCGAGGGCTAAGACAGTCAGTTGTTTACAAACACCGTACGTCAATAAGAAGTTTATAGGAAGTCTGTTTGTGAGTATGGTGATAACAATTATATAGTATTTAGAGTTGTTACTTATTGTGTCCCAAATTTACTTAAAGAGCGTGCTTGAGAACGAGTAAAATAATGTGTTGAGACATAAAATATTTTTTTTTTGCCTAAGCTTTGGGAACCTTTGAATGTATTGTGTCACTTTACAAATGGCCTAGCTAATCTTAAAGAAATCAATTAACTCTTAATTATCTCTAAGATTAGATTAATAAAAGATAAGTAATAGTAAATTCATGGATAACTAAATTACTAAAATAAACATGAAATACCAATTTCATAAAAACTCATGTGAACAGCTTATTTGGCATATTTTATTTTGCATTATTGTTGAGCTTGTGTGAGTGAGTGTTATCTCTCTTCATTAATGGTATGTGTACTATGTGTATGCTCCATGTTTTATGGGTGACTCTTCATCATTCCATTGTTATCTAATGCACCATTCTCTCTTTCATATGGTGTCATTTGACTTATTAATTATTTACACTGTTGTTGTTTACCCAACACACGTTTTAAGGGTTTGTGTTACATTACCTTTTAACCATATATATTCCATAGTGTATTTGCCCATTCGTTGTTCGATATTTACAAATATTGCAAGAGTAATGAATCAGTTAGTTGCTTTACCACTCTTATACATTTATTTGTTTATATTTAATAATTTAATATTTATATTCTAATATTCTACTAACTACTAATATTAATGGTATATGTTAAAAAACAAGTGTAATAGCATATAGCTTAGTCAGATCATGATTTTTTTTTTGTATCTATATGTTGTTGCATCATTTACTGAAATAACTTTATTTTTTTATGTTTGGTTCAATGTAGCATAATCAACAATGAAAAGCAATTACAAAGCATTCAAAGAGCTCTCGGATAAAAGTAACTTGCATAAATTAAAGGTTAAGATTATAGAAAAATCAAGGCCCTTCCAATCTCCCGAGGAAAAAAATACCAACGCCTTTTATTACAAGATGAAATGTATGTTTTTATTGTGTCTTTTGTTAGTAAAAAAACAAAAAACTTTTGATACATCTGTGTAATGCTTTTATTACAAGATGAAAATGTATGCTTGTATATATAGTAACCAAATAAATCAAACAAAAATCTTTCGCATCCTTCTGATTTTAAAATCCTTCTTATTTGATCTTATATATATATATATATATATATATATATATATATATATATATATATATATATATATATATATATATATATATATATATATATATGATTTAGTGAATACAGAAATTGTAGTCACGGATCATAGGTATTGCGAAATGATGTATAACCTTTATTATGACGTTTTAGATATAGATAGATATTTTTGATTTGATGCTTTAGGTAAACGTGCTTTACTATATTTTATAGTTCCAACCAGCCGCTCATAATTTCAGCATGGATTGATTTGGCTGATTTCTTTAAGGAAAAGCCTGCAGTGTTATCTGTTTACGGTTTTACATCTTTACGGGTGAGAGCACATAGGGGTATAAAATACGGATTTATTACAATAAATATATTATTCTAGCATAACTTCACTTATTGTTTTAACTACTTACTTACACTTCCTTTTATTGTGTATTAGGTTTTGGATTGTCTACTACTATGTCTTCAGCAGAATCACTCAGGCATTGGTGTAACAGACTCAAAAATCTCAATATTAATCTTCCGATTAATTATTCTAAATTTTCAATTCAAATTCCTAATCCTTTGGTTATCCATTTCTAATCATCTTTAATTCCTAAACCGTTTCCGATTTTGTAATTTCTTTTAAATATTAAAGTTTAAATAATATTTTCTTTTAATGTTTTTTTTATGAGCACTAAAATATTATTTTGTTATTTTATTATGAAAAGTAAGG
The DNA here is from genome assembly GCA_019425755.1 of Amaranthus cruentus. Lineage (NCBI taxonomy): Eukaryota > Viridiplantae > Streptophyta > Magnoliopsida > Caryophyllales > Amaranthaceae > Amaranthus > Amaranthus cruentus. The sequence goes on from CM033454.1 coordinate 16,331,400, forward strand.
TTTTATTATTAAATTTACGATTTTGTAAAATGTTTTGTTTTGTTTTTTTTTTAAACTAACATTACCACTTATCAATTCAACCTTAAAATTTAAATTTAATTATTTTATATTTAAAAAAGAGCCATATTTTTTTATCAACTTTAAATATAGTTTTAAGCAAAATTTTCCAAGTAAACTATCATATTTTCATGATCAAAATTACCCATTATTTTAAATTATATATTTACTTGTACATACTAGAATAAAAATTTGATGAACCAAAATCATTTCTATTTAACCCATGATGTTCATTACTTACAAAATCTAACCTTCTACACTTCATCTCTTATACATCTACTTACACACTCTAACTCTTACAAGTTTTACTTCTACACTCCAACTCTTACACATACACTTACACATACACTTACACACTCCAAACCACTTACACAAGTTAACCTTCTTCCATACTCCTAACTTTCTTATTCATACAATTTACTAGAAATTGCCCAAAAATCTATTATAAATATCCCCTTGGACATAAGAACAATTTCACCTTCATTATCAAATCTTTCTAACATTCTTCTTATATCTTCTCTTCACTAAAATCTTACAAACTTAGTACATTTATTATTAGTTAAAGAAATTCAAGAAGATGGAGTTTACAAACTTAATAAATTATTTTATAAACGTATATTTATAGAGTATGGTTATATTAAGAATGTTGTTATTATAATTTAATTTAATGTTATAGTTTATCCTTAAAGTTATAGTAAATTTCTAAGTTATTGTGTAAAGTTTCTATTTTTTTTATTGGTTGTGTTAAATATATATAAATTTAGGATTTAGTATAATAAATTAAGTGAAGTAATTTTTATTTTTAGTGAAAAGGCCCAAAACTATTTATAGGCCATTCGACCGTTATCATATAAAAAGAAAAAAAACAAAAAGAGTTTGATTTATTTTTTAAAAATTTTTACAATCTATTTTTGTGATAATTTTAAAACACAATATAAAAAGTTATGTTTTGAGAAGTTCTTATAAGTTATTAAATATTAAAGTGATTTTCTTGAATATATGAGCTTTCATAATAAACAGAAACTTTGTGGCATTTAATTACTAGGTAGTACAAAATATTTTATTTGCTAACTATTTGACCAAAATTTATATAAAAAAAAAAAGATGTAAAAGATTTTAATTAGTAAACTTGCCTCTTACACTATGTATGAAATGTTTTTTTTTTTTTTATAATTAGATTTTGATTTTTTCAAATCTAATAAGTTTACTTGTTTTTCCAAACTAGAAATGATTATCTTTGGTGATCTTGTTGAATTTTGTAAACTTATCCAAAGGATGCAATTTTAACTTAAATTTTAATTAGAATATTTGATTTGGTAAAAAGAATAAAGTTTTATTTGTTTTAAAGTTGGAAATGTTGATTTCGAGAACTTATTTCAAGAGCAATAGATTTTAGTAGCTACTTGTGGAAAACACTAATTTGGAGACTATTAATAAAATATTAAGTTAATCAATTTATCAGTGTGAATTTAGTGAGCTGTTAATATAAAATTATAAAATTTAATGTGTAATGAGCATATAAAGACATAAAGGTAATTAAACATTATGATTAAGAATTATATTTAAATAAATAAATAAAGTTACCACCTAGGTTGGTCAAAGTCAAATTTCAAAGTCAACTTGTAGTAATAAAAAAATGTGATGTACTTGTGTGAATGACTATTGATTGAATGACCCTGATAGTAAGGTAATGTCGAACCATGGACCGGCATGTAAAATCCCGGCGTCCGTGTTGGCCGGCACGTAAAATGCGGTGTAAGACAGGGTGTTCGCTACCTATCCTGTGGAGTTCGAGCATAAACATTGTATTGGAGGGGTGACGACTCCCACCACAGTTAGGGTTTAGGGCTACGGTCCTCACCTAACCAGACCCTTACATATATCAGGTGTCATATTGTTGTGCTTGTTGATTAGTGATGAACTTGATTAATGTTTATCCTATGAATCATGGTACGGTTATGAGTATTAACCAAATGAACTTACTTGAGTGTCAAGATTACCAAATTGTATAAGTGGCAGTAACGTACTTCTGTCAGGATTGAGAATGATATCTTAATTACTTAAAAGTATGGAACAATAAAAGAATATAATAAAAGTATACAGTGGTGTCAATTAATTTGAAGTTCGCACTTAAATTTATTATTTTGTAAATGTAGTGTATAATTTTCATATTTTGAGTTGGATAGGATGTTATGCTCGGCGTTACCGCTGACTGATTCAATCGGCTGTCATCCGTATCATGGATGGCAGCATTTTGCAGGATTTAGTTTCAGGTTCCGATCCAGGCCGCAGCAATTATTATTTATCGAGAACTTAGCTGCTTTTTGTGTCTTTATTTATGACTTGATGTGGATGTACTTTTACTTTTTTTAATTTTTTTAGCAACCGATGTTTTTTATCGGATGTAATATTTTACTTTTATTTAAAATAGTTTTAGTTTTTATGATATAAAGTTTTTAATAGTCCAACATTTTAAGACTTCCGCAATATTTTTTTGTATAAACATTATTTTTAAATATTAATTATGTATCGAGATTGCCGCATCTGTTACAATTGGTGCATAAATAAAAAATATATGGATTTCTTAATTTCAGATATTATATATCTTTATATGTGCTATACATTAAGAACTTTTATTTTACGTGTAGGGTTTCTTGTAATGGAGTTGCTCTTCACGACCGCAAGGGGAAACTTTTAGAAAGCCGCAAAGCATCAAGCACCCACTTGATTAGAACAATTTCTTACATAAAGACCAAAAGAGTATATTTACATTCCAATATTTATGCAGACAAAAACCTAAATATATAGTTGCTTTGGAATCAAACATAAAAATACTAATATAAGAAAGAGCTCACTCAAATGTGTCTGCAACTAATCCATTTGATTATTTGAATAATTAGGATGCGAGTTTTGTGTTTTAACTTTTATATTTTGTAGGCGGCAACTACGATACAAGATGAAAGATATTGGATACAAGCGGTTCTCAGTGACTGTTTTTTCAACGAGCTTAGGAAATTTATGGGTTGTAATAATTGCTATAAAAAACTGATCCTGAAAAAAATGAGCTATTTTTATGTCAGTGGTGCAATAAGAAAGACTGCATTGCAAAACCTAGGTTTGCTTTTAGGAAAATTTTCCATGAATAATCCCAACTATCACCCGTTGGCCAGAAATAATCCCAACTATTGATTATTTTTTAATAATCCTAACTATTGATAACGTTTGCTGAAAACAGTCCCGTTTGGTTTGGAACCGGCTGTAGCAGGTTATTTGAAGTAAAACTTTTTTTCCTTTTTTTTTTTAAAATTTTCTTCATTAAATCTTCATTCAAACCCAACCTTCATCCTCTCCATCTTCTTCTTCTTCATTCATCCTAAACCTTAATTCTTCATTCATCCTTCATCCTTCATCCTCTCCATCTTCTTCTTCTTCATTCATCCTAAACCCTAAATCTTCAATGAATTCTTCTTCTTCTTCTAAGTATTCAAACCCTAATCCCAAATATAGGAGTGCAATTTGTGGTGGAAGCTTGAAATGTTACCATGGTCTCCCTGCGCAAATGAGAATTGCAAAACGAGGTAGTAGGCCCGGAAAAAAGTTCTATGGCTGTGCAAATTGGCCTGTAAGTGTTAAAATTCTGATTTTTAATTTCAATTTCATTTTTCAATTAAACTATAGCATACCTGAGTTTGTGATTGTATGGTTGTCCTAGGATACAAATTGCAATTTTTTTATGTGGGAAGATGAACTTGACAAATCAATTGACCAGATCGACAAGCAAGAACAATTAGAAGTTGAAATTGGAGCATTACTTGACAAAATTCAAAAATTGAAGCACAAGAAAAGGGCCATGGAAGAGGTTGTTAACTCACTAAAACTGGAAAATACAAAGCTTAATGGAGGAGTGAAGGCTTTAGGATTTATGCTTTTGTTCTCTTGGTTCATATGTGTTGTGATGGTATTTGTACTTACTTAGGAAATTCTCATTAGAAATGTACCATGTAGCAACTAGTAATGAATGAAATATTGAAAGCAATGTAATTGGAAGTAGGTATGTCAAACTATGTAATGAATTATTGGGAATGTAATGAATTATTGAAAGCTATGTTTTGTGATTGTATTTACATATGAATTATTGAAAGCTATTGAAAGCAATGTATTTGCACAAAAACAGCAGCTTCAGATTCCACAAATTGTAAGCACATGTTGAAAGCAATGAATTATTGAAAGCAATGAATTATTTACACAAAAGCTATGTTGCTGTTGTTGTGGATTTGCAAGCAACACCTGCTGCTGTTGTGAATTATTTGCACAAATCAGTGCACTCATTCCACAAATTCAACCTGTACATATTTCAGCAGCACAAGGTTAGAGCAGTCCACAAATTCAACACATACAGCAGCACATACATATTACAAAAGTAGTATTACCCATAGTATCACCAAAAAATTACATATTTCATTCATTCATACATACTAGCTAGCTTTACAAGCACTATATACATATTAGTTATCCTTCAATACTGATGAGCTTGATTCTTGAGTATTACAAATCTTCAACGTCGACCTTGACCTTGTGTTCGGACCCTAACATGAAAATGATATAAAGTAATGTCAATGCACATATAACACTGATTAAAATCTAATATTGTAAAGTAATGGACTACCTGGCTTGTTGTTGCAGATGAACTTGCTCCTCTTTCACTCCTACGAACACCTGCACCCCTTATTGTTCTTCCACCTCTACCAATTGTCGAAGGTTGGGCAGACACCATGTGATGTGAAGGTTGCGCTGTAGGTGTTTCCGAGGGAGCAGAAGTATTTTTCTTGAGTCTTCCTCTTGCTTTTTTGGGCTGTGGAGGCTGTTCTTGCACCTTACCCTTCTCTGGGCATTTCCTCTTGTTGTGCGTTGTGCTTTTGCATAAGCTACAAGTCATCTGCACCCCATGTTTGGTGAGCCTGCCAGGTTGTTTGGGGTCTTCATGAGGTGACAATTTGGGTTCATGAAAAATAAAGAATGTTCATAATCAACCCCAATCTTACTCACTACCAGATCATCCAAATCAAACCACGAAATTAGGTCAGCATCAATTTCAATGGTAAATCCTTCACCACCAACATAATCTAAACCATTGTTTTTCCATGTAAATTTACCCCCAAACCAAAATTTTGCAGTAAATTTGTCAAATACACCAGCCTAAAACGAAAAAAAAAAGAAAAATCAACATCTACTATCATCTACAACCAACAATTTACAAGAAAAATTTAAATTAAAAAAGTGAAGAAAACGACATTACCATGGTGTAAGATGAGCAAAATCAACAGCAGTGACCTTCAAAACCTTTTCTTGCGTTTTTGAAGATGAGCGAAATCAACAGCAGTAAATTCTAGGGTTAGAAATTGGTCATCAATGGTGGAAGTATTGTAATGGGTTTTTGAAGATGAATTCTGACATGAGTGTTGAAGATGAAAGGGTGGGATTGCTTTGACTTTGAATTTACCTATTTTATGATGAAGGAAAGACAAAAAAAAAGGTAAAAATAAAATTACTTAAGTTAACCTGCTAGAGCCGGTTGCAAACCTAACGGGACTGTTTTCAGCAAACGTTATCAATAGTTAGGATTATTAAAAAATAAGCAATAGTTGGGATTATTTCTGGCCAACGGGTGATAGTTGGCATTATTCATGGCAAATTTTCCTTGCTTTTATTGGTATATATATAATATTTAATGTCGTTGGTATTTCTTATGCTACGTTAGTCTACACTGCTTCATTTTATTTAGATTCTCATCACGTAGTTATTTTTGAGGTTGAAACACGTGTTTTATGTCTTTACAGGTTGGCTCTGAGTTTTACTGCTAAGGACGATACTGGACGTATCAACCTTACTGCATTCAACGAGCATGTTGCATTACTGTTTCAAAATACAGTTGATGTACCTTATTCTCATGATAGCTCTATAAGTAACAAGCCTAACTATTTAAATACGTCAGATTGTACAGTTTGAGTGACCTGTCTCTATAAACGTCAGAAACAAATCACAACTTTGAATCAATTGCTGAAGCACTCAGAACGACACCAATTTTCATTGAACTTGGGCCAACTACAACCCTAGCAAAGAATGGTGTACTAAAATGGGCTTTGAAAGCTATTTTCCTTGAACAGGTGAGTGAAGACGCAGGAAAACACATAGGAGTGCTGGTTCAAAATGATCCTTCAACAGGTGTTGCATTAGAAGTCGAAAAAGAAGAGCAATTAAGTACTCCTCCACCCCAAGAATATGAACTATCTTGTTTGACATCGATTCCAGCTACGGAGAATTATGCATCTATCAGTGATTTATGAACTCTCAAGGTTATCATATCTTCTCAATCTGATTGCCACAATGTGTGGGATCAAGAGTTGAAAAAGAACAACAGTTATGTACCCCTCCAGCACAAGAAGGTGAAATTCCTCGTTTGACAACTACTCTAGCTTCAGATAGTTCTGCTTGTAATAGTGATATATCAGCCCCAGAGGTGATGATGCTTACTCAGTCTTTAAGATCAGGTAGAGCGCGCCGTACTCTAAACTTCTCACAGATCAAATCTTCATCCAGTCCCCCAAAATAAAACTATTCAAATTGTTCATGTTATAGAGCAATCATACTAGCTTTGCTATTTTGAAGTTTTAACTGCGAATTGTCTGTTGAGACAATGAATTTTGAAATTTTATTTCGTCTTTGTATGCTAGCTTTTATTTATCACAGCGAAAGCACAACTCCAGCACAATATATGTTAGCAAAGATATACACGCTTGCTTTTGGTTTAAGTGTATTGTGGAATACAGTGTAATAGATATGTAATGAATATGAATTCCTTTTGTTTAAATCTACTTGTCGCAATTTTTTAAAAATCGCATTATGAAGCCAGAACACCTTTCACCAAGACTCTGTAGAACATAAGGTCTTTGTACTAATATAATACATTAGCTTCAGCTGCTGCACCCATAGAATAAAAACAAGGACGCATCGTATCGCATCGGCCACATTGTAAAGGTTTTCAAAACAAACGAACTGATATTTCCCGCGTTGTAAAGGTGTAAAAAAAGTTGTGTTTTGCGCCGCATTAAGGGATATGATAGCCGCATCACTCCCGTTACCACGTCAAAGTTCCCTTTCCGTGCTCACAATCGGTAATGCATTTTATAGTATGGTTGTACCTATCAAACACAGGCTATTCATGATACCAATAGCACTAAAAGGCGCGCGCAGGTTCTTTTACATATATTATGTGGAGTTAAAGTATGTTATAAAATCTGAATTATATAATAATTATGTACATATCTTATCAATATACATTAATTTAAAATACAAATGGTATATACAAATAAAATCATTTGTTTATAAACATATATAAGAACCAGTTTTGAAATATGACAATGTTAATTGCATTTCGATAGAGAAAACTAACATTATATTTATATGGTTTCACAAATTATCAATAAACTTGTATATCTGGATATATTAATTAATGGTTTTTAAGTTAAATATTGTCAAAGGAAGTCATTACCAGTAAAATCTGGCACATTGGATTAGGCAACTGGATTAATGGTTTTTAAGTTAAATATTAAACAGTTAACTGGATTAGGCAACGCGTGACGGGGTTTTTCCAGCTATGTAAAGTATTATGCATGGGAAACTCACGTGAGATTTAAAGACACTTGTCCTTCAATAAGGGGTGATATATGCTGCTAGAAATCTATTCTCCCTGGAAAAGAAAAGTGTTAGCTAACACTTTAAGTAAATAAATTTACTATTATAACATCATAATATTTATACATATTGTAGCCTAAACATACATTGCAAATTTACTTCTTCAATTCAAACATAGATATTCTTAACTTAATCCTCTGCAACAAGAGGACCCATCTTCAAAAATATACATGTTATAACCTTACAAAAAAAGACATTAATTCCTAATCCTAATAGAAAATTTTGAATCCAATCCTAACAAACAATAAAAGGATTGCTATTCAAAAATATGAACTCCCAAACATAAAAATCGTCAATGTTCACCCCAAAAACCTATTTATCCTCTTTTTCTTAACCGCTCCTCCCAAAAAAAAAACTATCACCATCATCAGCTTAGATAATCCTACCAACATGCTAACTACTACACTATTTATCATCTTAACAATGTGTTGAATTTTTAGTAATTTTTCCCGAAAAAACAGTCATAGTAACTTGTAAAAAACATGCAACACTTTTTTAGGCTAACAAACAGATTTGAAGCAACAACTATTTTCAAAATTTCATGAAAAATTTCGAACTTAGGAACAAAATTGGTAAGAAAAATAACAAAGCCAAGAAAATAAAGGAAAATTTAATTTGCCCAGAACAAGTCATTCGACTTTACCAAAATTGGTAAAATTTTTGCAAAAGTCTTTATACAAAGGAAAAAATATAAAGTTAAATTAGTGCAATAAAATGTATTATGTCATTCAAGAATTATCTATTTTATATTTTTGCATCAACCAAATAATCTTTTTCTATTATTCTAATTAATTCTTTCATAGAATTCAGTCCTTTTCAGTTATAACACGTATGAATTTTTTAAAGTATTTCTATGTAACCCAAAAATATTGTTCTCGTGCTCTTGATAGCCTATGTTTCCAGTATTTCTACAGATTAAAATAATTTCCTATTTGTATCCCATCACTTTTATTTATGTAAAATACTAAGAAATAAATGGTCCATTAATTTCTTTATAAAAAATTATAGTATCAAATTTAAAAACTAAAACTAAATCATGAACACAAACTTAAAAACTTATGTTCAATAAAACACCCAAAAATGATGAATATATGCCAGGGAAAAAGCAAACAATCATGCATAATTTTTACTAGCCATAAAATTTATAATGTAATAAACTTTCAGACAAAACGTTGTACACTACACATTATAATTAGTCAAAATATACACATATTATTTTATACCCGAAAATAAATATTTTTTACATCCAATCCTTAGAAACCATACTAAGGATTGCTGATAAAAATAATATCATTAAGCAATAAACAAAAAAAGGATTCACAGTAGAAACAACCCACAATTCAACAACTCTAAACTCCTAAAAACATCATCTTTAGAAACCCCAAAAAAATCAGTACATAAAAAACATACTACACATCTAACTACACAGGCACACGACCTGTTTCCACAAAAACATAAACCACAATTAACCTTTCAGAAACAAGCGTTATTGGTGATATGCTCTGAACGGACACGACTTCATCACAACGAGTATTAGTCATGGTACCCACATTCTCCTCCACAACCTCACTTTTCTTCATCTAGTAGTTTTTTTAACAAATAGGGCACCTGTAGAATAGCCTGTGAAGCGAACCATCTGGTGATGAAATTAAAATTTCCATAAGTGAAGACTGGTGAGCATTTGCACAGTATAATGGTTGAAACACTTTGATGGACCCATCATCTGCATAAACACCTTCGTTATCATCAGAATCATATAGAAAGGATCATAGTTCCACAAATCCATTGCTTTTTAAAATTTCACTGTTCTCAGGAAAAGAAAGCAGGATGATTAGGAAGAAAGTAAATGGTTTTAAAATGATCTTGAATGTGAAAAGAATTGATGATGGAAAGAGCTCCTTATAGTCAGATAAAAGATTTGAAATGACAATGAAAAAAATAAAGAAATGATTATTGCTTCGGGAAGTGTTATACTATTGGGATTTAGGAGTATTAATTATGGATTAAATCTATTGGTGTGATGTCAACTTGATAATGAATAGTATCGTGTCATTTTATAAGTTATAGCGCCATTAGTTGAAACGTTGTCAATAAAATTATTAATGAAAAGTTCTCTAATTTTTATTAGTATATTATAGCATACTCTAAAATATGAAATCTTACATAATATTACAAAATTTATACTTCCTCCTGTTCAGCCTAAATGTCTTATTTAGTTTTTCACACTAACCGATACAACATTTTAACCCTTAATATTTAAAATTATTCCTAATTAAAAATTATAAAAATTTGATATTAATAAACTTGTATTGAGACGAATCAAATAAGATCCCACATGACTATATTTTAACTTATAGATTAAAAGTAAAACACAAATTAAGAGTGATGAGTGAATAGTGTGAAAAAAATTAAATGGGACATTTAGGCTAAATAGGAAGTAGCATTCAATAAAATATATATTGACAGAAAATAAATAATTGATGTAAAAGAGTTTAAGAAATTATTAGTGTAAAGTTTTTTTACATAATTGTAATATAAGTATGTAGATGAAAATTTTAGAAAATTACTTTAAATAATCATACCAATTACAGTTGTATGGGTAAAAAACATTTATAAACAAAATTTGAGATGTAATCTAATTGTCTACCATATGTGTCTAAGATAAATAATTTATGCTAAATCCATACAAATGACAAAGTAATTTTCTAGTTGGGTATAGTTCTGGAAACAAGTACTTTCTGGGAACATATTTACATAACATTTTGCGTTGCTTCTGTTCCTGACACCATATTTTTTTTCTAGCATCATTTGTTCTGGATCTATTCATCATCTGGGAACACACTAGCTTTTTTTAAGACTCTTTATGAAAATGAATAGTTCTTTATAGCTAGGAACATATGTTTTCAGAGAAAGATAGGTGGCCGGCAAGTAATTCCCAGAAAGTAGTTACTGTTAGAAAGATACGCTATTACAAAGTAAATTCTTGTTTATATTGATTTACTATGCATTTTTTTTATATTATTTTCTAATTTGTTTTAGGAAATAATATAATCGGTTTATATTCTAAGGATATATATCATCTGGGGGTGTACAATCTCTAAATAAATGTCTCTGTGAGCATACACTCTGGCAACAACTAATACCCTTACCTTGAAGGTTCACGCACAATTCTGGTTGCTTATGCTATTCATAATCCCAGGAAAAAACCTAGCACGTTATAATATATAGTTATTTGTCAAAAACATTACGCAAACCAGATTTATAAACTTATGAATTAAGATTTCTTACATTTTTTGTTTATTGCTCGAAACCTTTTACATTATTATTTTAAATAATCATAACATTCTGATCAACTTCACTTCTGGCAACATTCAATATCTCATTATGGAAATTATGATGATAAAATTCATTTCTTTGCACATCCCCTATGTTTCTGTCAACATCTGTGTGTAGCAACATTTGATCCGACAACTTATATCTTCTGGAAAACAATTACTGACAATACAAAATAACCTTTGATTGAAGGCTAAAATGCGATTTTACTTGCTTTTGTTTTTTTACAATTCCACAAACAGATTTCTAAAAATACATATGTTGCTAGAAATTAGTTTTTTTTTTTTCGGAAGTTTGTGGTGTCAGCCACATGGACTACCAGAAAATAACTATTGAATTAGTATTGATTGGATATAAAGTATTCATATTCTTTTCGGTTTATATTAGAAAACAATATAAATCATTCATATTAAAACGATACAGAGGAATAGCTTGTTTTTCCTGATGTGATAACTTGTAAAACACTACAAAAAATACGCATCACTGTTTCAAAAATCAAAACACGCATTTAAATAGTTTTCTATACATCAATTGATCAAATTCCTGTTTAACCCCTTTACTATTCACACTTTGTTACGCTATAAATATCTCTCTCTTTGTTATCCCAATAAATAAAGCTTTTTCTTATACTAATGTGCCAGCGATATAAAGAAAATTAGTAAGTATCTAAATAGATGAAAGTTCATTTTATTGATAGAGCCCAGGGTTTGAAGTTCAAATGTTATTGGGTAGGAAAGTTATTGTTAATATATGTAGTCTTAAAGCTAATGATGATCATTTTTTCTTTTCTTGTTTTCTTTCATTAGGATATTAGGAAGGGGTAAGAAAAAAGGAGGATAAGTGGTTTTTTGGGGTCAAACATGATGAATAGATATAAATCTCATTTTCATCTTAGTATTGTAATTTAGTCTTCACTTTTATTTCAAACAATGCGTTATTTTCCTTTAAAATTATTTCGTACTCATTTCTTTTTTTTATATATATTGGCAAAATTTCTTTCTTTTACCACCAGTTTTTTCCAAAAAAAAAATTTACTTTTAAATGTTTTTGCTATAAAATCTAATATCATTTTCTCTTCAACATATGTATTTTTGACCCTTTTCTTACAACATTTAAAAAAAAATACATAATAAGCCGAGATTATTAAAAACAATCTCTTATCACAAGAATTTGTGATAATGAAATGCTAGAGTAGAGAAATAGAGAAATGATACTAAAGAAATTAAACAAAGCAAGTAAGAAGTAATAATAGTAACACAAATAGGGAAGCTAAAATTTGATTTTCACATCCAAAAGATATCTGCTCTCTTTTTTCTGTGAAACTAATCATAAACTCCACTACAGTACTTACTTTCGGCTATTAATTTAATATTATTCCCATTCCCATACAAACAGTACCCCACTACAATGTCATTAGTATAGACAGTTGAAATTCCTCTATTATGTCCGGAATTATACTTTTCTTTTAACTTTATAAAGCTAATCATGTTCATTATACAATTTGGTTAAAGGTGCTTATTAACACATCAGAGAAAAAAAACTGTGGAGATTACATTTTACAACACAACATCAACATTTTTTATGAAAGGTATAAATTTACCATCCTAATGAATTACTATGATATGTTTTTAGAATCCTTTGTTAAAATAGGAGCAGTTGATAAAGGTTACCTGCATAAATTGAAAAACAATACTCCAAAATTATGCCTAATACAACTCAGAGCTCTATTTAAGTATCCAGGTAATATGTAAGCGCAACAGTTTTGGTTCTCTGATTTGTTAATTAGTAACTGTAACCAAATGTTGTAAAGACCATGATTAGCTTTATAAAGTTAAAGAAAAGTATAATTCCGAACTTAATAAAGGAATTTCACCTGTCTACAGTAATGAAATTGTATTGGGGTACTATTTGTAAGAGAATAGGAATAATATTAAATCAATAGCTGAAAGTAGGTATTCTAGTAGGGTATATGATTAGTTTTATTGAAAAAAGAGAGGAGGTATCTTTTCGATATGATTTCAACACTCTAGAATTGTTTGGAATTGGTTACTACAACACTGACCTCTACATGACGCTCATCCTCATACACGAGCAATAAGCTCTTGAATGTCAATCTTAACCCTTATAATATAATGACTTCAAAAAAAACAATAATGAATGTTTGCTTTTGCCAAACTTTTTGTATTCCATGAAATTTTATAACACTTTTATTCTATTGCTTATAAGTAGGGATGTCAATGGGTCGGACTCGGCTCGGACTATACATACTCCGACTTTGCTCCGGATAAGAGTCGGACTTTATTTTTCACTCCACCTCCACTCGGAGTCGAATTATGCATACTCCAAGTTTGCCCCGACTCGGACTCTCGTACTCTCGGACCTCCAACGGATTCTGATTAATATCAAACAATATCGTTGTGATATTATACTAATGATTTTAAAGCATACAAAATTAACAAAATATATTTTTCAAATACAATTTAACAGAAAATATGTGCTTTGAATTCAAGTTTAACAAGAGAAATAGTTCTACAACTACAGTTTAACAAAATTTTCTCACATTTTGATTTGGTGTATTTTATTTCTCTTGATTTGATTTGTCGTATTCTAATTGATTAATCTAAATAAAAATACCAAGTAGTTTTTCAAAATTAAAAATTACAATTAGTACGAGAGAGAGCTTGAATTAGTCACGTTTAGAGTTTTCAAGGAAACAAAATATTGGTGTAAAAGTCAAATTCAAAATCGGATTTCCTTCAGGGTCGAAGTCGTGTCGGTGTATCGGATTTTTAATAAGGTCCAACTCCGATCCGTCTCTAACTCGGACTCGGATCATAAAGTCGGAGTCGGAGTCGGATGACTTTTTCCTCGGACTCGAATCGGATTATTTTCCTCGGATTGAGTTGGACTAGGGTCAGATTCGGACTGAATTGCCATCCCTACTTATAAGGGTTAAGTTTGGATTTTAAGTGTTTTCTTTGAGATATGGGAATTAGAAGGTTTACTGTCATATACATTCCATCCTTTGATGAGGTTGTTGATCAAGTATTTAACTTTATCTTCTTAAAAAGGCTATGGAGTGTAAAAGTAATATATTATTGATGATAAAGTAATTACATTTAGCTTTACAATGCATTTAAATTCGCTTAATAGCTACCAAGCTATAGGAAACCATCTTCTTTTCCAATCAAAAAATCATTCTTAAAGATTTTGTGTATCCATCCAAGCTATTAATTTGAATGGTTTTCACACCTTTGTTATCTTTTAAGCAATATTATACATTGTAAAGTTAAATAAACATTTATTACCTAACACAAACCATAATTTTATTTAAGTATCTAGGTAACCATTGAATTTTCTGTGCAAGTTGATTACATAGTCTTCAACAATCTATTTTTGGTTAAACAGTATGTTCCTTAACCACAATATATTGTTGAAAAAAATTGCATATCAACATTTTTAGCTGAATTTTATGTTTACCTGGAAAATTTAAATATGCCTTAAATAAACTATGTAAGAAAACTCATGTATAAAAATACTAAATATTGGATTTTACCCGATACTAAAAAATAAGTTTTTGAACTCCTCTACAATTCATTGAAATTCTAAAAAAAAATCAACAACCCAAATCAGACAATAAAAAAAAGAGCATAAACATTTTTCTTACATCTCTTTGAGCTTTCGTAATAAATAAACACGTAATAGTATAAATTAATTTAGCCTTAGTACTTCAGTTAATTAACTGAAGTACTAAGGCTAAATTAATTTAACTATTGAGATGTTGGGCTACGCATTAAGCCTTTTAAGTTGATCAATTATTGGATTATTTACAACTCAACATCTTTATACATGTATGGTTCCTATTAAACCTTCTATTGACATGTTTATTTTTTGTGTTTATTTTATAATATATATATATCTTCAATCCAAAAATTTACAACAATGGTCATTCTTTCTGCATTTATAAGAACTCCTCACATGTTCGAGTGCATGCATCTTTTCAACGTCACATTTGTAAGTATCTTTATTATACTAATATAGTTTCTGCACAAATCAAATGCTTGTATCGCTTGTAGCAAGGGGTGTTTCGAATGTTCTACAACATGATCAGTTAGGGGTGAAAGTTCGGTCTGCGGTTTGGTCTTTTACCAAAACCAAATCAGACCATATTTAATTCGGTCTCCAAATTTTCAGACCATCACCAAACCAAATTAATTTCCAGACCGAACCAAATCGAACCGCAATTTAAAATGGTAGACCGCACCGAACCGAATTGGACCGAATTAGACCGAATTTTTAATTTGGGCCGAATAATTAATAAAAGATTAAGAAATAGAAAAACAACCAATTAATAATGATAGACATAATGTCTTACAAAGTCTTAAATAAAGTCTTACAAAACACTAAATAAGTCTTGCCAACTATAAAGAAAGTCATCCCAAATCAACAAACAAATTAACTAAATAATAATACTAGAATGGGAGAGGAGAGGGTTTTGAGAAATGAGAATTGAGATGATGAATGAATGAAATAACTGGAAAAATTAAAATGAAAGAGAGTGAGAGTGAGGAGGACGGCGGGGGTAGGGTACTACTAGGGTTAAGTGGGTTCTTACTTCTTTCCTTGGAGTATTAGTTTATTTTATTTTTTTTTTTAAATTTTTTTATTAATGGGCTGGGGCGCTGGGCTAATGTATTATGTATATTTAATGGGCTATACCTATATATAATTTTTTTAAAAATTCGGTCTGCGGTCTGGAATTGCGGTTTGCGGTTTATGAAAATCCCAAACCTAATCCAAACCTTAATATTGCGGTTTGTGATTTTTCAAACCTAGTCCAAACCAAATTAAAAAAACACCAAACCATATTTGTTATTCGGTTTGGTCTGGTTCGATTTGCGGTTTTAATCCGAATAAGTTTCACCCCTATGATCAGTTCAAGACATGCTAACCTCTTCCACAGCAACAACGACATGTCATTAGTACGATTAATGTCCAGGAATCATGTTCTGCACCTCTCATAATAGGCGATGCAGCACCACTCGATTAAGCTTAGGCAGATTCTACAGTTGCGCTTTTGTTACACTACTCGAGCATCAAAAACTTATGCTTCTTTCAATATTTATTCAGTTGAAAACCATTGTATTAAATAACTACTAATTACGTTTGCTTTTATTTAATCTGCTTATTGCCTATATTTTCATCTACATTTGTTTATGATGATGTTGTTTCATCGCATTTTATTGTTGGCTTATTCCTGGACATGTTTATTAACCACAAAAGATTTAAGTCTTGTAGTATATTGGTTTTGCTAATGCAAGCACCAAAGGGCTTATTTTTCAAACCTTCAAGGCCAATCAAAAGTATGGGCATGGCAGATTTTCAGAAAACTAGAAAAATCCCTATATAGAATCTCAACATTATGGAAATGGGCCTTATCCACCAAAAAAAAAAAAAAATCAAATCGTGAACAAATAAGACATAAATAGAATATTAGGATGTTGAAAAAATGCTATGTATAGTCAACTATTGCAAAACTTTATTTTATAAAATCATTAGCCATATTTAATATACTTCGACAATGCTATGTATATGGAGAAGCCCTGGTTTATCATAACCAAACAAGCCAGATAATGTTTGAAGAAGCCAACAAACATGCGACAAAAAAAAGAGAATGAAATAGTTTAATTGTTGTGGGGAGAACAGACATGATAAGTAGGAAAATTTAATGGAGTGTGTAAGATATAAGTCATGAAATTTTGAAAAATTGTTTGGTTGAATAGAGAAAATTCATAATAAATGAAATGTCAAAAAGTTCTCGGGAAAACAACCAGAATAAATAAGAAAATTAATGAAGAGTGTAAAAATGAGGAAGGAAGTTTTGATAAATTCTTTGATTGAATAAGAAGGTCCCTACACTGTATCTAAAGATTGTGGAAATAGGACTTAATACACTTAAAACATCAACTGAAGAGCAACTTAGACATAAATTGAATATTATGTTGTTGAAAAATACTATATATAGTCTACTCTTGAATAAGATTCATTTTAAAAAAACATTAGCCAGACTTAACATACTTAGACACATTTTCAGCATAAATGTGTTGTAATATTCTTTGTAATTATAAAAATGTATGAGTACAATGGTAGAAACATGAACCAGCAAATAAATCATCACTTTATAAAATAACAGTGTCTAGCTAAGTTCAAAAGGAACCAGTATATAAGCCCTGTCTTTTTATATTAAAGGTACCTAGTTAAAATATATCCACTGAAATAACATCGCCCAAAAAAAATTCAAGTCTTTGCAAATTCATGAAAGCGTAAAAAATTAACAAATGCAAGTATTTTTAAGAGGATAATTATTGAAAATTAAATGAAAAGGAAGATCAATAACAAAGATACATTCGAATTGGCGATTGGAAAATCAACCGCTGAAATAAAACCGCCAAAAATACAAATTCAGACGGTGCAAGGAGAAGTGATTGGATGTGCATTAAATGATATTATAGCTGTAGTGTAGATAATAATGAAAAAGTACAAGAACAAGTAAGACGTGTTAAATAAGTTTCATTGACTTTCACCAAAAAAAAAAAGAAATGCTCAGAAATTTGTTAAAAGAATTTCCTAGAATTATTTAAGAGATAGTAAATTAATCTTCCCAGGTAGCTTTACTGCCAGTTTTTCATTTAGCCAGTTATATCACCCTTCCAAAAATTGAACATTTTTTCATAGTTTATAATTTTATTCAGCACTCCTACAAATTTAAATTTGATATAACGTCATTGCCAGAAATATAAGTTGTTAGGTATACCTTCCAGAAATTAACACCTTTATTTTCGTGTTTTAAAATTGTATTTATCATTCCTAGAAAATTAACCTTGATAGAATCTTATACGATGGAAAATTTGCTTCAAGCTTATGGAAATTTTTGAATTTTGTTGGCTACGTTAGGTTTAGAAGTCGAGAATAATCCAAACATCATTTACCAAGGACTAAACAGATTGTTAATAGTTTTCCCAGACCATGCACAATGTTTAGGAAGCCATGTCTTACTGTGTTAGCAAATAGTTTTAGAATTTCAACTTTTTCAATTTTATAAGTACCTTTACTTATCCACAATTAGCTGCACATATTTTTCTGGCACCGTGTTCTTTCTAGGGGCGTATGTATCTGGAAAGATCTTGCATCTGTGAGAAAGAAACTTAATCCCTTTTCTGGGAAAAACAATAAATTCTTTTAACATATTATCTGGGTATTTCCTTTTACGTGAAGCTTGTTGAACACACTTAACTTATAATAGTACCTTTTGTTCATTATCCTGACTTGGCTGTATTAACAGTGACTGCCCATCCAATCACTGCTTCCTACACCTACTAAATTCAAAAAATGGCGGTTTCATTTCAACGGTTGATCTTCCCACTTTCAACCATAACATTTCTTGGCTCTTGATTTTCCACTTCATTTTATTTTCACAATGATTACCTCACTATAAATACTTCTAACTTCATAAGTTCGCATTTTTATGCTTTCTTAAAATCTCTTGTACCCTCAAAATCCTCCAAAAGATCCTGTTTTGCAATTAGTTTCTTGTCATCCCTAATTATCTCTTTTTCATCTTTCAATATAGTGTCTACCAAATCTTCGCCTTTTCATCTGAAATTCGAGTTTAGAAACGACCTGACCATGCATTCAGTATATGAGTTTCCCATAGTTGCTCACCTAAATGTTCTTCCTCATTAACCTCCCAGAGACTAGGTAATGAAGAAGAAATGGATTCATTTATTTTGGACTAATCCCCTTGGTGCTCCAACTGAGGAAGTCCTTGAAGGTATTGAGTTCAAGCCTTTCGGCTTTGAAGCCCAATCTGACACGATGCCAAAGTTGATAGTAACCACCCTGACTTTGAAGACCTTTAATCTAATGTTGGAGGGTAGGGCTCAATATGTTATAGAGGACTATTGTCATATATCCCAAAAAAAAGGGATATTGGTGCAGGCTAGGAGAAGTGGACATGATGGCCCATGATTACATTTTCTCTGAAGATATTGAGGATGACATCTTTATCCCTGTCTGCATTTACCATTTTTCTTTTGGTCTTTGCTTCCCTCTCCACCCTTTCTTTTCTCAAATCCTCTGCCAATTCCAGATTTCCCTCAATCAACTTCTTCCCTAGGCCACAAGAAAGATTATGGCCTTCATCTGGGTTTCTGAATACATGAAGCTGCCCCTGACTCTAAGGTTATTTAAAAGTCCTTTTAAATTGGACGAGAATAAAAACAAGCCCTTTATCACTTTCACCTTCATTAATGCATCTATGGTCTCCTTCCCAGAACGGAATGACTTGAAGGATTAAAAGGACAAGACTATCTAGGTTAGGGTACCAAAAGCCCCTAACCATCCCTATAGGTATATGCCTCCAGTTTTCTAGAGCAAGCACAATGTCAGGCAGACATATAACATTGATTAGGTCATGCACTTCTCTCCAAAAGCGAAAGGCATGCCTTTTTTCTACTTTGTCAGGTTTCTAGATACAAAGTTGCCAACTAGGTGGATCCCATACGTTGCCGTCATCCAACAGGACTTGTGCCTGAGCTTAGTTGGACTATCGGACTACACTTCTCCTGGTATGAATTGTTCTTTTTACTTTCAACATTTTCACTTATTTACTATTCCTATTATTTCAACGTCATTGATTTTACCTCTTCCCAAAGGATGCAACAGACAAAATCCCATGGAAGAGTCTGGGTATTTCCCCTCAAGGGAAATATTACAGACCACAACCAATCTATCCCTAGATTGATAGCACGGTGAACCATCACCTCTACCGCCACTGTACTAAGTCTCCTCCTGCCCCTGTCAAGAATTACAAGCAAAGGAGGTTTGCTTCCTTTTACACAGATCCCTAGGCCATAGCTGAGGCTCCCAGATGGAGACAGGGTGACATCTGCCCCGAAGTTACTACATACAACATCATATCAAGTCAAGGTCCCTTTCCAACTCTAAATAATGAATACAATGATCCCCCGAACTGGGAAGACCCTCACCATACTGTTTTCACTGCCAAAGAACCATTTTTTGGTGGAGGTATAAAGAAGAGGGCTGAAGGTGCTGCCTCCTCATCTATCGACCAAGCTGGGCCCTCCTCCAAGGTTCCTATCAAAGGGAGGAGGAGTATCAAGAAGAGAAAAAAAGCAGATGTGACTACTTTCAAGAAATGGGAAGGTGAAGTTATTCCCCTTTATGTTTCTCCTTTGACATACCTAGCTCTTGGGACTTCACATGTTTTTGTGTTACCCCCAGGCTCTGTTTTAGGTTGTTTTTTTTTTTTTTTCATTTGCCTTAACTTTTATCTTGTATAAATACTTTCCCTGCTGAAATCTGACTATTTTAATTGCTGTTACAGCCACTGCCAGTTCTGCCGCTACTGAAGTTGTTGCTTTTGACCAAGCTCTTCTTGAGTATATTCTAGAAGAGGACGAGGTTGAGGAGGTTGAAGAATCTGAATCCAATCCTGAAGTGACATTAGATGATCAGGCTAATGCTGATGCTGTGAACTCTCCTGCTGCCTTTTTTTTATGTTTCTATGGATATATCCCATCTTTTCTTTTGCCCAGCAGATGATGGATCCGATAAGTTTTTTCACGAGACTGATACAGCTAAAATGATCTGATTTCTTTCCGTTCAATTGGTGGAAAGAATTACTCGCGGTATATGGGGGCATTATGAGCCACCGCGTGGGTATGCATACTTAACCATAGGTAACGAAGTAAGGCGAGTTTCTATGGTAGAGACTTGCTTAGGGGTTAGCTCCCCCTAATGTATTGTCTCACTTATGGAGATTGGAGTTGAACCGGCAGTATGGCTGGAAAAGTATAGCAGTATGGCTGATTAACATGTTCATGAAACTGATTATAATTTATTAGCGTGATCGAATAGGACTTCGGAAACCAATAGTAATTAAATCTTTCTTTTGTTGTACTTAATTAAATGTTATGCGACGTTTTGCTGACGTGTACTTTTGGTCTTAACGATCCTGCGATGATGTTGTTTCCTTTCTGGAAAATGACTAACAGTAAGTTAAGTTGCAGGTATGGGGAGTGAGGATTGTCTTTTGGACAAATAAACCGTTTGGGTACAGAAGTCTCGATATGAACTTTAAATTGCGTTTTAAGAATATTTGGTTTTTATGAGGCGATTCTGTTCTCAAGTTGTAATAAGTAGACTTGACTTTACAATCTTATTCGCTGTTAAGATTTCCTTTATAAATAGTAGTTTATAATAACTCTAATAAAACTCGATCCGCAAGCTTTGTTTGGTATCAAATCCGTTTTAAACTACCTTTCTAATATCCTGATTTGACTCGGACTATATTTTAGTTCTTCAAAAGGTCGTCTTCTCTTTTAAAACGATCCGAGTTTTTCCGGGTTGTTACCTATTAGAAGCGACACCTTCCGGTCAGGGAGACTTAACTCGATTTCTACGCAGAAACATTTGGCGCCGTCTGTGGGGAACGAGACAAGCACCTTCCATTTCACAACCCTCAAAAAGAAAGCCATGAACTCCGAAAGAAACACAAGAGCTAACACTAGGCAGTCCGAACACCATTCTGCCAATTATGTCCACGATTAGGATCTGAATGCTAACGTTGAACCACCTAACTGCATCATTAGGCAAGACTTCGATGCTTTTGCCGCAACAATTACTACCCGTTTTTAAGAGTCAATTCAACAGGATCTGAATGCTAACGTTGAACCACCTAACTGCCAGCTATACTTCAGCCTCAACAACAAAGCATCCTCCATTCTACCCGTCGTCAGATGGAACAGATCCCAACACTTCAAAGGGAGACCCCTAACTTTTGGGTAGAGGATATCGCCGAAAGTCAGGAGTCGCCCCTGCAACGAGAATATGTTCATGAAGTTAACCATCAGATTTTGGGAAGTCAACAAGTGCTGACCTCGGCCTCCCATCCTCGCCGGATTTCGCAAGGTCAAGTTCGGCAATAAAAGACACGCTAGGATCCTAGCCGGATTCCTGAACAATCTGGAAGTTCGAGATTTGACGCCCGAGAAATTATCAATAGAAGAAAACAAGAATAAGATGCAAGAACTTATCTTAATTCCTGAAGAGCGAGAAAGGGGCCAATAGATGAATCCTATCACAACCCTCTTTATGAAGAAGAGTATGAAAGATATGACCACGGGAGGGACGAGTATGCTAGAGATGATCCTCACTCGGCCCCCGCCATCTTTAAAACACCCCTCTCTGCAAGGATACTATATGTTCCTAACCGAAACAAAGTTAAAGTACCAACTGTAAAGCCATTCGACGGATCAGATGACCCCGCCGAACATATTGCTTCTTAGCGTGCCCATATGGTGGTAAGCACTACATGTGATGCAATGCTATGCAAGCTTTTCCCTACTACCTTATTAGTGCTGGCACTAAACCGGTACACGTCCATTCCACCTGGGAGTGTAGATAGTTTCGCCGCTCTTGAAACTTTATTCCTTGATCACTTTGTCACCTCCAAAAGGCAGAAGAAATCCAATCTACAGTTGATGTCTGTAATACAGAAGGAGGGGGAGTCTGTCACCTCCTATATTCAAAGATTTCATGAGGAAGTTTTATCTATTCCCGGGGCCACTGATGCAACCACGGTCCCTGCCCTTATCAATCGTGTGAAAACACCCAAGTTGAAGTGGAAGTTGCTAGAACATGATATCACCACATATTCAGAGGCCATGGACATTGTCCAACGATTCATTTGGGCATCAGACATCTACAAGCCCTTAGATTCAAAAAAGAAAAAAGACAAGTCTGGGAGATTTAGGGCTCATTAGGAGCCGGACATCTCTGGAGGAGGTTGGCTCACTCTATTCGGCACCTGCCTTACTCGGTAGGTACATACCCTATTCGGCCCGTTCCATAGGAGTCCGAATTGTGTTTCAAACTTGGGGCTTATTAGCCCAAGTGTCCTTGGGGCTCATTATCCCCTCATACAGGAGCCAGACACCTCAGGAGGAGGGTGGCTCACTCTATTCGGCACATGCCTTACTCGGCAGGTACGTATCCTATTCGGCCCCTTCCATTGATGGACTCCAAAGGGGTTCGAACTATGCTTCATCCTTGGGGCTCATTAGCCCAAGTATCTTTAGGGCTCATTAGCCCCTCATACAGGAGCCGGACACCATGGATGGACACCTTTATTCTGCCATATCCTATTCTGCCACTTTGAGAATGTATTCGAACACCCCAGGGGAAGGGGGTTCCCCTATTCTGCCACTTTGAGAATGTATCGGACACCCCAAGGGAAGGGGGTGCCTCTATTCTGCCACTTTGAGAATATATTTGGACACCACAAGGGAAGGGGGTGCCCCTATTCTGCCATATCCTATTCCACCACTTTGAGAATGTATTCGGACACCCCAAAAGAAGGGGGTGCCTCTATTCTGCCATATCCTATTCTGCCACTTTGTGAATGTATTCGGACACCCCTAGGGAAGGAGGTGCCCCTATTCTGCCATACCTATTCAGCCACTTTAAGGATGTATTCGGACACCCCAAGGAAAGGGGGTGCCCCTATTCGGTCATATCCAATTCGGCCAAGATAGTATTCGGACACCTCGAGGAAGTGTCGTTGTTTAGTTAATCACCTTTTCGGCCATCAAGTATTTAGACACTGTAACCGGACTCCTATAGTCGAGGCAACCCAATACTTAGCCCTCAAAGGTCATCAGGGCTCTGGATTTTTCTGCACAAAGCCCGCCAACGCTCGCGTTCGACTCCCTCTGTACGTGGGGCTAATGTTATGGGGTCAACCAGCTCCATATTCATGGGCTAAGTCAAGAGGAAAAACAACCCAGTCAACGCCTTAGCAAAGCCCATCATGAGGCGACATTATAAAGATATCCCTAGGACAACCAACCAGGTCATTTATTGCTCTATAAATACCCGCACTCAATGCCATTTATGGTACGCGTTTTCTCTCTCTTCAACTCTCTCTCTCTCTCTATCATTTATCACTCGTTTCATTACCGACCACTGACTTGAGCGTCAGAGGGGCTTTCCGGGAAGCAACCCCCGGAAAAGTAACTCTATTCGTTTTGTAGGTATTCTGCCGCTCCTCCATACTTTAGACAATCTAAACAATAGTGGTCATATTAGAAGTTACACCTTCCTGTGGAGACATAACTCATTTCTAGCAAACATACATGTTTTGTGTATATAATATATATATATATATATATATATATATATATATATATATATATATATATATATATATATACTATATATATGTATATGAATTATATATATGTATATATATATATATATATATATATATCTATATATAATATATATATATATATATATATATATATATATATAATATAAGTATAATATATATAATATATATATATTATATTATATATATATATATATATATATTTTGTTTTTTTTGAAAATTTGGAATATATTAAAGAAGAGGAAACACCACACTGTAATTCAGGGACCCAAACCGCGGCATAAAACCCAAGGAAAAAAGCTATTGGGAGAGGGGACGGAAGAGCCACCTAAAAAGATAGGGTGGCTATGCGATCACGATTTTCAAAACACTAAAAAATACCGTCAAGCACCATACACACCAAGAAAAAACTAAAACTAACACCAATACAGTATAAAATTAGCTAGGAGCACAAAACCCGTAACCCTTGGAAAACCAAGCCCCCTAAGACATCAAAGGATTAATGCCGAATGCCACGAATCAGACTCAACTTTTTAAAAAAAAAAAAATTTTTTTTAAAAAAAAAAAAAATTTTTTAAATTTTTTTGTTTTATTTTTTTTGTAAGATATGTTTTTTTAAAAATTTAAAATTTTTTTAATTAAAAAAATTTTAAAAGGAAGAAAAGGGGGAAGGATAAAAATTTATAAAAAATTATAAAAATAGATAAATTTTTAAAAAAAATAAAGAAAAGAATAGAAAGAAAAGTGAGGGGGAAAAGAAGAAATAATAAAATTAAAGGAAATTATATATGAAGCATGGGAGGAAGTATAAAGAGAGTTTAAGGGAGCTAGCTACAGTGTTGTAAAAATTTTGTTTTTAAAATTTGTTTAAAGAAAAAAAACCCCTGTGTTTTTGTGGACCAAACGATATAAAAAAACCTAAAAAACCCCCGGGAAAGGGGAAAAAAACATAAAGAAGGACTGTGCCCATAGTTTTTTCCAAACCCAAAAAAAATTAAGCCCAACAACCAAAAAAACAAAACTAACACCAAACAGAAAAATTAGTTGGGGAAACCCGGGCCTTGAAACCAAAACCCATTAAAACCAGAAGAATCGAAAAGACCAAACCCCCGGTTTAACAATGTCGAGAAGCATCACCCAAGATACCGAACGCCGAAAACCCACTCACAACATCAAAGATGCAAAGACCCAACCCCCAAAAAGAGAATCCCAGACCAAACGCCAAAACCCACACCCGCATTCCACCACCGCCAGAAAATCACAAAACACCAGATTAACCGACCAACACGTCGTCGAAAACCTCCATCACATAGCGCAACTCAAAATCCCTTCAGTAGAGAATCACCCTCCATACGCAGCTAATCTCCAAGGAACAGAGTCCAAAAGAACCACCATCGAGAAAACTCAACCCCAGCCACCCACTCCAGAAAAAATCGTCCCAAACGTCTCCAAATTTTAACCAAAATCAAAACCCCAAACTCCATAAAAACAAAGAATGGCGCTCAAACCAAAAAACCATTCTCGCAACCCGATTTTAAAAACCCGCCCCCAAGCCGGGCAACCCCCGCACGATTAAAAAAAACCCCACCATAAACCCCACCACCCAAAAAACCACCCAAAAACCAAAAAACCCCAAAACCCCAAAAGGACAAACCAAACCCGCCAAAAAACGAGAAAGAAAAAAGAAGATACCCAAAAAACCCCCTAACCCGGCCACCCGCCAAACCCCCAAAAAACCCCCCCCCAAAAAAATTTTTCCACCCCACCACCTACACCCCTTGGGCCCACCAAAAGGGGGAGGAAAACCTTGGGGGGCCCTGGGGGCCCCCTCGCCCCTCTAATTTTTTTTAAATTTTAAAAATTTTTTTTAATTATTTATATTTTATATTATATATTATATATATAAATATTATATAATATATTAAATATATATATATTTAATAATAATATTATATATATATAAACAAGTATATTTAAAAAAAAAAAAAATTTTTGTTTTTAATAAAGTATATATATTTTTATTTAAAAAGTTTAATATATAATATATTTGTTAATAAGTTAAAGGTTAAAGGGATGGGAAAAAAAAAGGATAAGAAAAAAGGTGGGCAAGGAAGGGCGAAGGCAAAGCAAGCAAAGGGCAAAGGGGCAAGCAAGGTGGGTTTTAAAAAGGAATTTAAAATTTAAATTTTTTATTTAACCCGGACAACAAGGAAGCTTTCCTTTTAAGGTTTTTTTGTTCTTCCAAAATTTGGTTAGGCCACAACATCATACAAAAAATACACATTTCATATACAAAAATTAACATCAAACTACATTTACCAACAACATTATTAAATAATAAAACCCCCACAACTTTTCTCCCCCCCGCGGGGGAGCCCCGGGGGGCCCCCCCCAAGGCGCCCCTTTTTTTGGGCCCCCGCCCAAAAGGGGGGCCAAAAATATAAACCCCTACGCCAAAAATAGATAACAGGTATTATAACAAATGTTTACATAATATTTTAAAGGTGTTTTTAAAAAAGGGCAAGGGAAGGGTAAAGGAAGGGGGGGAAAAAAATATGGAAAATTGTTAATATAGGGGGCGGGGTTGGGCAAGCAAGGCAAGGGTTTGGGGGGGGTTTGCAAAAAAGGGGGCGCAAGCAAGGGTTTTTGGGATATAAAAATTTTTTTTTATTTTTAATTTAATTCCTCGAATCCAAAACCCCTTGGAAGACCCATCTCTTATAGGACAAATATCATAATCCAAAAAGATCTAACATAAAACACATAAATTTGAAAAGAATTATGTGCTCACATCATCATCATCAATAAAATAATAATAAAACCCCCATCTCTTTAACACAATAAAATCATCATCATAATCTACCATATCACCATCATCATCAAAAAATCAACCCCCCCATCACCATCACCATACCACAATCACCAAAAACCCAAAACATCCCTCACACACATATCACCCCCCACCATCCAAATCACCCTACCACCACAATACACACACAATTACACACATTATCATACCATCATAATAATAAAAATACTCTTTCATTCATTTTAAACAAACCCTCATCATCATAACCCCTCATCCAACATCACAAAAACAACTTACTACCATCATCATCACCATCACCATCACCACCACCCCTCACTATCCACCCCAAAATTTCCCTACTTTATCATCATTTATCACTGTTAACACCTACCACTTTTAAAGGGGAGGTTTTCGGGGGAAAACCCCAAAAGTAACTCATTCTTTTTTAGGTACCCCGGGGCCCCCCATACTTTGTAAACCCCAAAAAATAGTGGCTTTGGGGACACCTTCCTGGGGACAACTCCCTTGTAAAAAAATGTAAAGGGGAAATATATATATATATATATATATATATATATATATATATATAAATATATATATATATATATATATTTTATATATATATATATTAAAAAATTATAATTATTTATGGCCGGGGTCCCCGGGGATCCCCCCTTTTTGGGGGAAAAATCCATTGAACCCCGGGGGGCCCTTAACAAATAGATTCTTAAAAAAACCCAAAATTAGAAAAAAAAAAGGGGCCATCTCTCACATCATCACACACAATCATCACTTTTTCAAATTACCAATAAACACATACCCTCATAATCATCACCATCATCACCATCATCACAACACAATCATCACCCTCACCATCACCACACCATCACCACACATCACCATCATCACCACCACCACTACCACCACCCCAGATAATCACCATCATCACCCTCACCCACTACCCCACCATCATAAAAAACCCCCACCCCATCATCATACTCACAGATCATCATCTTCATTATCCCCTCATCATAATACCCCTTATTTTTTCAAATCATACCACCATATACACACACCAAAACCATCATCCACATATTATAATCATCATCCTTCACATCATCATCACATCATCACCTATCACCATCCCCTTCCATCATCATCACCACCATCACCATCATCACCATCAATTTCATCTTCATATCACATAAATAACTCACATCCCCATCATCATCATCACTTAAAGATCCCCATCACCCCTTAACCCGGATCACATCCCACCCATCACCATCATCACCGCCATCACCTCATCATAAAACCCCATCAATATCATCGCCATCATCATGATCAATGAAATATCAGGAGCCAACATCACCACATCCCCATAACATCACATCATCTTCTCACCCCATCACCATAAAATTAAAATACCATCACCACCCATATCATCAATAATAAACCCCCAAACCTCATCACCCCCCAAACATCATCACACACATCATCCCATCATCCACACCACCACAT
Organism: Amaranthus cruentus; assembly: GCA_019425755.1. Lineage (NCBI taxonomy): Eukaryota > Viridiplantae > Streptophyta > Magnoliopsida > Caryophyllales > Amaranthaceae > Amaranthus > Amaranthus cruentus. The sequence continues at coordinate 16,360,124 of CM033454.1, forward strand.
CAAAACAATCCATATCATCATCATCACCATCATCACAATCATCATCATCATCATAACCCATCATTAACCATCATCACCATGCCGTTGAAAATGAAAAAAACAAAAAATGTACAAATGAAATAAAGGAGCTCTATTTGTTCGTTGGACCGGGGATGTAATTTATTCCAATGCGGTATCCCCAAATAATATTTAATATTAATTTAAAAAATATTATAAATTAATTTTTTAAATAATTTAAAAATATAAAATTTTTTAAAAAAAAGGGGGCGGCCTGGTAACCCACCCCCAGGTAAGACCATCTCTTTTTTGAGAAAAAAAGGGCCATAACTAAATAGACAACTAGAAAAAAACATAGTATTAAAAAAAATTATGTGTCAAAACAAAACATCAATATAAAAACACATCATATCATCATTCATCATCACACACATCATCACCCAAAACATCACAAAACATTACAATCACCATCATCATCATCATCACCATCACCATCACCATCACCATCACCATACCATCAATCATCATCACCATATCCCATCATCATCACCATCATCATCGCCATCATATCACCACCACCATCATAATCCCCTCACCACCATCAATCATATCACATCATGATTATCATCATCAAA
>CM033454.1:16368755-16425077 GCA_019425755.1 Amaranthus cruentus
AATTATTCAAAATGTTACAACGTTATGTAAATGTACATAGCATTAATACACAACCTAAAATTCTTACACTGAAGGTAAAAAAAAAACATGAAAAAGTGTATACCATTCAAAAACACAACTAACAAATCAAAAATTAGCATCAAATAAATTCCTTCCTGATGTTGATGTTCATCTTAATTAATAGATCACCATTGATGTTCATGTCGATTATCGTCTTCATCAATTAAAAGGCGGATTAAATGAATGATTAATGTAATGTATGAATGAATTCTTTCATGAATCTTTATGTCAATATCGAGCAGCAAAGTGCAGCATGCTAAAACAATGCTATCTAGAAAGTACATCATTACCAAAAACTTTATTTTCACTCCACGATTATGGATTGGTCTCTCTGATTTTATCGGCAATGGACGGCGATACGTGTTCAACATTACCGGAGACATGTTTTTCCCCGACGGGAAATACTTCGGGCTGTTCGCCTGCGGTGGTGGAGAGTGTTCTGCTACCGCGGTTAAATTGACGATGAAGACATTGAATTGGGATAAAAACATAATAAGAATGAGAAGGATTTTAAAAGCCATAGGATTGCCGAGATTGGTTTCTTGAAGAAGAAGCCAATTGAAATGGTGAAAGTTGGACGTAACTCGTAACAAATTTTACAGTGTATGTTGTGATTTGTAAGTTTGATTTTAAACCGTATTACCCTCTCCAATTCAACTTATCAGCTCGATTGATTTTTTTTCACATTTGTCAAGACAACTTTTTGACCTTTAGTATCTCTGATTATTCTTAATTAAGAATTATGAAAATTTGATATTAATGATCCTTGCATTGAGACGAATCAAACAAGATTTCACTCGATTATGTTGTAACTGTAGATTAGGAATAAAATATACATTAAGAATGATAAATAAATAATAATTCAAAAGTAAATAAGACTACTAGGAACGAAGTATTATTAGACCTAAAGGTAAATAAGAAAAAATCTTGTATTTTATTTATGTAATTTAATATTATTTTTACTTTGGAAATATAAACATCAAAATAATGTACATTTCTGATTATACTACCCGCTTTGATTTTCTACAACAACAATTTATTATCCCAATGCATGATTAAGCGAAGCCACACCGAGGGTCGGTGGAGGCGCGACCGCCAGCCCCTTTATCGAAAATGTGGTTCTTTGTAATTTTAGAAAGGTAGAAATATATTGCAACTTGCAAGTATTTTGGAAAGGTAGAAATATATTTATAACTATTTATTATACATAACCAAAGATATTAAAATTTGAAATACAAAGATTATTAACAATTTTTATAACTTTTTATTATGCATAATCAAAGATATTAAAGATTGAATTATACAATAAAATGCGTGGAAAACCAAATATTACAACTTGATCAAAATGCAAAATTGAAAATGTCAATAAATTTAGAAAATAAAAACCAATGTACCTCAACATTAAATGTTTCGTTATTGTTGAAGCATAACCCTAATCTATGGTACCTTGACAGAGCCAAGAATAGAGCTAAAAATACCAAGAACAAGAAAAGCCAAAAGAGGACTAACATCAATATTACCACAAATAGGTGGGATTATCTTCCTAAACAAAAGGATCACAAATGTTTACAATAGCAGAAAAAGGTTGCATTTCCCATGGCATATTAGGGAACCAAGATAATAAAATCCTAACTATTAAAATCTCACTATATAGATTCAGCCATTTAGCCATTACAGAAGCTGCAGCAGTTAATAATGGAGGTTTTATAACCCTAGCCGACTCCAAAGTTTTAATTGAGGCAAAAAGTAGAGGCCCTAGTGAACATTTGATCACATTCTTATGGGTAAATTGATAGGAATTGAAAGGTTTTATTAGGTTGGATTTAAAATATAGATTTTGAAATTGTTGGTGTGGAACAAGATAGGGTTTAAAGGAGGTTTTGTGAGACGGATTTGAAAGAGATCGAGCACTAATGGCATTACGGTAGTTGTTTTTATAAAAGCAAATAGATCCAATAGTGGTGACGCTAGTTACCATGGTTGTGTTTTTAGAACTTTATAATGAAACTTCCATATAAATAGAATCTCCTCCTACCAAAAATAACTGATCCTCCCTTTTTGTTGGCTATAAATTTTCTTTGTCAGTGTTCTCCTAACCCTAAATTGCCAAATTGTACTCATTTCGTTCTAAAATACTTATTACACAAATATTTTTGTATCATCAGGTAAAATTATGTATATATCGTTTTTTCGTATGTTTTCATAATCAAAATTTTAAAATTTTTGGTTATGCATAATCAAGATATACATGATCAAATCAACATAATAAATTACGTGAAAGTGTAAAAGCGTTTTTGGTTAATCAAAAATTTTCCACAAAATTAGAAACTTTGCAATTTTTGGGATATTTCTAATTAATTATTTAATTAATCTATTTATTTGATTTAATTAATTATCATTCCCGATGACCATTATACGCTCTAAATGACAACAATCCTCCCCCATTTAGAGTGTTCCTCTTTCACGATCCATAATCTCCAACCCATTTCATGCATCAATGCCAATGTCCTTTCGGATTGAATTGACACTTAGTACCACGCATCTTTACAATTGATCACACCCGTTAATGTCCTTCCGGATTGAATTAAGCAGATATATCCAACCAATTGAAGGAGTAGTACACATCAAATACTTCATTAATCTTACATCCTTGACACGTTAAAGGCCATGTGTCCATATCTATTCATAAGTTCATTGAAATCATATGTATGCCCCTTGATTTCTTTGAAGTGGCCAACCTCCGAACTTATATAGGTAGCTTCTCCTAGTTTACCATGCTATCGTGAATAAAACACTCAATAACAATCTAAAACATCATTTTTCTAAAGTAAGTATGGAAAGTTTCAAAGTTTAACCACAAACTTTGTCAAGATTGACAAATTTGTTGGGAAAGTTTTAAACTTTACTTATATAAAAGTTACACCATGATCGAGTGATGAGATAATCCTAGAGATTTTAAAAGGGTGCATTGGTTCGATAAACAAATGCGTTGGTTCGATTTAGAGACACATTTCTTCATGAAAGGATGTGTTGGTTCATGGAGGGCTGCGTTGTTTCTAGTTTTGATCAAGTAATGTAAGAGAGATAGATATAATTACATGGCAGAGATGATATTTCTCAAGAATGTAAATATCTCTATGTTAATTTTATATTTTATTATTTTATGATAATAGAGAAGTATAATATGTTACATGTTTAAGTAAGTTTTTTATATCCATGGAAATTGGTAAAGTAAGTGATCATGGTTATTTGATCATGTTTTATCATTTGGTGTAAATGATAATACTTCATTTTATTTATCAAAGAAATTTGATGGTTGGAAGTATATTTAACTTACCATGATTTTATGATGATTAAATTTATCATCAAAGATGGATAATGTTTGCTTATTTTTGTGGTTACAAATATTATTTAATGCATGATAAGATGATAATTTTCATTGTTATGTTGTTGACATGTTTATCATATATTATTTTGTATCATGTCTTGTTTTATTATAGAAAGATAATAGTATTATTATCAAGTTGATTCTTATTGCATTTATAGTTCATTAATGATAACATGTTGAGTATTTGGGTCTTTGCATGTTTGGTATGACAAGATAAAATTTTGTTATGCAAGTTAAACATTATGTGTTTGTTATGATTGGTTATCTTTTGACCAAGTCAAATAATATTTTTGTTATTGATGTATGCTTCACCTTTTGAATGAGTTAAAAGGTTGCATAATCCATGTTTAGTTAACAATAAAGTTAATTGAAGTATAAAGTATATTATTGCAATGTTGTTAATAAAAGTTTGTGTTGCGTTAGTTTGTTATATGTGTCGAATTATTTGTATGAATTTCTGCATGATTCAAATTAGTTTTTATGATACTCCCTCCGAACCAATTTAGTTGTCTCATTTGCTTTTTCACACTATTCATCAATCCCGTTTAATTTGTATTTTATTCTTAATCCATAAGTTAAAACATAGTCATGTGAGATCTTGTTTGATTCGTCTCAATACAAGGATTATTCTTATCAAGTTTTCATAATTTTTTAAAGCATAACTAGAGATATTAAGCGTCAAAATATTACCTCGACAAGTGGGCCCAAGCAAATAGGACAACTAAATTGGTTCGGATGGAGTATATTCTTTGTTGGTATATTACCAATGTTATTTATATATGAACATATAAAATTTTATATGGGTAATATCATTTTTTCATATGTACATTTTTTTACACAAAGTTATATTAATTTATTAATATTGAAAAAATGGGTACAAAGTTTATGACATGAATAAATTTAAAGTTTGATCATCAAGGATTCATTAAAAGTAATTTTTAATGTAAAGGTGATGTTAAACAAGAATTTGAAAATCTAATAATGTTATTAAATAAAGGTTGAAAGTTGTTAATATTATTTTAAACTCGAAATTTTATTTATTAAAATTGTTGGTTATGGAGGTTAAGTTCCATAATGTTTATAAATAAAATGAGTTTAATGATTATATAAGTAATTTTATATATCAAATAAATAATAACAACAAGTGTGTCTCGTTTTATTTTGATATATATGATGTTTTAATCTTATATATGGAATAAATGTTGATTTGCTAAGTAAAGCAAGATATGAATTCATTTATTATTACATTGATTGAAATTCATATGTTCCTCTTAATCTAGAGTATATGTAAGCGCTTTAATTTTGATTATGGTAATTAAAATTCCATAATATGTTATAATTTTGATTTTCAAGATATGCATTATTTGCATGAGTATATGTAAAGTTTTATACTAATATTTATTTTGGAGAAAAGTACTAAATAAGTTTTATTCTGCTTAATGGGTATGTTAAGGTTTCTTATATTGTCGGATAACGCCAAAATATATTTGGTGTGACAATTATAAGGAAGAATTTAACTATTTAAGTTAAAGTTGATATTAAATATTTTACTTGGTATAAAGTGTTTGTTTTTATACAAAATGTCTTAATTATTTTGGTACGAAGTATATTTATTTTGAATTACCTCAAGGTTCAAAATTAGGATGCATCTATATAGATTATGTTATTTATAACATCTACTATGAGTTCTATTTATTAGAATAAGGGATATTATTTCAATGATATATGATTATAATACAAAGTGATGCAATATTTATTTGGACATTTATTTTTAATGATAGATAGGTTTGAATACCTACAAGTTTGTACAAATGATTATGACATTTTGATCTTTTATAGATTGACTTGTTAATCTTTTGATAAAGCATGTCTTTCAAAGAGAAAAGTATATGTTTGTTTTATTAAAGTTAAAGTCGCAAAATACAACAATAATCATTGTCAATAATATAGAGAGAGTATATATGAAGAAAATGGGAGGGGTTATGAGGGTATATTTGAGAAAAAAATTCCAAAAATAAAGAGCATTTTAAAGTGGACAAACATTTGAAATTACTCATTATAGTAAAGTCGACAAACATAAAAGAACGGAGGGAGTATTGTATTAGGATGTGTGATTTGCATATTAAACATAGTTTTCCGTATTGATGCACTAAGTAATAAGAGTTCTTGTAATGTACTTATTGATTATAATTGATTTCAATTTTATGGAAAATCTTGTTAATTTAATGATAAGGTCTCGACAATGTTGCAATACACGGCAAAGTTTTAGTATGCCATAGGATTGAGATGTTGAAAGCAGATTCAATCGATCATTACTTGACATTGTATAACCAAATCAGACTATGACCCCACATAAAAAAAGTAATTTGTAATGGTATTTATATCCCAAATTAATAATTAATTTAAAACTGACTTAAAGTGCGAATAAACATCTCTACCTTCGATTATATACGAGGTCACAAAGGCAAAGATTCTCCGGCCTTATAGTATTGGCACAATGCACTTGTGTATACAGCTGGACATAATTAAATATCACTCTATGTTCTCCTTGTCATCACTAAAGATGCCTCAATTTTTCTTTGTTAAATGCTATATTTTTAATTTGATCATTAACTTTATTTACTCTTCTGGTAACACCCCTAAATTTCCGACCCCTTAAACGAAACCAAAATCATGAAGGACGGAAGGAAATTCGGGTGTTACATAAAAAGAAAAAGGAAAATAATTTAAATAAACGTTAAAGATTAAATTTTAAAAGGTGAATAGAAATTTCGGCAGCATCTGCCCTAAAACTGTGCGCCTTATAGAAAAACAAAAGTCATTTCGAATCTAATAAAGTAAAGGCATCAACGGCCTATCCAAACTATATCATGGCGGAACGATCCATCGAAATTCGGGTGTTACAATTCTTGTTTTGTAAAGAGGATTCTTATTTAAACTTTTTTATGATATTTCTATAATAATCTTACCTATTGATTAAGTATGAATAATTTCAATTTTAAGGGCATTTTTCTAGAGTTTACTTGGGTAACCCGATAACTTGCTATAGTAGGTAATTTCACCAAGAAAGTAAACTAAAAGTTAAAAGGAAAATTTGCTCAAAATAATCCGAAGTATCACCCGTTGGCCAAAAATAATCCCAACTATCAATTATTTTTTATTAATCCCAAATATTCTCATAGTTTGTTGAAAACAAACCCAACCCCTTGTTACCGGCTGGAACAGGTCACTTTTTCACGTCTTTTTCTGTTCTTTTTACTTAACTGTTCAAAATAACCCTTCCCCTTCATCTAGTAATCAAAAAAGAAAGAAAAAAGTGGAAAAGTTATATGTTGTAGCCGGTCAAAAAGGAGGTGGGTATGTTTTCAACAAATTATGAGAATAGTTGGGATTATTAAAAAATAATTGATAGTTGGGATTATTTTCGGCCAACGGGTGATAGTTGGGATTATTTTGAGCAAATTTTCCAAGTTAAAATTAATTAGAAAAAGATAATTTAAAAATCAGAATTTTTTTTCAACTTTTTTAAAACATTTTTTCTGTTATAAGGTTTGCACTTATTTATATTATTTTATACTCCTTAATGATGGTCGTTCTTAGTAATTTCGTGATTATATTGAAGATTTATGCTACTTTACTCGTTTTGGTTATTCATATTGATTTTGCGTGGTTTGATTGTTTTAAGCATAATTCTTATGGTTTTAATGACGACGGAGTTCATTAAGTAGATTTAGCACAGGTGAAAATGTTCTACAAAGAAAATAAGCAAAAGAGTAAAAATTTTAGCCAATAACCTATAAAGGAGTCTAGGCAAAAGGAGAGTGAGTGTTCATCAGCTGGTATCGATCTTCATCCTTTGCCACTGCATTTCGTAGGTATACTTCTATTCCTATCTTTATCTTCTCTATAATTCTACCTCCATTAAACTGTCACACCTTAACCACCTAGCCATCCTCACTTAGATTCTCGCATATCACCTTTATCAAGCATTGCATGTAATCTGAGGTATAAATTTTTAACCAACATAATATTGTATAGAGTTTGGGTGTCTTGTTTGGTTTCATTTTGTTGTGGTTGTGATGATGTTGTGTTGGGTTGAGTATGAGGTCGACAAGGGGTTTGGGATTTTCATGGGCTTATGTGAGATCATTTTATGAGAGACAAGAAGATTAAGATAGGAAGCCTCTTTCTTTTTTGGAGGAGCCATAAGGAGAGCCGGTTTTTCATGTCTTAAGAGGTGATGGTGTAACTAATGGTGATATCCCAGTTCATCATTGGAATATTTTAGTTAGCATGCATTCTATTTCTATGCTTTGATCTTTTTTATCCAGGGTTACTAAAGACCCTATTGCTACCCATGTTCTCTATGTTATTCATTTTTTGTACAATCTTAGCACTATCTTTATATTATATCTTTGTTTTGCATGGCTATGTTTGTACATTTTATTCATTGGAAAAAGGGAAACATGCTTCATAAGAGAAAAGCCCAGCTAGGTCCCCGAAAGGCCGACTTAGGCAAAAAAGCGGCATGAGTGAGTGAGCAAGGGAGACTTGGATAAAATGAAAGAGTGGCTAGAACGAAAACCAAAAAATGAGTTCCTTGGAAAAATAAGAGATATAGAGAGATTTTCAATTTGTGCATCTCATTTGTTCTTGGAGCTGGCGAGATAAGAAGTGGGAGTAATATGGTAGGTATTTGGGCAGGCCACATTTGAGGAATAAGTGTAGTATTTTGTTCGTTTTCCATTGTCTCTAGGAGTCATAAGGGGGTTCAAGTCTAGGATTTTGAGGCACTTAACTCTCTAGTGCTTTCCATGGTTGTTGTGTTTGTAGTGTGGCAAGTATGGGGAGAAGTGGTTTGGTTTCTTGGATCACTTGTCACACTAGGGGTTTAGAGGGGTCTTGGAAAGGGAGACATAAGAAGTAGATTAGGTTTGGAGACCTCTCTTAACCTTATTTTTATTGTCAACCTTGATTTACTCGAGGACGAGCAAAGGTTAAGCATGGGGGAGTTTGATAAGTGCAATTATTTGCACTTATTTATATCATTTTATATTCCTTAATGATGGTCGTTCTTAGTAATTCCGTGATTATTTTGAAGATTTATGCTACTTTGCTCGTTTTGGTTATTCACGTTGATTTTGAGTGTTTTGATTGTTTTAAGCATAATTCGTATGGTTTAATGACAACTTTATTAAGTAGATTTTAGCTTGGGTGAAGATGTTCTACAAAGAAAATAACCAAAAGAGTAAAAGTGTGTTTATAAGGCAAAAGTTTTGAGGTTAAATTTGATAAATGTCTAATCTTTTGGCCATAACTATTGATAGGAAGATCAGATTGATGCAAAGTTTGCATCATTGAAAACTAGACTTCAAGAGATTTCCAACGATATATTATACGTCCGATTCCGACAACCGAGCAAGAAATGACGACCGTTTAAAGTTTGCAGAAGCTGTCAGCCAAAATGGCCGACTCGGCTTCCTGGTCGTGGAAGTGGACGCCGAGTTGGTTTTGTCTTCTGGAATTCCGTGAACACATTTTAGCATTACTTTAATTTTGTATTATTTTATTTTTGCTTTATTTTAATTAACACTCTAGGGTATAATTAGTGGGGAATGAGAGGCAATTAGGTTAAGCCTTCTTGAGAGGAGCAAAAGGAGGGAGACTAAAACCCTCTTCTCCTTCTTCCTCCTTCATCTTTCTCCACTGAAGACCATTTTTAATATTTGTAAGCTTTTAATTTAGGAAAATTTACCAAGAATAATCCCAACTATCACCCGGTTGCCAGAAATAATCCCAACTATTGATTATTTTTTAATAATCCTAACTATTGATGAAGTTTGCTCAAATGTCCACTTATTCTTAACTCGTAGCAGTTTTTGATTATTTTTACCTTTTTAACTCTCCTTCATCAAATTAGTATAACCTACCCTTCATCCTCTCCATCTTCTTCTTCATTCATCCTAAACCTAAAACTTCATTCATCCTTCATCCTTCCTCCATGGTCAAGATCTAAAAGCTTCATCCCTTTAAGATTCAATGAATTCTTCTTCTTCTTCTTCTTCTTCTTCTTCTTCTTCTTCTAAGTATTCAAACCCTAATCCCAAATGCTTGAAGAAGATTAAAATTGTAGATTGAATGAAGAAATATGGAGAGGATTGAAATATGGAGGTAAATAGTAGATTGAAATCGAAATGGGTGGCTGCGAGCAAATGCTTGAAGAAGAAGAAGAAGTAGAATTCATTGAATCTTAAAGGGATGAAGCTTTTAGATCTTGACCATGGAGGAAGGATGAAGGATGAATGAAGTTTTAGGGTTTAGGATGAATGAAGAAGAAGATGGAGAGGATGAAGGGTAGGTTATACTAATTTGATAAAGGAGAGTTAAAAAAAAAGGTAAAAAAAAATTAATAAAAAAAACCTGCTACAGCCGGTTAAGAATAGAGTGGGACTGTTTTCAGCAAACTTCATCAATAGTTAGGATTATTAAAAAATAATCAATAGTTGGGATTAATTCTGGCCAACTGGTGATAATTGGGATTATTCTTGGCAAATTTTCCTTTAATTTATTGTCTTTAATTTACTTTCTTATTAGTAGTTTAGTCTTTCTTTATCAAATTTGTATTAGTTTAATCTCTACTTGTCAAACTTTAATTATTTTCCTAGAAATTATTATTTAATTAAAAGTAGTATTGTTCTTCATATTTTTGTCTCTTAGATCTTTAATTGTTTGTTTCATAGTTTAATTATTGTTTTTCCTTGCAAATTTCATTATTAACATATTTTATCATGCTTAGTTTCATTCTAGGGTTTTTGTTTATTGTTTTTACCATAATTAGTGAGTAGATCCATTTTCTAGGGTTAGGATTTGAACCTATAAGTTAAGTATGATTTTATTCTTGAATGTGTCTATGAAACTAAACTAAAGTAATTAATTTGAATTAATTTGTGCCAATTAACTCTAAATTGAATGTGTTTTGTCGGACTAGTCAATAGAATTAGCGTGTGAGATTGGGATCGACTTTGCTTTAGGTTAAATTTTAGTTAAATTCTTATTTATTCGTTCAATAAAACTAGCGTGTGAGAATTAAATTAGTAGGGTCTAAATCTAATAGTTAATCAACAGAGCGAGAGTTTGAGATTAACAAGATCATGTTTAACTACGTAATTAATCCGACTCTTCATAGACATTAATGAGAATTTGATCATACAAGACTTTAGGGGATTCTCAACGCCCTAGATTCCTTCATCATATAGTTTTATCAAATTTTATTATTGCATTTGAAGCTGTTAGTAAACAACGAATCATCCAATATTTTTTTCATCTCTTAAGCAATTTAATTAGTAGAGATTAGCAAGTTTCTTGTCCTAGCTTTCTTGTGTTCGACCTGCGGCTACACGTACACCATGCGCTTGCGGTTAAATAAAATTTGCACATCAAATCCCATGGCATTCTCATTCATTTGCCAATTCTTATATACTTCCTCAGTTCCATAATACTTGTTACTGTGTGTGACATGTTGTGTGGAAAAATGTCACAATCAATAGCAAGTACAAGACATATACCATAATCTAAGCCTAGAATCAAGGGAAATGATTGACCCATAACCTTAATATGGTAAGAGAATAGAATCACATTATTATAGAAGTATTTACACAATATTACATGAATATTTGTTCAATAATTGATGTATGCTATAAAACATTTTATTTTAATTTATTTCTTTTTTAAAAAAAGCTACAACTTGTTATAGCAAGTCATCAAGTTCAAGTTACTAGGTTTACTTTACGAAAATATTTTCCAAAGTTGGGATATTCATGGTTGATCAATAGGTGAGATTATTGGAGGCAAATAAAAAAAAAAATAGACACTATAACAAAATTAACTTTTAGTGATATTGAAAATATGTCACTAATTTATATTTTTAGTGTTATAATTGTTAGTTTTTATTTTAAATTTCACTATAAAACTCATCAAAGAGATTAACCATGAATAATCTCTTAGGGCTTTTTAGCTCATCAAATTAGTGTTATAGTTTATTTGAATTTTAATAATAAATTAGTGTTATACTTTACTTGAACTTTAATAACATATGTAATTGTCTTTGTAGATTATAGTGGCGTTTAAGAGAAACATCACTACATTTGATATCACAAAATGTTTTTAGTATAATTTTTTATTTTGGTTCTAAAGGGTCTAACAAATATCACTAATACAACTACATAACTTTAGAGGTCTAACAAATGTCACTAATGTCACTAGTCATACATCAGAAATTTAAAATAGTGACACGTAAATTAAATATAATTTAATATATCCAAATAAAAATAAAGGAGTATTACTACCTCCTATTTAGTCTCATTTTAGTTTGTTACACTTGTCGAAACAACATTTTAATCCTTAATATTTATGATTGTTATAAATTCAAAATTATAAAAAGTTGATTTTAATAAGTTTTTATTGTGACAAATCAAACAAAATCCCACCTATATATGTTTTTTCTTATAGATTAAGAATAAAATGTAGGAAAATTTACTTTTAAAAATCCAACTTTTTGCTTGTTCGCTTTTAAAAATCCCACCTTTCGATTATTTTTTTAAAATCCGACCTTTTGCCTCCGTTTTCTTTTATAAAACATTTTTACCGGTGACCGGATAAATTTGAAAATTCATCATCTTTTAAAAGAGAACAAGCAAAAGGTCGGATTTTTAAAAGTAAATTTTCCTATTCTCTTTTTTTAAAAATTCGAAATTAACCGGTTGTTCAGGTAAGTTTGAGAGGTATGTACTATAAAAGAAAACGGAGGCAAAAGGTTGAATTTTTATAAAATAATTGAAAGATGGGAGTTTTAAAAGAGAACAAACAAAAGGTCAGATTTTTAAAAGCAAATTTTCCTAAAATGTAAAGCAAAAGTATTAAATTGAATTGTGGCAAAAAAGAAAAATGAGATAATGGATAGAATAGGACAGTGATACTACCAACAATTAAAATAAAGAAAATCTATGTATATATAAATATGGCTTAGCTTGCAACACTATTCATCATTGTGCACTCCCTCACTATTCATTACTGTTCATAAGTGCTGTTGACGAACAACGTTTTCGCTTTGTTGGCACCTTCGCCTGTTGTGTGTCTGGGAGTGGGAGCATTAACTCTGCTCATTAATGCTATGTGTACTTTGCTTGTGCTCCATGTTTTATGGGCGGCTCTTCATAATGTAATTCATGAGTCATAGATCAGGGTTCATATTTAAGGTAATATACGTATTTTTCTTGCCATTTGTTGGATTGCATTTTATCTTATTTTTGGGAGTTTCACAGCAGTTTTATTATTGTTTCTGATCATTGATTGTGCTGAGTAGTATAGAAATAGGTCTGTTCTTGGTATGTATTTCTTTTCTTATTGCGATTTGTGTGACATTTACGTATTTCCTCTTGCAGCTTCTGCAGTTCTTTTGTTTTGTGTTCGTTCACCTGTCTCTGGAGCAGGTCATTTTTTTCTTTTGTGTCTATTTTTTCGCTTGCTTTGGTTTTATATGCTTTGATATATTCCGTTGCATTGCTTAGATGATGCTTGGATCGTGTCCATGTTCATTGGTTATAATGCTTTCTTTTGTTTGGAGATTTACTTGCAGGTTTTTAGCTCTAGTTTTCTTAACCTTCCTCCTATTTTGGGAACAGGTTACTTTTTTTCTTCCTACCTGTTATTATTGGGTTTGCTTAGTTTCTATCTGCATAGATTGTTTCTTTAGATGTGTGTATGGAGTTTCCTGTAACTATAGTGTTGTTTAAATGCCTTTTAATGCTTTTTTTATTTGTAAGTTCTTTTTTTATGTTGTATGTTTGTTGATCTTTGGGGAAGTTCGAGGTTTTAATTAAATAGTTGGTTCATTGAGTGACAGGTCATGGACATTTTGATAAAAAAACATGGCTGTTAGAAGGAATTACTTAGAGAAGTAACGCTATTTTTGAGATTTGTAGAGCCTTTATATGGTACATTGAATGCTATCTCTAATGTGGCTTGCGTTGTTATTCTGGCAAGCAAGGGATCCAGTCGTTACTTTAGAGTTGGTAAGGCTTGTGTGGATTTGCTTGAATTAGAAGAGTCGGCGGTATTTGATTGGATATCAATGTGGATTTACTTCTTGTAACAACTTTTCGCCTTTGTGTTCGACATATGGCTAAGGCCAGGTGTGAGCAAAGTGATAAGTTGGATATCAATATGGCGTTGTCTTTGGCAAATGATCATGTTGCAGGAAGGGGAGGTCTTGAGGATGAGATGGAAATTTGTATACATGCTTGTGAAGACGATATGGCAAAGGCCAGGTGTGAGCAATATGATAAGTTGGATATCAATATGACGTTGTCTTTGGCAAATGATCATGTTACAGGAAGGGGGGTCTTGAGGATAAGAGAGAAATTTGTATACATGCTTGTCATGCTTGTAAAGACGGTATGACTAAGGCTAGGTGTGAGCAATGTGATAAGTTGGATATCAATATGACGTTGTCTTTAGCAAATGATCATGTTGCAGGAAGAGGAGTTCTTGAGGATGAGAGGGAAATTTGTATACATGCTTCTGAAGGCGAGTGCACAACACCAACTGATCCTGCATATCAGCTTGTATGTTCTTCTATACCTCCTCTAAAAATTAGAGTACCTCGGAATCATGGAGTAGATCCGCCTACCGCAAAGTTAATTCAACTTCCTCCTGATTTTCCTTCTCTTTTCCGTTAAAGGAAGCCCGACTGGTAAATATTATCGTCTTGTTTCTTTTTCATATAGCTGTCATATGGGTCTTTGGTCATTTGCACTAATATATTCCAATAACGAATTTATTTTGTATCTAGGATTGACAATGATGAAGTTCCACTTACTTTTTTCTTTCTATAGTAAATGAAAGCATTGGCTCTAATGTAATTTTTTCTCCTTCCTCGTATTAACTTTCAGCTATCTTATTTTAAGCTATTTTTTTTGTTTCCAGCACAGTATTGGCAGACGATATTGCCAGAACAATATTGGCAGGCGATAATAAAATGATATTAGAAATACATTATAATAGAAGACCGTGTTATTTTACGTCCAGGGAAAGGAATCGTGTATATTGCTAGAAATATGTGCCCTATGAAAAGCATGTTGTTGTGAATACATTATTATGAATTTACATAATATTGTATATGCTGACAGATGCACGATTATAAGCTCTACTTGATTTCTTTCATTACAGTTAAAGAAAGAATTGGCTCAGATGTAATTCTTTCCAGAAACTATCTCTTCATCGTATTAACTTCATAGATATCTTAGTTTAAGTTGTCTCTTTTGTTCACAGAACAACATTGCCAGTTGATGTATGAAAAAAACTCCAAATAGTAAAAAAAAACATTAGAAATACATTATAGGAAAAGATCATTTTAATTTGCTTCAAAAATAGGATCGTGTATATTGCCAGAAATGCATGCGCTTTACAAAAAAAATATTTACTTTATAGCTATCTTCATGGCTATATTCTAGAATTCATTTATTACATAATAAATACTATCAAATGTTTTTACATGTGAATGCAAAAAATATGTGTATGTTGCTAGAAATGTATGTCTTTGTGGAAAACAAAATCTTAGAATTTCATAATTATGTGTTAAGTGTAAAGAAACACAGGTTCTCATAAATTGCTAACTAGACATTGGTATAATTCTTAGACATGTTCATGGGATGGGGTTGTATATGTTGCCAGAAAATTTGTTTTTCAAGAAAAGTGGAAGCAAAAGGGAAAATATGCATGTTTTCATAAAGTCCAATTTTCCAGGATCTATCAATTGCAAAATTAATCCCAGAAAAGTTTTTATAGATACATATAGGCATTTCATTAGACATTATAGGATATTATGTACAAAAATATATATATATATATGAAATAATTATAGCAATTTTGCGAGAAAATTAATGATTATACTACCAGAAACATATAGAAGTGATTTCCAGGTTTTTTTTCCTAGAAAATATTTTAAAGTCTTTGCGATAAGGGGTCGTATGTGTTGCCAGGATCTATATGGAACTAAAGAGTTTTTTTAGAAAAAGGGGTAGTAAGGTAAATACCTAGGAAAAATGATGGTAGATTATAGCCGTTTACAAGGAAATATGTGGTCTATGTTGCTAGAAGTAACATTTCTGAATTGATGTGTTGCAAAATTTATCCCGTAAAATGTTTTTCACATGCGAATCCAACATATGTTTATGTTGCCAGAAATGTATTCTTTGTGGAAACCAAAATTATGTAACTACATAGTTATGTGTATGCTGCCAGGAATAACGCTTTCACTGA
The DNA here is from genome assembly GCA_019425755.1 of Amaranthus cruentus. Classification (NCBI taxonomy): domain Eukaryota; kingdom Viridiplantae; phylum Streptophyta; class Magnoliopsida; order Caryophyllales; family Amaranthaceae; genus Amaranthus; species Amaranthus cruentus. The sequence continues at coordinate 16,384,522 of CM033454.1, forward strand.
ATTGTTGGCTATAAATAGTTATAATCCTTAGACATGTTCATGGGAAGGGGTTGTATATGTTGCCAGGAATCTTTTAATTGTTGAAGGTGAAGTGAACAATCTGCTGATGAAATTAAAATTTCCGTAAGTGAAAACTGGTGAGCATTTGCACAGTATAATGGTTGAAACACTTTGATGGACCCATCATCTACAAAAACACCTTCGTTATCATCAGAATCGTAGAAAGGATCATTGTTCCACAAATCCATTGCTTTCTAAAATTTCACTGTTGTCAGAAAAAGAAAGCAGAGAGATAAGAGGATAAGAAGAAAGGAAATGGTATACTATGCAATGAAAATGAAATTTTAAAGGGCTTTCTAAAATTTCCATCACCCCAAACGATGATGGAAAGGGCTTCTTATAGTCAAATGAAAGGTTTGAAATGACAATGATAATATTAAAAAAATGATTATTGTTTCGGGAAGAGTGTTATACTATTTGGAATACTAATTATGGATTAAATATATTGGTGTGAAAATAGCAGTTATATCAACTTGATAATGAATCATGTCATTTTATAAGTTAAAACACCATTAGTTGAAACATTGTGAACAAAATAATTAATGAAAAGTTCTCTAAATTTTATTAGTGTACTATAGTACAATTTTAAATCTGAGACCATTAATTGATACATTGTCAACAAAATAATGTATGAAAAGTTCTCTAATTTTTATTAGTATATTATAGTACAATTTAAAATATGAAATGTTATATAATATTACAAAATTTATACCACCTATTCAGCCTAAGTAAATGGCTCATTTAGTTTTTCATCAGTGCCGACGCAACATTTAAAACCTTAATATTTAAAATTTGTGTTCTTAATTAAAAATTAAAAAAATTGATATTAATAAATCTTGTATTGAGACCAATCAAACAAGATCCCACATGACTATATTTTAACTTATAGCTTAAAAGTAAAAACAAATTAAGCATGATGAGTGAATAGTACCAAAACATTAAATGGGACATTTAGGCTAATATAAAGTAGCATTAAATAATATATAAACAAGATCCCACATGACTATATATATATATATATATATATATATATATATATATATATATATATATATATATATATATATATATATATATATATATATATATATATATATATATATATATTGACAGAAAATAAAAAGTTGATGTACAACAGTATAAGAAATTATTAGTGTAAAGTTTTTTTACATATTTGTAATCTAATTCTATATATGAAAATTCTAGAAAATTACTTTAACTAATGGTTCTGGATCCGTGCATCGTCTGAGAACACACTAGACTTTTAAGAGTCTTCATGAAACGGAATAGTTCGTTGTAGTCCGAAACATATGGTTCCAAAGAAAGATAGGTCGCCGGAAAATATTTTCCCGAAAGTTGTTACAGTCAGAAAGTTACGCTATTACAGAGTAAATTCTTGTTTATGTTGTTTTACTATGCATTTTTTTATATTATTTCCTTATTTCTTTTAGGAAATAATATAGTCGATAAACATTCTAAAGATGTATATCTGAGGGTGTACCATCTCCAAATAAAAGTCTCCTGTAAGCATACATCCTGGCAACAACATATACCCTTACGTTGAAGGTTGACACACAATGCTGCTTGCTTAAACTATGCACAATCTTAGGAAAAAACCTAGCAAGTTATAATATATAGTTATTTGCCAAGAACATTACGAGAAGCAGATGCATAAACTTATGAATTAAGATTTCTTATATTATTTTTAAATGCTCGAAACATTTACATTATCATTTTAAATAATCATAGTATTCTGATCAATTTAACTTCTAGCAACATTCAATATCTGATTATGGAGAATATGATGATAAAATTCATTTATTTGCACATCCCCCATTATTCTGTCAACATCTGTGTGTAACAACATTTTTATCCAATAACATATATATCTTGTACAAAACAATAATTGGAAAAAAAAACCCTTGATTGAAACCTGAAACGCGATTTTACTTGCTTTTGTATTTTTACAATACAACAAACATTTTTCTAAAAAAACATATGTTGCCAGAGATTAGTTTTTTTTTTGGGCGAAATTTCTGGTGTCAGGCAGAAGGACTATCAGAAAATGCCTACTGAATTAGCATTGCTTGGGTGTAAAGTATTCATATTCTTTTTCGGTCTATATATTAGAAAATAGTATAAATCATTCACATAAAAGGGTACAAAAGAATAGCTTGTTTTTCCTTATGTGATAATAACTTGTAATACACTACAAAAAATACGCAATACTGTTTCACAAATCAAACCACGCATTGAAACAATTTTCTATACATCCATTGATCAAAAACCTATTTAACCCCTTTACTATTCACACTTTATCACGCTATAAATATCTCGTATCCTCAATTTCCAACTCACCTTTTCACTACTATCCATTCATCTCCTTCAACAATATCTACATCTTTTACAACAACAAAAAAACATTTTTTCTCTAATTAATGAATTTCTAATTAATTAATTAATTAATTTTAAATTGTTATATCTGTCTCTTTGTTATCCCAATAATTTTAGTCTTTTCTTATACTAAAGATAATATATACATATATAAATATACATACATGTATATAGATCTCCTATGAAATCCGGAAAATAGATTTGCATATTTCTTAGCTTAATACATATATACTCATACGATGGGACTCAAAAATGTCCATAATCAAATATCTTTTGAAAGCAAGTTTTTACATCCATATGTTGAATTATTGTTTGTTTGACTTTATATTTATTTATACTTATGTGCCAGCGATATAAAGAAACATAGTAAGTATGTAAATAAATTAAAGTTCCTTTTACTGATAGAGCCCAGAGTTTGAAGTTCAAACATTATTGGGCTAGAAAAATTATTGTTTATATACGTAGGCTTAAAACTTATGATGATTGTTTCTGCTGAGAAACTGTCAAATTTGTATAAGGGAACGCCTTGGAAGAAGTAACGTCAAGTCTAGGAAGAATGGTGATCCGACCGCCACACGTGGTACACCTGCAACCACAAGGAAAACTAAACCGGGGGCTAATGTCCCGGAACAGCTCTCCGATGCTTAAGTCAGATCAGAAGATAGATACTACGAATGTATGTAGTTTTGAGTTAGATTGCGTAACCTTGCTTAGGTAGAAGAAGGTAGTATTTGTAAGGGCCTTGGGACATCATGTAGTAACTGCCGGGAAGTTAATTCCGAACTGATAACTTCCGGCGAGTGTAATGGGGCGAGTGACCTTATTGGGGGTGGTTACTCGTGATCATGGACAGTTATAAGAGGAAGTGCCCTTAACCAGAGCAAGCTAACTAACTGCCCTTCTGTTGTTGGTTATCTTTGTTTGACCAAAATCAACTAGGTTGACCTTTACTTGTATGTTTGACCTTTGACCCGTTGACCAAGGGTATTAAGGTAACTTCAAAAATGTGGGATTTATGATCCCCAACATTGGCCCCACGCATATAGGGTAAGAGGATAACTTACTTTGAGGGAAGTTGAACTTGGCCTATACGCGGGAAGATCGCTTCATGACGTTAGAATTTCGAAGAATAGCCTTGGTATTTGAATATTTGATGTCTCGGATTTCTGAAGTCTCGGATTTCTGAGACAGGCGGTTATGCTTGATCAGATTTGGCTGACCTTCTGAAGAGACAAAGAGGGGGTCCGACTTATAGAAGTCTCGGACCTTAAGAGTATACATAGGTATACTTAGTTAGATTTGGCCCCAACACTTTGTAGGGTCAAAGAGGGGTCCGACTTATAGAAGTCTCGGACCTTAAGAGTATACATAGGTATACTCAGTCAGATTTGGCCCCAACACTTGGTATGGTCAAAGAAGGGGTCCGACTTATAGAAGTCTCGGACCTTAAGAGTTTACATAGGTATACTTAGTCAGATTTGGCCCCAACACTTGGTAGGGTCAAAGAAGGGGTCCGACTTATAGAAGTCTCGGACCTTAAGAGTATACATAGGTATACTTAGTCAGACTTGGCCCCAACACTTTGTAGGGTCAAAGAGGAGTCCGACTTATAGAAGTCTCGGACCTTGTAAGGATACATAGGTATACTTGATTTTACATAAACGCTAGGTTGGGTACAAGAGGGGGTCCGACTTATAGAAGTCTCGGACCTTGTAAGAATACATAGGTATACTTAGTAAGATTTCACCCAAACGCTTTGTTGGGTTAAAGAGGGGGTCCGACTTATAGAAGTCTTGGACCTTAAGGGTATACATAGGTATACTTAGATGATTTCACCCAAACGTTTTGTTGGGTTAAAGAGGGGGTCCGACTTATGGAAGTCTCAGACCTCGATGATTTCGCCAAACGATGTATAATTTCACCAAACAGCATTAATGGGGGTATTAAATACTCACCTACCACATTCTTGGAATCTTGTTCCAAATTCATCCTTGTGAGAGAATTTCCCAAAGTTTCAATTCATATTCTAGAGAGAGAAGCTCTGACATTTGGCGATTTTCTGACAATTCATACTTGGAACCACATTTTCACCAGGTATGCTCTAATTTTTGGATCAAATTCATAATTTTTTTGATTTCATTTGATATTCAACTTGTTCTTCAAATCTTCATCCCTAATTCATAGATCTTCAACCTGTTCTTGAAGATCTTCAAACTGTTCTTGATTAAATTGTTTTGATCTATAATCTGTATAACTGTTCACAATTTGTTGTTTATAACAATGGAGACCCTATACTTAGAGGATTTATGTAGAGAACTTCCCCAACTTAACTTGAATAAGGATTCGGAATCCCAGAACCCAAGGACCAGGATCGATTCTGATGAGTCGGATAATGGTAGTCCTAGGTATCAAGTGACTCCGTATTATGAACCAATATCAAGTGATGATGAATCTGATGTTTCGCCTATTTATCCACCTGAGACCATTTTACCTTACCCTTGGGAAGTTTCTTTAGCGTTTGTTCCCGGATACTTAAGTGTTGAACCTAAACTGTTAGAGTTGGTTCATGTAGATATGAAGAAGACGGCGGAAAAAGAATGTTCGCCCAGCCGGGATACTGCAAAGAAAACCCCTCACCCGTTTTACATACCCCAAGGGGGGCCTTTAAATTACTTCGTCGATTCAACCATGATGGACATACTAGATAGCGATAGGCGTAGTATGGCCAGGCGATGGGGTCTAGTGGAAGGCTACGACGTCATGAAGCCGGCGTTGTATGACACAGTTCGCTACCCTCTGGGTGGATGCATAGCTGTCTATGACAAAGCTTTTGAGTTGGGTTTGAGGTTCCCGCTGCACCCTTTCGCCAAAGCGGTTTTAGAACTGTTAAACATTACGGTTGCTGAGTTTTATCCCAACGCGTGGGGTTGCATAGTGGCTTTCATCTTGGTGAGTAAAGGGTTAAGGACAGAACCCAGTATGACGGCATTTCGCCATATCTTTCGGGCTAAACTTTGCAGCTCGAAGACTAATGGTGCCGGATGGGTGACTTTGTCCCATCGAAGGGGATTCAAGATAGTTGGGGGGTTGCCTGACAGCAACAAGCTGTTTAGGACGAAGTTCGGTTATCTTTACAACAGGCATGGCTGGCACATAAAGACGACCTTTGACATAGACCCTAAGTTAGAGGCTTTCAACAATAATGTCCCAATTTGTAGCCAGGAAGAGGCGATCATCGTTAGATACGCCACAATGTCCGTAGAGCTGAATCGTAAGCCGATCTTCGTACAGCGTAGGTGGATACCGAAGTTCGTCGACTTGAAAAAGGAATTGTTTTTGTCTGCTTATGATATTAGTCTAAGGACTGATAAAAGTAGGTTTCTTAAATCCATATCTTCATATCTGTCGTTTTGCTGGGACTTATCAATTTCCCTTTTCTTTTACAGGAGTTGCGCGTTACGAAGTTGGATTGAAGTACAAGTCGTTGATGGCGCAATTCAACACTTTGAGTGCTTTCGCCGCAGCGTTGAGAACGATAGATCCTCCTCCGCCGGTTCCCCACCCTCCAACTGTAAGTTTCAAACTTGGTTGCTTTCAATATAAGTTTAGAAGATGGCTTAAATAACCTTCATGTATTTCAGAATTCGGCTACCGTAATGGACGGTGTTAAAGATGCCCCGAGCCATGAGGAGGCTCGGATTCTGTTAGAGAAGCGGAAGGAGATCCCTCCTCCCGAGGACTTGGCCGCGAGGGAAGCGCCGGGCAGCAAGAAGAGGAAGAGGCCCTCTTCGAAGACCAACTCCAAAACAGTTGAGCCTACTCCGGACAATCCGGTAGTAGTGGAAGATGAGGAAGATGCTTCGTCGGATTCCGTCGAGCAAATTTTTGAGGCAGTCCCACTGAGGACTAACTTTCCGGGGGTCACCATCCGGGAACCCGAGGCTGGCGTTTTGGGGCATTCTGCAACACGGGTTCCCCCCGGCAAGGGAAAACAGGTGCTGTGGGAGGAAGAGCATGTTTATGCTAGGAACATCAGGGCATCTAAGCCCGGTGTTCCTTTCGTAAACTTGAGTTCTTCCGAACTCGCTGGGCGATTCAACAAGGCAAGTCGTTGCCTTATACATCAAGTGGACATGGATTTTCTTGATTCCATGAACCCGGCGGAACGGCTGCAAAAGGCCCAATCTGCCATGGCTGAGGTAACCCTGTTTGTAAATTGTTTTCTTCATCATCCGCCCTGGTGACTGATATTTATGATTTTTCTTATAGGGGCTGATAAGGATGCTCTTTGAAACCTCCAAGATCCAACAAAATGAGGTGGATCAAGAGACTGTCCGAGCTTTGACCGCTCGGGTAGATGAGCAGAATGATAAGTTGGCCAGACTCACGGTCAAACTTGAAAAATGTAAAAATTTGTCTGAGCAGCTGGAATTGGCGGATCAATGGAGGACTCGGATGAAGGAGATCTTGGGGGAGGTGGTGTAGAAGCTAAAAAGCTCATCTGGCTCGGCCTTGAAGGTTGCCACCGAGGTATCTGACCTCTTGGCTGCTTTAGATTCGGCTGCTGCTCAGAGTAAGGATCTTCCTGCCTTTTTTAAGGAGATCTTAGAGAAGATGGAACTCTTGGCTGAAGTTGCCAAATATTATAAGCTGAGGTCGGAGAGGAAAGGCCGGATAGCTAAGGAATGGCTGAGTTCTGCGGACTGTGGACCATTCATGGCTCGACTCTCTGGGGAGATGATTTACAATGCTATGCTCCTTGAGGCTAAGGCTCATCATTTAGCTGCCACCGAATTAGGTTATGATGCGGAGAAGATTGCCACGCTTGCAAAGACAAAGAGGCAAGAGGCGTTAGCTTCTTTAAATGCCGACTTTGATAAGCCGTCTGCTACTCTGAATGACCCGGAATGGGATGCAGAGGAGCTCGATTCATGGAGGCAACAAGTTGACCCCGATCTGGAAGAGCGAGTGCTAAATACAGATTGTTCCTCTTTCCGCGTCTCTGCTCCAAACATTCAACCAGTCCCGGACAGGTCTAGTTATTCTCAGCTGGAGCAGACATGTTCTGGCCTGTCCAGTGATCTCATGGCGGAGAAGGGAATGGTGGCCGATCTCGCCTCGGAGCTGGAAGCCAAGGAGCCCTTGACCTTCGACATCGATGAGCTGCTGAACTCGAAGCCGTCTACTCCTCAACCGACATCTCCTCCTTCTACTCATGCCGAATAGCCATTATTGTTAATTTATTGAACAGTTGTCTCGTAATTTTGAACAATGTGTAGTTGTAGATTGATGAATATTGGCCGGAGCGCCTTCTCTGTAAATATTATTTTTGGAGATCTGGGATCTCTTATTTTATCTTAGTAGATTTATGCATTTGTTTCTGTTAATCTAAATAAGGGGTTCCGACTCATAGGAGTCTCGGACCTCCAAGCATAGAAAAAACTTAGTGTTGAGAGAACATAGGTTCTCTTCAAACAACCAGGGGGGTCCGACTCATAGGAGTCTCGGACCTCAAAGCATAGGAAAATAACTTAGTGCTGAGAGAACATAGGTTCTCTTCAAACAACCAGGGGGGTCCGACTCATAGGAGTCTCGGACCTCAAGCATGATAAAAGACGTAATCTGAGCTATTCCTTGCAATCAATCATATCTTTGAACATAGGTTCAATCAATCTTTGAACATCGGTTCATTTGATTAACATGCGGGGTAATTCCCGAGAAAATAATGTTTGCAGTGCATAGCGAGTGTAACAATCATAAAAACAGCATTAAAAGTGTTCAATGAAAATGCAATTCGAATAAAACAGATAGTGGTGGCCCCTTGCAAGGGATTATTCAGATGTAGAACTTTTTCAGATGATCCGCATTCCAGGGTCGTTTCAGCACTTTGCCTTCGGAATCTTGTAGCTCATAGGTTCCGGGTTTGATAATTCGGACTATTTTGAATGGACCATCCCAGTTTGCCCCTAGCTTTCCCTTAGCACTTTGCCATAGTCATGGAGTTGCAGTTGTTTGGGTTTGACCATTCGGTTGAATTGTCTTGTCATTCTCTGCTTTTGCGCAAGGGAACATAGCAGGGCGTTTCCTCTTGTTTCAGGTAGGAGGTCTAGGTTGATCCTTTTCTCAGCATCGTTCTCGTCGTAGGAATAATAAGCAATCCTGGTGGATGGAATGCCTATTTCCACGGGGAGCATGGCTTCAGAGCCGTACACGAGAGAAAATGGTGTATGTCTTGTAGCATCCTTTACAGTTGTGCGCATGGCCCATAGGATCCCAGGTAGTTCTTCATCCCAAGACCCTTTAGCACCTTCTATCTTTTTCTTTATGCTGGACAGGATAGTTTTATTGGCCGACTCAACTTGGCTGTTTGTTTGAGGTCTTGATACAGAACTAAATCTAATCTGGATATTAAATTTATCACAATACTCAAGGGTGTTCTTGCTTATGAATTTTCGGCCATTATCAGTTATTATAACCCTAGGAATGCCATATCTTGTGATGATGTTACGCCAAATAAATTTACATACCTGTTTATCCGTGATGGTGCTCAATGGTTCAGCCTCGACATATTTTGAGAAGTAATCAACGGCTACAATGATGAACTTCCTTTGGCCTTTAGCAGGGGGAAAGGGCCCCAGAAGGTCCAAACCCCATTTGTCAAAGGGTAGCACAGCCTGGATTGTAGTGAGATAGTTTGAAGGTTTCCTGGGTACTTCTGCAAAGTACTGGCATTTCTCACATGTTTTGACCAACTTTTCAGCATCTTCTTTTAGTGTTGGCAATAATAACCACTCCTCAGGGCTTTGTTGATGATTGTTCTTGTTCCTTGGTGAATGCCACATCCTCCTTCATGTATTTCTCGGAGGATGTAGTTCCCGTGTTCTGGGGTTACACATTTCAGCAGGGGGTGTGTGTAACTTTTCTTGTAGAGGATTCCTTCGTGAAACTCGAACCACTTCACCTTCTTCATGAATAGGGGGACCAGTGTTGGATCTTCAGGTAAGGTATTATCCTTGAATAATTGGATCAAGGGATCCATCCAGGTCGCACTCCTATCCACCGTTGCTATTGCCTCATTGATGCTGGGGGTAGGTAAGACTTCCCAAATGATATGGCGGGCTTTTGGACCGTCTACTGAGCTAGCCAGTTTGGCTAGGGAGTCTGCTTGAGCATTTGCAGATCGAGGAATGTGATGGATGCTGAATTGCAGAGGTGCAATCAGGGATTTGACCCTTTGTAGGTACATTTTCATGCTGTCGTCTTTTGCTTCGTATTCTCCATTGATCTGTCCGACAATTAGCTGGGAATCTGAGTATGCTGATATTACTTTGGCTCCTGAATTCCGGCATATGTTGACCCCAAGGATCAGTGCTTCATATTCTGCCTCGTTGTTAGAGGCTGCAAATTGGAATTGCACCGCATGCTCGAGCTTCACTCCCGCTGATGAGATGATGATTATGCCGGCTCCACTAGAGGTCCTGGTGGAGGATCCATCTACATAGAGCTTCCATTCTTGATTGGGATCCACAGGTGTGGATCCTGTTGTCTCTGCTATGAAATCAGCAAGAGCCTGAGCTTTGATGGCTGTTCTTGGCTTGAATTCGATTCCAAAATCTGCTAATTGGTTTGACCAGTCAGCGATTCTGGAGGATTGGTTCTTTCCTTCAAGGATCTTTTTCAATGGCTGGCTAGTACAGACCCGGACTTGATGAGATTGGAAGTAGGGTTTCAGCTTCCGGCTAGCCATCACCACAGTATATATTGATTTCTCGACCTCGTTGTAATTGGCCTCCGACCCTCTGTAGGCATGGCTTATGTAGTATATGGGTAGTTGTTTTCCCTCCCTTTCGGCCACAAGTACGGCGCTTAGGGAGTATTCATATATAGCTACATAGAGAAATAACGCTTCACCTGGCAGGGGAGAGACCAGTATGGGGAGGTCAGCTAGGTATTTCTTGAGACTGTTGAAGGCTTCTTCCGCCTCCGTAGTCCATTCAAAGGTCTGCTTCTTCAGTGTTTTGAAGAAGGGAGAGCATTTGTCTGCAGATTTAGACATAAATCTTCCCAAGGCAGCCACACAGCCTGTGAGTTTTTGCACTTCTTTTACGGACTTATGAGACTGCATGCTGATGATAGCTCGGACTTTATCTGGGTTGGCTTCGATTCCTCTCTCGTCCACAAGGAATCCCAAGCATTTTCCTCCTGTTACCCCGAAAACGCATTTCTCGGGGTTGAGACGCATGACATTCTTCCTTAGGGTGAGGAAGGTTTCGCGTAGGTCTGCAGCATGTTGCTTTGCTTCTTTGCTTTTCATTATCATGTCGTCCACATATACTTCCAGATTTTTTCCAATTTGAGCATTGAATACCTTGTTGACCATCCTTTTGTATGTTGCTCCAGCATTTTTCAGACCAAAGGGCATCACCTTATAACAGTACACGCCAGCGTTTGTTATGAAGGCGGTGTGTGGTTGATCTTCTTCTGCCAATGGGATTTGGTGATATCCTGCATTGGCATCCATAAAACTAAGGAGGGCGTGCCCCGCTGTAGAGTCAACTAGGCGATCTATTTTTGGCAGCGGGTAGTCGTCCTTAGGACATGCTTTGTTTAGATCGGTGAAGTCCACACACATTCTCATTAGAGTATTGGCACTCCCTGATGAAGTTTGCCTTGAGCAGCTTTTGAACTTCGACTTTGGCCGCTTCTATTCTTTCCTTGCCCTGGTGTCGCAGCTTTTGTTTTACCGGTCTATGACCGGGTTGTATGTCGAGCTTATGACACATCACTTCTTTTGGGATGACGGGCATTTCCGAGACATTGAAAGCAAAGATGTCTCGGAATTCTGTGATGACGGTCAGCAGCTCTTGTCTTATATCGGTGCTCAGATTGGCTCCGATCTTGATCATTTCCCCTTTCCCCCAAACATCGACTTCCTCATGCTTGTCGGATGGTTCGGGTCGTTGGGAAGGGACTTCTATATTCAGAATTGCAGCGTCTTCTAACTTTCTCTTTTGCCCTGATTCTCAAGAGGTTTCTTCGCCTTTAAGAGAGTTGACTAGGCATTCTCTCGCCGATTTTTGGTCACCTCTCAGGATGCCGATAGAAGAGTCGTCTTTTTCTTACTGCAGGAGCAGTTGGTGGGTGGAGATCACAGCTTTGATCTTGTTGATCATGGGAAGGCCCATGATAGCATTGTAAGAGAATTTGAGATCTACAACTGTGAACCGGACTGCAATGCTTCGTCATTATTCTTTTCACCAATTCTGACAGGAAGGACTATCGTGCCAAGTGGAAAGACCCTTCCACCTCCAAACCCAATCAGAGGTCTGTCCATGGGCTGGAGGTGTTTTTCTTCATATTTCATTTGGCGTAGGCAATCCATGGTGATCAAGTCAGCAGTGCTGCCTGTGTCTACTAGGACACGACAGACTTTCATTTGACCGATCTTCAGGGTGACCACCACTGGGTCAGAATGCGGCTGCTGCAGTGGAATACTTAACTTCTCATTGAATTTCATCTCAGGGCAAGATGGTTCTTCTTTGAGGGGACCCTTGACCAAGGTGTGTATGCTGTCCCTTGCGGACCTGATTGTAGGGAATTCTTCGGAGTAACCCCCCACAATCATATTGATTACTCCATCAGTTGCGGCTGATGAGTTCTTTGAATGTAAGGAGGTCAGTCTCTCTGTTTCCTTTCGATGCTCCTTATTGTCTGATATTTCTTTCTTGCATGATCATTATTGAGGAAACGGTTCAGCTTTCCCTCTTCTGCATATTTATCGAGGATTTTCTTCAGTTCTCGGCAGTTGGGAAATGTATGGCCGTGTTCCTTGTGATACTCACACCACAAATCCATGTTTTTGCGGTATTTGGGTGTGGGAATCGCAGCAGGAGCAGGCAACTGATCTCGGATGGCATAGAAAATGTCTTTTCTATTGCGGTTGAATCTGGCGTCAAAACCGTCATCTTTGATATCTCGGGGAGGATACTTTCTGTCTCGTTCCGACCTGCCGGATCCTCTTCTGGGATTCTGATCTTCATATCTCGTCCTGTCCCTAGTGTCTGCCATCTTATCGCTTTTTCTTTTTCTGGAAGCGGGATCTAGTTGATGGCAGATGTCGGAAGCAGTGACAAAACTTCTTGCTTGTTTCATCGCCTCCGCGTAGGACTTAACTTGATTTTCCAGAAGTTGGAACTTTAATTTGTGAGTTCTCATGCCGTTGATCAGAGCCGAGACAGCAACTGACTCTTCCAGATCTGTAACCGCCAGCACTCCATTGTGGAAACGCTGAAGGTAAGTGGAAAGGGTTTCCCCTTCCTGTTGTGTGATGCTTAGGAGATGGAAATTGGATTTTTCCTGTCTCCGGGATGCCGTAAAGTGATTGAGGAACTTGGCCTCGAGTTCTGCGAAACTATGAATGCTTCCGTTGGGAAGTGAAGTATACCACGTCAGGGCTAGGCCTGTGAGAGTGATCGGGAAGAACTTGCATAGGAGAGAGGGGTCCGTCGTGTACATGACCATGAGATTTTTGTAGGCAATCATATGTTCTTCCGGACATTGGGTGCCTGAAAATGGAGATATTGCCGGTACTTTTATCTTGGACGGAGTGGGTGTGGGCAGAATATCCGCGGACAAGGGAGAGTTCAGCAGCATGGGCGCTTCCTTCTCATGGGAGTTACCTTGATTAGCGGGGGATTCTGCCACATGATCTGTGCTGTCAAGATCTCTCTTATCTCATGATCTGATACTTCTCCTCCTGTCCATAAAGCTTTGGACATCACCGCTCCTCTCCCGTCGGCGACGGTCGAGGTGGGATCTTAAATCTTTACTCCTTGATCTCCTGGAAGAATTGACATTGGAGTCTTCCCTCCTGGAGGGGGTTGGTTGTCGTGAAGTCCTTGCCCGTGAATGGGCATGAGTTTCTTCCGCCTCACGACGGCCTTGTTCGGAAGGGACTCTATTCTGCTCCGCGAACAAAGTTCGAAGATCTTGAATTTGCTGCGTCATCGCCGCTAAGGTAGCGTTGATATCAGGATTGTTTGGAGCTATGGAAGGTTGTTGGGCGGTGACATTGCGCAACTGTTCAGCAAATGTCCGCGAGAGGTTATTGGCGAGGGTGTCAAGATCCTGCCTTGTTACCGCTCGGTTTTCACGTTGCGAAGCGGAAGTGTCAGTGCTGCGAGCGACGGACGCTTCCTTAGTATTCGTTTTTCTGGGTGCCTTTTCAGTGCTTTGGGTAAAGTTTTGGGTGTTTTTTCAAGGAAAGTACTTCTGCGTTCCCCACAGACGGCGCCAAACTGTTTCTGCTGAGAAACTGTCGAATTTGTATAAGGGAACGCCTTGGAAGAAGTAACGTCAAGTCTAGGAAGAATGGTGATCCGACCGCCACACGTGGTACACCTGCAACCACAAGGAAAACTAAACCGGGGCCTGATGTCTCGGAACAGCTCTCCGATGCTTAAGTCAGATCAGAAGAGAGATACTACGAATGTATGTAGTTTTGAGTTAGATTGTGTAACCTTGCTTAGGTAGAAGAAGGTAGTATTTGTAAGGGCCTTGGGACATCATGTAGTAACTGCCGGGAAGTTACTTCCGAACTGATAACTTCCGGCGAGTGTAATGGGGCGAGTGACCTTATTGGGGGTGGTTACTCGTGATCATGGACAGTTATAAGAGGAAGTGCCCTTAACCAGAGCAAGCTAACTAACTGCCCTTCTGTTGTTGGTTATCTTTCTTTGACCAAAATCAACTAGGTTGACCTTTACTTGTATGTTTGACCTTTGACCCGTTGACCAAAGGTATTAAGGTAACTTCAAACATGTGGGATTTATGATCCCCAACAATGATGATTTTTTTTTTTATGATAAGGAAAGGATAAGGATATTACAAACGGATAAGAAAAAAGAAGGATAAGTAGTTTTCTAGGGTGAAACATGATGAATAGATATGAATCTCATTTTCATCTTAGTATTGTAATTTATCTTCACTTTTATTTCAAACAATGCGTTATTTTCCTTTAAAATTATTTTGTAGTCATTTCCTTTTTTACATATTGGTAGAATTTCTTTGTTTTACCACCAGTTTTTTCGAAAAAAAATTACTTTTAAATGTTTTCGGTACAATTTCTAATATTATTTTCCCTTTAGCATGTGTATTTTTGACCCTTTTCTTACAACATTTTTTAAAATATATATATAATAAGCCGAGATAACTCAAAACAATCTCTTATCACAAGGATTTGTGACAATGAATTGCTAGAGTAGAGAAATAGAGAAATGATACTGAAGAAGTTAAACAAAGCAAGCAAAAAATAATAATAATAACACAAATAGGGAAGCTAAGATTTGATATTCACACCCAAAATATATATGTTCTCTTTTTTCTATGAAACTAATTATAAACCCTACTACATTACCTATTTCAGCTATTTATTTAATATTATTCTCATTCCCATGTGAACAGTACCCCACTACAATTCCATTACCGTAAACAATTGAACTTCCTTTATTAGGTCCGGAAATATACTTTTCTCTTAACCTTATAAATCTAATCATGTTCATTATACTATTTGGTTACATGTGATTAGTAAGACATCCGAGAACCAAAAATGTTGAGATTGCATATTATAACACAAAATCAAAAGTATGGGCATGGCAGGTTATCAGAAAACTCGAAAAATCGCTATATAGTATCTCAACATTATTGAAATGATCTTTATGCACAAAACAAAAAATAAACCGTGAACTAATTAGACATAAATAGAATAATAGCATGTTGAAAAATGATACGTATAGTCAACAACTGAAAAACTTCATTTTATAAAATAGTTAGCCATATTTAATATACTTCGACAACCCTAAGTATATGGAGAAGCCCTCGTTTGTCATAACCAAATCAGCCAGATAATATTTGAAAGAGCCAACAAACATGAGACAAAAAAAAAAAAGAGAATGAAATAGTTCAATTATTGTGTGGATAACAGAGTGGATAAATAGGAAAATTTAATGTAGTGTGTAAGCTATAAGTCATGAAATTATTTACACCATAAAATCATTAGCCAAACTTAACATGCTTAGACATATATACACCATAAATGTGTTGTAATATTCTTTGTAATTATAAAAAGTATGACTTCTACAATGATAGAAACATGAGCCGAAAAATAAATAAAGCATCACTTTATAAATTAACGATGTCTAGCTAAGTTCCAAATGAGACAGTTGGAATAAAGCCTTTCTTTTAATATTAAAGGTTCCCAGTTAGAATATATCTAATAACATAACATCGCCCAAAAAATACATTCAAGTCTTTGCAAATTCAAGAAAACGTAAAAAATTAACAAATGCAAGTATTTTTAAGTGGATAATGATTGAAAATTATATGAAAAGAAAGATCAATGAAGTAACAGATACGGTAGAATTGGCGATTGCAAAATCAACCGTTGAAATAAAAGCGCCAAAAAATACAAATTCATGACTGTACAGGATGCAATGATTGGAGGTGCATTAAATGCTATTATGGTTGTGGTGGAGATAATGATGAAAAAGTACAAGAACAAGTAAGACGTGTTAAATAAGGTTTATCGATTTTGCACTAAAAAAAAAAGATATGCTTAGAATTTTTTTTAATGAATCTCTAAAAATGTTTAGGAGATTGCAATTAAATCTTCCCAGATAGCTTTACTACCGATAATTCAACTTGCTAGTTATTTAACACTTCAAAAAAAAAGATAAAATAAATTTTCATAGTTTATAATTTGGTTCAGCATTCCTACAAAGTTAAAAAGCTATGTCCTACTGTGTTAGCAAATAGATTCAGCATTTCAAAATTTTCAATTTTATAAGTACCTCTACATTTACACAATTAGCGGAACATATTTTTCTGGAACCATGTTCTTTCTAGGGGCTTATGTATGTGGAAAAATCTAAAATCTGTGAGAAAGAAAATTAATCCCTTTTCTAAGAAAAGCATTCAGTTCTTTTAACATATTATCTAGGTATTTCCTTTTACGTGACGCTTGTTGGACACACTTAACTTATAACAGTACATTTCGATCATTATCCTGACTTAAGGTGTATCAACAGTAGCTGCCCATCCAATCACTACTCTCTACACCTACTACATTCAAAAAATGGCAGTTTCATTTCAACGGTTGATCTTCCCACTTTCAACCATAACATTTCTTGGCTCTTGATTATCCAATTTATTTTAGTTTCACAATGATTACCTGACTATAAATACTTTTAACTTTATACGTTCGCATTTTTACGCTTTCTTAAAATCTCTTATACCCTCAAAATTCTCCGAAAAAATCATGTTTTATAATTAGTTTCTTTTCAAGCCCTAATTTTCTCTTTGTCATCTTTCAATATGGTGTCTGCTAAAGCTTCGCCTTCTCACCTTAAATTTGACTTTGGTAACGACCTGACCGAGCATCTAGTTTATGAGTTTCCCATGGTTGCTCACCTAGATGCTCTTCTTAATAACCGTCTCACAGACTGGGTAATGAAGAAGAAATGGATTCATTTATTTTTGATTGATCCTATAGAAAATTCATAAAAAATCAAAATGTCAAAAAGTTTCGGGAAAAACAGACAGAATAAATAAGAAAATTAATGAAGAGCACAAATTGTGGAAATAGGACTTAATACATTTAAACATCAACTGAAGAACAACTTAGATATAAATTAAATATCAGGATGTTAAAAAATATTCCCTCCGATTCACAACAATTGTCCCATTTAGTTTTGACACACCATCCAATGCACTAATTCAATCTTAAATATATCTAAGTGTGCATAATTAAAAATTACAGAAATTTGATATTTGATATTAATAAAATTTACATTGAGACTAATCAAATAAGATCGCACTTGACTATATTTTGACGTCTAGATTAAAACTAAATGAGACATTTGTTCTGAATTGGAGGTCGTACTATATATAGGCAACTCTTGTATAAGATTCATTTTTAAAATCGTTAGCCAGCCTTAACATACTTAGACATATTTACACCATAAATGTGTTGTAATATTCTTTATAATTCAAAAAAGTATGACTACAATGGTAGAAACATGAGCCAACAAATAAATAAAGCATCACTTTATAAATTAACCATGTCTAGCTAAGTTCAAAACAAGCCAGTTAGAATATAGCCATGTCTTTTTATATTAAAGCTACCTAATTGGAATATATCCGATGACATAACAGCGTCCAAAAAACATGTTTAAATCTTTGCAAATTCAAGAAAACATAAAAAATTAAAAAATGCAAGTATTTTTAACTGGATAAAGTTCAATAACAATGATACGTTAGAATTGGTGATTGGAAAATCAACTGCTAAAATAAAATCGCCAAAAATACAAATTCAGAATGTGCAGGATGCAGTGATAGGATATGCATTAAATGCTATTGTGGCTGTGGTGGAGATAATAATGAAAAATTACAAGAACAAGTAAGACGTGTTAAATAAGGTTCATTGATTTTCACCAAAAAAAAAAGATATGCTCAGAAATTTTTTAAATGAATTTCTAAAAGTGTTTAGGAGATTGTAATTTAATCTTACCAGATAGCTTTACTACAAGTATTTCAACTAGCCAGTTATATAACATTTCAAAAAATTAAAATGAACATTATTTCATAATTTATAATTTGATTCAGCACTCCTACAAAGTTAAATTTGATATAACGTCATTGCCAGAACTATAAGTTGTAAGGTATTAATACCTTTCAGAAATTGACACCATTATTTTCGTGTTTTATAATTGTATTTATCACTCCTAGAATATAAACCTTGACATAATCTTAAATGAAAGAAGATTCGCTTTAACCTTATGGAAATTTTTGATTTTTGCTAACTATGCTTAGAAGACGAGACTAATCCATACATCATTTTCGAGAGACAGTTTTCCCAGACCATGCACAATGTTTAGGAAGCCTTGTCATACCGTGTTAGCAAATAGTTTCAGCATTTCAACATTTCCAATTCTATAAGTACCTCTACATTTACACAATTAGCGGGACGTATTTTTCTGGAACCATGTTTTTTCTAGGGGCTTATGTATTTGGAAAAATCTAAAATCTGTGAGAAAGAAAACTAATCCCTTTTCTGGGAAAAGCATTCAGTTCTTTTAAAATATTATCTAGGTATTTCCTTTTACGTGACGCTTGTTGGACACACTTAACTTATAATAACACCTTTCGATTATTATCCTAACTTGGGTGTATAACCAGTAGCTACCCATCCAATCACTCCTCTCTACACCTACTACATTCAAAAACTGGCGGTTTTATTTCAACGGTTGATCTTCCCAATTTCAACCATAACATTTATTGGCTCTTGATTATCCAATTTATTTTAGTTTCACAATGATCACCTCACTACAAATACTTTTAACTTTATACGTTCGCATTTTTACGCTTTCTTAAAATCTCTTATACCCTCAAAACTCCCCGAAAAAATCCTGTTTTATAGTTAGTTTCTTTTCAAGCCCAAATTTTCTCTTTATCATGTTTCAATATGGTGTCTGCTAAATCTTCGCCTTCTCACCTCAAATTCGACTTTGGAAACGACTTGACCGAGCATCCATTTTATGAGTTTCCCATGGTTGCTCACCCAGATGCCCTTCCTCATGAACCTCCCACAAACTGGGTAATGAAGAAGAAATGGATCCATTTATTTTGGACTGATCCCCTTGTAGCTCCAACTGAGGAAGGCCTTGAAGATATTGAGTTTGAGCCTTTCGACTTTGATGCGCAATATGACACGATGCCAAAATTGATAGAACCACCCTAACCATGAAGAAATTTAATCTAATGTTGGAGGGTAGGGCTCAATATGTTATAGAGGACTATTTCCATATCCCAAAAGAAAAGGGATATTGGTGCAGGCTAGGAGAAGTGGATATGATGGCCCATGATTACATTATCTCTGATGATAATGAGGATGGCATCTTTATTCCTGTCTGCATTTACCATTTTGCTTTCGGTCTTCGTTTCCCTCTCCACCCTTTCTTTTCTTAAATCCTCTGCCACTTTCTGATTTTCCTCAATCAACTTCTTCCCCAGGCCACAAGAAAGATTATGACCTATATCTGGGTTTCTGAATACATGAAGCTGCCCTTGACTCTATGGTTGTTTCAAAGTTTTTAAAAATTGGATGAGAATAAGAACAAACCGTTTATCACTTTCACCTCCATTAATGCATCTATGGTTTCCTTTCCAGAACTCAATGACTTGAAGGAATACAAGGACAAGACTATCTGGGTTAGGGTAACTAAAGCCCCTGGCCATCCCTATCGGTATATGCCTCCAGCCTTCTGGAGCAAGCACAATGCTAGGCAGACATATAGCATTGATCAAGTAATGCACTTCTCCAAAAGGGAAAGGCATGCCTTTTGCTACTTTGTTACGCTTCTAGATACGAAGTTTCCAACTGGTTGGATCCCATACATTGCCGCCATCCAACAGAACTTGTGCCTCGGCTTAGTTGGACTATCTGACTGCACTTCTCCTGGTATGAATTGTTCTCTAGACTTTCAACTTTTCCACTTATTTACTATTCCCTATTATTTTAACGTCATTTCTTTTACCTCTTACCAGAAGATGCAGCAGCCAAAATTCCATGGAAGTGTCTAGGTATTCCTACTCATTAAAATATTATAGACCACAACCAATCTCTCCTTCGATTGATAACACATTGAACCATCAACTCTAGTGCTTTTGTACCAAGTCTCCTCCTTCCCCTATCAAGAATTACAAGCAAAGGAGGTTTAGTTCCTTTTACACGGATCCCTGGTCCACAGCTGAGGCTCCCAAATGGATGCGGCGTGACATCTGCCCCGAAGTTACTGCATACAACATGATGTGAAGTCAGGGTCCCCTTCCATCTCAAAAGAAAGAATACAATGATCCCCCAAACTGGGAAGACCCCCATCATACTGTTTTCACTGCTAAGGAACCATTTTTTGGTGGAGGTATATAGAAGAGGCCTGAAGGTGTTGTGTCCTCATCTACCGACCAAACTAGGCCCTCCTCCAAGGTCCCTATCAAAGGCAGGAGGAGTATCAAGAAGAGAAAGGAAGTAGATGTGACTACTTTCACAAAATGGGAAGGTGAAGTTATTCCCCTTGATGTTTCTCCTTTGGCATACCTAGCTCCTAGGTCTTCACACCCTGTTGTGTTACCCCCAGGCTATTCTTTAGATTGTTTTTTATTTTTCATTTGCCTTAGCTTTTACCTTGTATAAATATTTTCCCAGCTGAAAACTGACTAATTAATTGTTGTTACAGCCACTGCTAGTTCTACGGTTACTGAAGCTGCTGCTTCTTCCCAAGTTGTTCTTCATTCTATTCCAGAAGAAGAAGAGGCTGCGAAGGTTGAAGAATATGATTCCAATCCTGAAGTGACTTCAGATGATCAAGCTAATGTGGATGTTGTGACCTCTCCCGCTGCCTCTGTATGTGGATGTTGTGACCTCTCCCGCTGCCTCTGTTTCTGTTTGTGTGGATATATCTCGTCTTTTCTTTTGCCCAAGTGATAGTGTCGTTAAGTTTTTTCACGAAAATGATACAAGTAAAATGATCTGATTTTCTTTTGGTTTCTCATTCTTGTTGGTTGTTTGTCAACATTTACTTACTTATACAAATATCTCACGGCTATTGAGCAACCAGCTTCCCCTGACGTTTTTAGTCTTGATCGAGCTACCCAGCCAGGGGATGAAACAGTAACTGAGAAAGTTGATGAACCCTCTAGTACGGTTATGAGAATATGCCCATTCCAGAACATGTTTCTGTGGAACCTACTCCTACTCTTGCCCACCAAACAAAGTTCGTTGAGGAAAGCGCCCTAGTTACTGATTCTGGGATGGCTGATGGACATATCAGTCCCCCAGCCCTTCTGGCTGAAGAGCCAGCCAATAATCTTCCTCAAATCTGGTGATGATGCAATTAACCTCAACTCTCCAATTTTAACTGGTAGACGAGGTTAATAACACTGCTGGAATGAATCCTCCTGAAGGTAAACATATCTTCTTTTGTACTTATACTTTCTTTCATTCATTTTTAGTATCCTTAATGATGTTGTTTCATGTTCATAGAGCGAATAGTTTCTAAAAAGAGGGTAGCAGAACTCCCTGATTTTGAACAACTAGCTGTCACTAGGCAAAAGATAGCTGAAGGGACAACATCACAACCCTCAAATTCATTAGATATTATGAATATTGTTAGCGGATGTCCGACAACTCCACGCCATGCTTTCCATGAGGTAGCCTTTTGTTTACACTTGCCTTAGTTTTTCCAATCCTGACCTTGAATACTTATTGTTATTCTTTTTATGTATAGCTGATGGTTCTGATGAAGAACACATATGAATTTGATCTAGAGCATTTTCACCAGAAAACTCAGTATCAAGAGTCTGAAAACAACTCTCTTCAAGCTAAGCTGGAGAAAGTTAACTGAGTTAACCTCCCAGCAGGATGAAATCAGGCACTAGATGACTAAATGTAAATCCCAGGAAAGCAATATCCAGAAAATTCAGGCTCAGGAGTCTAAGATCAACTCTCTTTAAGGGCAGCTGGAGAAAGTAAAAACTGAACTAACCTCGCAGCAGAATGAAACAACGCACTGGAAGACTAGATGTCATTCCTAGGAAAACAGCATACGTGAGTTGCAACTGGAGGTTACAGCAGCTAAATCTAAACTGTCTGATTTTGAAAACGAGCATGTTAAGCTTAGAGAAAGATACAATGTGCTTCAGTCTGATTACATGACCCAGTCTAACTATATCCTTGAGCTTCAAACCACAGTTTCTAACAGTATTCAAGAGTCTGGCCAACTTCAAAGAGACTTGAAAAAGGTCCAAGACACTTTATCCACTGTTGAGCAAGATTCCGCAAAGAAGGTTGAAGAGATGTCATATCTGGTTGCACAAAAAGATGCACAAATGTCTGACCTGCGTCTTCAACTCTCCAAATCTAAAGATCTGGTTAAAACCCATAAAAAGTGCTTGGATGGCGTTGAAGAAGACAAAAACAGGCTATGGAGGCAAATTGCTGAATTGGAAGCAAGTGTGGTTAAACTTGAAGGTGAGAAGAAGCATGTTAAACACCAGGTAACAAAGAAAATAACTGAGGTATACCAAGCTTAGTTTCAAACTCATCTGGCTGCTGATAGGGCGAAAACCAAGGAAGGTTCTCTCTGGCTAGCAATGAACGCAGTTTACACTGCATATCTAGACCTGGATTGGTCAAAAATAGCACCCTTCCTTGACCCTGAAACTACTCTAGTGGCACCTTGTATTCCAATCCTGAGGGCCAAACATAATGCGCAATCTGGCAAGGGAAGCAACAAACCAGCTCCTGCATCAGACTCCACATCTCCATCTGGCTTGAAAACTTGTCCAACCAACAAATCATAATTTCCCCTAGGTTTTTCTTTCTTTTCTTTTGTGAAAACTTGATAAGTTTTTTTGTATTGTTGAAGTTTTCCGGTTCTTTATAAATATTTATTCTGCTTAATGAATAACTTTAATTTTCTTGCTCCTTGTTACCTTTTCTGAATAAACATAACACTGTAACATTTTAAATATGTATCTGCCTTAATAAAAAAACTTGACTAGGTATGAAAAAAAGTATGAGATAATGACACCCATACTTTAATGGAAAAATTACTCTTAATAATACAACATTTCACTAATTTTCCATCAATAATACGAACTTTAAGATAACTCTGAATAATACGAACTTGGCTCCCAATTTCCCACTGGTATGCCTAATCGATTTGTGATTGGTAGAATAGGTGAAATCTTCCCGTTGAAACTGTACTTCATCCCTTCCATTTATGCAGATCTGTTTACTTATTTTTTTTTTAAACTGTACTTCATCCCTTCCATTTATGCAGATCTGTTTACTTATTTTTCTTTTTAACTTCAATTTTTTTTATATGTTACAAATTCTTCTACCTCTTTCTAATTTCTTTCTTTAGTCATTCTTTTTTTTACTTCTTCTAATTTCTTCTCATTTTTTCCCCTTTTCATTTTCAAAGGTAAAATAATCTAATGTTGAAGTTGTATACTCCTTTATGTAACTTACAAGTAGTCAAAAAATCCTTTATGAGATATTTCGGGATACTTTACTTTTTTATATCAGATCTGAAGTTTGTTGAATATCCTCCTTTAGACCCCTCGTGTAATTAAGCAGTTGGAAAAAATATTGATGGCATCTCATCTTGATGTCTTATTGTCTAACGAGTACTCGTCCACCTTCATCCTTAACGAACTTCAGTGTCCCTAAGTAAATTTCTCTCCCTCTTTGGTCTCAAGCTAAAAAGTAGTTAATAAGTAAATTCACAATTCTCATAATACTCCCTCCAATTCACTACTAATGTCCTATATACTTTATGCATTATATCCAATGCACTTATTCAATCCTTATTATCTCTAATTGTGCATAATTAAAGATTATAAAAAGTTGCAAGGGGTATTAGACCCGACCCGGATCCGTGGATCTGTATCCGTTTTCACGGATCTGGATCCTAAAAAATTAGACCCGTTGGATCCGGGTCGCATCCGGATCCGTTTAAATTTCACGGCTCCGGATCCGAATCTCAGAAAAATGCTCGAACCCATGGATCCGAAAGACCCGTTTTTAATTCAAACATTAAATATACTGTCTTAAATTAGGATTTGCGGTATTTAAAAGCCCAACATATTTTGCAACTCCCTTCCACTGATGCATGTTTATTTTACAAAAATAAATAAACATTAAAATACAAGACAATAGCACTTTCTAAAACAAAGCATATGAAGTACTTTCTCCGTTCCACTATACTTGCTACATTTGACTTTTTACGCAATCCAATGCGTTATTTTGATTATTTATATATTAAATTATGCACGTAGCGAGTATTTCAGAACGGAGGAAGTAGCATTTTTCAAACCTGACAATAAGTAAACAGTAACACTTGCAAGTCTCTTTTTTCACAATTATATTTTCTGTGCAATTCCGAAAGCTCTTTATCCCTCAATTTGAATGATTGCTTTTTCTTTTTCTAATTTTGTTGATATTTGATCGTAATGTACTTGTTTGCTTAAAATAATCTACTATATACTCTACCATTTTCCATTAAAGTAAAGCCCAGAAATACAAGTGTGCACTTTAATGTATTCATTGGGCATTTTCAGGACAATTTTAAGTTGTATAATATTTTTTTTTTGGTGATCGATTATGAAATTATATATATTATTATCATTAGTCAATGAATATGGCTTTATGGCAATCTCAATACGATCCAAAATTACAAAAAAATAAAAAAAATAACTGTAGACCCGTTTTGGACCTGGATTCGGTACTGGATCTGCAGTATCACCGGATCCGGATATGTGTCTTGAAAAATTAGACCGCCAATCCGGATTTGGATCTGGATCCTGCTTTTAAAAATGATTCTGGATCCGGGTCCACCTGGACCCGTTCCAGATCCGACCCGTTGCCATCTGTAATCCTTGCATTGAGATGAGCAAACAAGATCCACTTATAATAAATTTCGATATTCAACTTATTACTCAAACTAAATAAATCCCACTTATCAAGTATCACTTCATATTCCAACTTGTGTCCATATCTCCATTTCACAATCAGTTTACTTAATACACATTTTTTATTTATTTTCTCAATCCACATTCAAATCATAATTTATGCTAAAGTTATTATAACACATTCATATTTTCAATTCGAAAATAAAATCACTTAACTTAGTTTCTTGAAAAAATTCATCGTTACTAGTGCGAGTACCCAAATTCAAGTCAACACTGGATTTTATACTCCAATTTACAACTTCACCCTATTGAAAGTACCGTCAACACATAAATTCAATTCAACCAACAACATATATCAAACCCGTAAACTCCTTACATCTCATAACTTCTTTAGAACTTAAGGATTTACCACTATTAATTTAGCAAAAGAACTCTACATTTAAATAAATGTAATATCTTTAGAATTTATGTAGGGATACACCTCAAGCGTACGATCTATCCATTCAATATCAAACTCATTACATAAAAGTATAAAGCTCTCTCTCAATACAATTTCATACAGTTGCATAACCATATCCATGACTTGCATTACCAGTTTTAACTCTTGATACACAAAAATAATTTATTCCTATATCCCCAAATTTATAATCAATTTGCGACCAACTCTTAATAATTAGTCAATCCGTCCAATGCTAATTCATATTTCCCTTTAACTTCATGACCCCGTATATTAATCCTCATATCAAATACAATTCCACAATCAATTTTTTTTACAACATAACCCATCATTCTACAAAGTTCATGATAAAGATCCACCCAATAATTGCATACACAATTTATCAGTATCAACCTCATATCCCAAATCAACATACATATTCAATATTTAGTCAAGTTTACACTCAACCATATTCCATAGTCAAAATTAATATAGTTCAATGCATAATAGCTCACACTTATATTCTTAGTGTATAATCAACTTATCAAACACCAAATTAAACATTGATTCCTTAATCAACAAAACATGTATTTCTTTATTCAATTTAATCACTTATTATAACTTATAATCATTCACAACATAATATTATTAAACTTAACTCATAGTCTGACTAGATAACTAAATCCAGATAACGGTCCTATAATTCCAACTGATAATCAACTCATTCTCAGGCTAAGTAAAACCAACTCTTGATTCCAAATAAACAATTAACTCATAAATTCAACTAGCTCTATCAATTCATATCTGTATTTACTAACCTAATTACATAATCGTCACACAATTGTTATCAGCTACACAAATCATCTCAAAACCCCAAACTAACAAGATTAGCTCTAAAGTCTTAATAAGAAAGATTAACTACCATAAACACAATTTAAACATGAAGTTCAAATTTGTGAAATTCAAATTTAAACTCATGTTACCAATCCTAAATCAAATCTTTATTACAAAAGTAAATTAACTCAAGGTACTTGATTCATTCTCGTTTATTCAAACTATAGTTTCGATTCCTAAACATGAAACTAAGTTCTAATTTAATACTATAATCTAACTCAAATGTTTCCAAGTATCAATCTAAACCCCAAACCCATAAATCCAATAGCTTTATTTTTAACCCGTTTGATACCCTAAGTACTTCAATCGATACAATCCTTTATTAAAAGTCGTGATATCATTCTGGATTCATTCAACTTATCAAAAGAAATACAACGAGGTATGATTCTAACTAAATAAATGTTTCTAATTCATAATCAACTCATCCAATACTCAATCACACTCAACATATTCAAATTCATGTTCATAGAATTCTTTATAATATCAATTTACATTCAAACTAATATTTGTGATCCCATGATTAACTTTATTAATTCGAATCCTTATTTCGATTTCACTTCATGCTCTCAAGTAAAACTAAGAACCCTTCTTATATTCCACAACATCAAAAGAAAACAACTCAGTCTCATATTCCATTTCTTAACACTATTCTCAATTAAACCCAAATTGCAATAAGCCTAATTTACATTTCCACCTCCAATTCCAATTATCAATTTCACTACTTAATTCCAATAATATCAAATTTTCTACACTTTACCATGATTTCTCTTAATTTTACAATTTCCATGTAAGTTACACATATCCCATTTTACTTCTCTGTCCATCAACAATTTCATACACAATAACACATACAACAATTTAGTATAATCTCTTAAAAATTGAGACTTCTCTCAAAATAAATATAGAATAAATAATTATAGGCTTTAAAATTCAAAAGCTTGAAATTCATTTTGAAATACATTTTGATGGGAGTGTACCTTAAGTATCTAATTCTTCGATTCATTGCTATCTACTAATTGATAATCCATTTATGGCTTCACCTTCCCATGGATGAGCATGCCCTCTTTAATTGAATCCCATTCATGAACTGATTTTTACCCAAATTGAACTTGAACGAAAAAACCAAATTTCAATTTGTAAACCCTAACTTCAATTGAACACAAAGAGAAGGGGTTTTAGCCAAATTGAGAACAGGAGGTGGTTAGAGGTAAGCTTGGTGCACAGTGCTACTGCTGACTGTGTCTTCGCGTTGGGGCAGCAGCTGCGGCGGGTTGCGATGGTGCGGCTGCCAGGTGGGTCGGGAAAAGGGTGGCTGACGGTTTGACTCCTTAAGGGTGGGTGTTGAAAAGCACATAAGGAGGATTAAACTTTTTCTTGAGGGTACTCAATTCTTAATTAAGAATGAAAAGAGAAATCAAATAACGAACCCAAGTCCGTCTATACAATAAACGTCTCAAGTTTTGGGCTGGCTCAATTTATAAATTAAAAAAAATTAATTGATAATTTTGTAAGTTAAAAGAGAAATATGGATTGGGCTCTTGAGAGACATCTATACTATAGACGGTCTCTCAAGAGAGATTTCACGTGAAACCACATGAATTTTCATTTTTTTATCAATTTTTTTTATCCTTATCCACTATTATTATTATTACTACTTCTTACTACTACTAAACTACTATACTACTATTATCTATTATTACTTTTAAAAAAAATAAAGGATAAATTGAAAACTGACCTTAATATTTAAAGAGTACTACTATGTTTATTTTTCAACTTAAACTTGAATTCATTTTATACTACGTAGTTTAATTTTAAATTTTGGTTATGTACTTAAACAATTCAAAATGCAACCTTTTATAAATTATTTAAGGACAACAAATAATTTAATTAAAACAAGATTTAATAAACTTAGTTTAAAACGAAAATCAATGTAACAGGCTCGAATTTCCAAATCTTAATCGTTCGATTAATCATTTTTGATAGATTCTTAATTGCTTCAATTAATTCATAATTCTTGATTATTAAATTAAGCTCCAACTTTATTTAATTACTAAAATTTTGTATTCCAACTAATCATATTTTTACTTCTTGACTTTATTCCTTTAATAATTTATTTTCAATTTTTTTTACTTATTTAATTTCTTTCAAATTTTAATTTTTGTCCGATTTCTTAGATTGTTCCGATTATGAAACATTATTATTATTTCTAAATATTATTTTCATTTTGATCCCAAAAGTTTTGATTATTACCTTGTATTACCAAAATTTCAAAATCTCTTGATTTAGTCTTCGGTTTGGTAAAACTTTACGTTTGAAATTCCTATTTCTTAATTAATTACGTTAACGATTATTTTTAGCTACTTTAAAACTATTATTTAAACTATTAAAAAGTGGTGTATTTTAACATTAATTTATGTTTTTAAGCTTGTTTAATACCTAAACTAATTTTTTTTATCACCTAAACCTTTTAGTCAAAACCTACCTATATTTTTTATTACTTATTTACTTACATAAGTAAAGTAAGTTTGTAAAGAAATCAAACTTCCCCTTACCATCATGTTGGATGGATATGAACTAAGATATGGAGTATGATTTTTTTTTAATTTTTATAACCAATTCTTTAAGATTTTGTCCTCTAAATATCTTATTTATATACTAGTTTTTACCTAAGGGTTCTACGTAGCAAAAAAAATTGAAGCAAAAACCCATCTATCCCCAATTCCAACGTGTACAACTTGATCTCATTATGCCCCTTTTTTTTTCTTCCATCTTCCTTAATTCCCCTTATACATCAAGTACAACATTCCTATTCTTTTTTTATATATACTTGATAAAATTCAAGAAGATAGAGCATAAACTATTTTTCTAGCATTTATTGGAGTTGGATAATTATTTTGGATACTAAAGGATAAAGATCGTCATTTTGAAGTTGGGTAATTATTTTGAAAGCATAGAAGTACTAGCATTTGGAGATTTGAGCTTAAAGCTTGGAGTAATCATTGGAGGATCTTACTTTCTTAGCTTCTTAATTAGTACTTGGTACTAATCCATGGTGTCAGTACGGTATAATTTCTTACCCTACTATTTATATGAAATTTTACAATATATTTACTTTATAATATGCAAAGTATGAAATATGTTGAGTATGTTTACATAAAAATTTAGTTTAATGGAATTATAATTAAGATCATATCAAGTATGTTTATGCTAAAGTTATTTTTATTATTTTAATTAGTAATTGTTAGGAAGTTGTGTGAAAAAAAAAAGGTATTCCAGTAATATTAAGTATTTTTTTTTAAAACTAGTGCTAGTATTTTTGGGGGGTTATGTGTTACTTTAAGAATGTTATTATGTTTAATATTTTTTTATTTTTATTAGAATGTTTGTCAATATGCTTATGTTTGCCTTCGAACTAGTTTATAAAGTTATGTGCTATTTTACGAACATACTTTCACTAAGTATGATTATGTTAAAAATTATTGTCATCATACATTATTTTGATATTAGAGCTTAATCTTAAATTATATTAAATTTCTTTGTTATTGTTAAAAAGTTTTTTTTTAGTGATTATGTTGATTATTTAAATTTAGAATTTAAATGATAAATTAAATAAAGGTTCTTTCTATGTGAAAAATGTCCAAAAATAATCATAGGTCATTTTGCAACTATTATTTTAAAAAAAAGGGTTTTATTTACTATTTTAAATTATTATTATAAGTATTTTTTTTATGATAATAAAATAACAAGTTAAAAAGATGGGTTTGAAAAAAAAGAAAAAGAAAAAGAAAAAGAAATTTATAAGTTACAAAATACTAAAGTGTTTTCTTGTGCATATGAGATTTTTTTTATAAAAGTGACTTATGTGATATTACGCAATTAGTTTGTACAAAATATTCTTTTGTTGACTATTTGACCAAAAATTATTTAAAATGATGTAAAAGTAGATTTTTTATATCAATTTTCCCTTTTTGAAATTTTGTGTGAAAATTTCGATTTTAAGAAAAAAATAAAAGAATAAAGTTTTTACTTGTTCTATAACAAGAATTATGGATTTGTGTGAATATATAAGTTTTACTTATTTATAACTAGAAGCATTGATTTAGTAAATAATAAATTGTTTTTGTTTTACAATTAGAATATTAATTTTTGTGAACTTGATAAGTTTTACTTGTTTTCAACTTGGAATGTTGATTTTTGGTAAATTTGTTGAATTTTGAAAATTTATCCATAGAATATAGTTTTACTTGTTTCATAATGAGAATACTTGTTTTTGTGAAAAGAATTAAATTATTTATTGTTTTAAAGTTAGAAATGTTGAGTATTGAAACTTATTTCAAGAGAAATAAAATTTAGTAGCTAATTGTGAAAAAAAAATATTTAAAGACTATGAATAGAATATTAAGTTATTAGTGTAAATTTATTTAACAAATGAATTAGTAAAAATAAAGTTTTAAATAAAGTTTAATGTGTAAAACATTAGTAGTGAACTTAGAAAGGCATAAAGGTAGAATCTTATTAAATAAGGAAGTCAACATCTAAATTGAAAAAGTCAAAGTCAAAGTCCACTTGAAGTTGTAAAAATGTGATGTGCTTGTGTGAAAATTATCTGTGTATTGATTGAATGACCCTGTTAATAAGGAAATGTCGAAACATGGACCGACATGTAAAATCCCGGCACCCGTGTTGGCCGGCACGTAAAATGCGGTGTTAGACAGGGGATTAGCTACTTATCCTGTAGAAGCTCGAGCATAAACATTGGCGGGGTGACGACCCCCACCATAGTTAGATATAGGGCTTTGGCCCTAATCTAGCCAGACCCTTACATATATCAGGTGTCATATTGTTTGTGCTTGTTGATCAATGATGAACTTGATTACTGTTGATGTTGTGAGGCATGGTACGGTTATGAGTATTAATCAACTGAACTTGCTTAAGTATTAAGATTACCGAATTATATAAGTGGCAGTAACGTACTTCTGCCAGGGTTGAGAATGGTATCTTAATGACTTAAAAGTGTGGAATAGTAAAATAATATGGTAAAAGTATACAATGGTGTCAATTAATTATAAGTTCGTACTCTATTTAGTAAATGTAGTATATTATTTCCGTATTTTGAGCTGGATAGGGAGTTATGCTCGGCATTAAGCGCTGACCGATTCAATCGGCTGTCATCCGTATTATGGATGGCAGCATGTTGCAGGATTTAGTTTCAGGTTCCGATCCAGGTCGCAGCTACAATTTATTTATGCTATCGAGGACTTAGCTGTAAATTTTTTAATATACTTTATATTGGATGATTTTGACGTATTAAATTTTAATTATTGTGTATTTTTTTGAAACGAACGATATGTATTTTAACTTTCTAATTTTTATGTAATATTTATCATTTCTAATAAACATTTTTATTAATTTTAAAGGTTTTTAACAAATCGGCATTTTCACACTTTCGCATTATTTTGCAAAAAAAAAAAATCATTAATATTAGTTACCTATCGAATTTATCGGCCCTGTTACAAGCGGTATCAGAGCTAAATTTACTCAAATTTTATAACTTTGGTTCTACTGCATAAGAATGTTCCCGATAGCCGACATTTTCAAAAAAATAATAATAATAATTATTATTATTTTTTTTTCAAATGATTTTTCAAATACTTTTTTAATATATATTTCTTTTTCTATGTGCTTGTGTGACTATGTGTAAATTATCTGTTAGAATTATGTTAATGTTATATCGATCACATGTTTGATTTTCACTTGGGATGTCGAGAGACAATAGTATATCCCTCCACCCAAGAGTGTAGGATCGTAGAGCTAGAGAAAAATTTAGCAAAAATAAATAGTTTGAAGGTAAAGTTAAGTCTAGTCATTTTCTCATAGGAAATTCTTCCTCGGATATTATTTTTGATTTCAAAACTGATTGACCTTTTATCTCTATCGCTCGTTTTTCATAATTTTATTATCCCTCTCAAACCTCAGAAATTGAATTCTCAAATAATATTACGTGATGGTTCACAATTCATATGTGACCGTATCTTTCCTAACTTCCCTCTTGAGATTTCGGACCACCATTTTCCTACCTGATAAATAGTGTTTGAATTGAGCACATGTGATATTATTCTGAGGATGGATTGGTTGGGACACTATCGCGCGGAGATTTTGTGTAAGGAGAAAATTATTTGGGTAAAGACTCAAGAAGGAGAGTGCTTATTTAAGAAGAATTATGTGTCCCTTGTTCAAAACATTTATGTCGTTCAAGCCATTAGGATGATTAAGTATAAAGATGAGGGATACCTATATTTTATTTCAAATAGTTAGGAGAAAACCAAATTGAGTATCGAGGAAACCCCGATTATTTGTGAGTACCCTGATTTTTTTCTTTTTCTAGGGAATTTACCTAGTTTACCCTCGAGGAGAGAGACTGATTTCCATATGGATCTGATTCTTGATGTTACCCTGAATTCTATGACTACGTACCTTTTTGTTCCAGCTAAGCTAATGGAATTGAAAAAGCAATTGGATGACTTATTAGAGATAGGTTTTATCCTACCTAGTATGTCACCCTGGAGAGCACCTACTTTATTAAGAAAAAAGGATGGAACAATGAGGTTGTTAATGGGCAATCGGGAGATTAACAAGATTACCATCAATAACCTATACCCTAGTCTAGAATAGATGATGTTTTTGACTAGTTACATTCTACGCACTCAAGTGTATTTTAAGATAAATTTGAGGTTTAGCTATCATCAATTAAGGACAGTCGAGGAGGATATTTTTAAGGCTGCGTTCCAGACCGGTTATAGACATTATGAATTTTGGTGATGTTATTAGCATTGATAAATGTGCCAACAACATTTATATATTTGATGCAGAGATATTTTCGTTCTTATATGGATGAGAGCGTGGTTTGATTATATAAACTTAAGGAACATTTGAGGACTATTCTAGAACTTTTGAGGAATGGGAAATTATTTTATTAAGTTTAGGTTTTGCCCCGAGGAAATTTCTTTTAAAGTCATATTGTGTCTACGGATGGGATTTCTAGAGAAGAATAAGATAATAATCGATTAACCGACTGAACTAAAGTTTAAAGTCATTTGGAATTAGCCTGTTATTAAAGAAAATATGTTAAGAATTTCTTTAAGGTTACTCATCCCATATTTTAGTTGTTGAGGAAAGAAATTTTAATTTTAATAAAATGAGAGGTACATCATTGATTTTGAGGCATTAAAGAAGAGGCTTACCATCGCTTCTATTTTTAGCAATGCCTGACTGTGGAAAATCGTTTGAGGTCTATTGTGATTTTTTTTTATTTTTTTATTGAAGGTGTGGGTTGTGTACTTATGTAAGAAGGAAAGGTCATAGCTTGTGCATTGAGGAAGTTGAGGCCAGTGAGGTAAATTACCTCGTGCACGATATTGAACTTGCCATAGTGGTGTTTGCTTTGAAGTTGTAGAGGCATTATTTGTATGGGTTACCTTGTAAAATCTACATCGATTAATTTGAGGTATCTTTTTTAACATGCACCAGAGATGATGGCTTAAGATTATTAAGGATTATGATCTTGAAATTGTATACCACCCTAGGAAGGCAAACGAGTTAACTTATATTTTTAGGAGAAGATCAAGAATGTCCGTGAGTGCCATTATATCCCTACCCTGGGAGTTTTACCATGATATGCAAAGTTTGGGATTAGAGATTTGTAGCCAACATGAGGTTTGGCAATATTTAGGAAGAATGACCGAACAAACAAAATTTGTTTGTTCACATCATCGAGGCACAACTTGAGGATCACAGGATTCCTGAGTTAATCCATAGAGTTGAGGGAAATGAGACTAATGCTTTTGAGTTAAGAGAAAGAGGAAAGTTATGTTCCAAATTTATTGTACCATTTAAGATTCTAAGGAGGGTCGGAGAAGCTTCTTATAAGTTGGCATTACCTTAGCTGAAGTTTATAACGTGTTCAATGTATAGCAGTTGAGGAAGTATATTCACCATCCATAACATATTCTAGTTCTTGAAGAGTCTTTAGCCTACGAAGAGAGGTTTGTCGGAATTTCGAATACACCGGTCAAGGAGTTAAGGAATACAAGGATTTCGTTGGTTAAGGTTATATGCACGAATCATGTAGTAGAGAAAGTTACTTGGGAAGAGACCGATGTGAAAGTGCGATATCCTTAATCTTATCAGTTAGTTCTAGTTTCGGGACGAAACTATCTTAAGGGGGGAAAAATTGTAACAGGCTCAAATTTCCAAATCTTAATCGTTCGATTAATCATTTTTGATTGATTCTTATTTGCTTCAATTAATTCATAATTCTTGATTATTAAATTAAGCTCCAACTTTATTTAATTACTAAAATTTTGTATTCCAACTAATCATATTTTTACTTCTTGACTTTATTCCTTTAATAATTTATTTTCAATTTTTTTTACTTATTTAATTTCTTTCAAAATTTATTTTTTGTCCGATTTCTTAGATTATTCCGATTATAAAACATTATTATTATTTCTAAATATTATTTTCATTTTGATCCCAAAAGTTTTGATTATTACCTTATATTACCAAAATTTCCAAATCTCCTTATTAAGTCTTCGGTTTGGTAAAACTTTACGTTTGAAATTCCTATTTCTTAATTAATTACTTTAACGATTAATTTTAGCTACTTTAAAACTATTATTTAAACTATTAAAAAGTGGTGTATTTAATATTAATTATGTTTTTAGCTTGTTTAATACCTAAACTAATTTTTTTTATCACCTAAACCTATTAGTCAAAACCTACCTATATTTTTTATTACTTATTTACTTACATAAGTAAAGTAAGTTTCTAAAGAAATCAAACTTCCCCCTTACCATCATGTTGGATGGATATGGACTAAGATATGGAGTATGATTTTTTTAAATTTTTTTAACCAATTCTGTAAGATTTTGTCCTCTAAATATCTTATTTATATACTAGTTTTAACCTAAGGGTTCTACATAACAAAAAAAGAATTGAAACAAAAACCCATCTATCCCCAATTCCAACGTGTACAACTTGATCTCATTATGCCCCTTTTTTTTTCTTCCATCTTCCTTAATTCACCTTATACATCAAGTACAACATTCTTATTCTTTTTTTTATATACTTGATAAAATTCAAGAAGATAGAGCATAAACTATTATTCTAGCATTTTTGGAGTTGGATAATTATTTTGGGTACTAAAGGATAAAGATCGTTATTTTGGAGTTGGGTAATTATTTTGAAAGCTTAGAAGTACTAGCATTTGGAGTTTTGAGTTTAAAGCTTAGAGTAATCAGTGGAGGATCTTATTTTCTTAGCTTCTTAATTAGTACTTGGTACTAATCCATGGTGTCAGTACGGTATAATTTCTTACCCTACTCTTTATATGAAATTTTACAATATATTTACTTTATAATATGCAAAGTATGAAATATGTTGAGTATGTTTACGTAAAAATTTAGTTTAATGGCATTATAATTAAGATCATATCAAGTATGTTTATGCTAAAGTTATTTTTATTATTTTAATTAGTAATTTTTGATCATTGTTAGGAAGTTGTGTGAAAAAAAGGTATTTTAGTAATATTAAGTATTTTTTTTAAAACTAGTGCTAGTATGTTTGGGGGGTTATGTGTTACTTTAAGAATGTTATTATGTTTAATATTTTATTTTTGTATTAGAATGTTTGTCAATATGCTTATGTTTGCCTTCGAACTAGTTTATAAAGTTGTGTGCTATTTTACGAACATACTTTTACTAAGTATGATTATGTTAAAAATTATTTTCATCATACATTATTTTGATATTAGAGCTTAACCTTAAATGATAAATTAAATAAAGGATTTCTATGTGAAAAATGTCCAAAGATAATCATAGGTCATTTTGCAACTATCATTTAAAAAAAGGGTTTTATTTACTATTTAAAATTATTATAAGTATTTTTTTTATAATAATAAAATAACAAGTTAAAAAGATGGGTTTTGAAAAAAAAAGAAAAAGAAATTTATAAGTTGCAAAATATTAAAGTGTTTTCTTGTGCATATGAGATTTTTTTTATAAAAGTGACTTTTGTGATATTAAGCAATTAGTTTGTACAAAATATTCTTTTGTTGACTATTTGACCAAAATTTATTTAAAATGATGTAAAAGTAGATTTTTTATATCAATTTTCCCTTTTTGAAATTTTGTGTGAAAATTTCGATTTTAAGAAAAAAATAAAAGAATAAAGTTTTTACTTGTTCTATAACAAGAATTATGGATTTGTGTGAATATATAAGTTTTACTTATTTATAACTAGAAGTATTGATTCAGTAAAATAATAATAAATTGTATTTGTTTTACAATTAGAATATTAATTTTTGTGAACTTGATAAGTTTTACTTGTTTTCAACTTGGAATGTTGATTTTTGGTAAATTTGTTGAATTTTTAAAATTTATCCATAGAATATAGTTTTACTTGTTTCATAATGAGAATACTTGTTTTTGTGAAAAGAATTAAATTATTTATTGTTTTAAAGTTAGAAATGTTGAGTATTGAAACTTATTTCAAGAGAAATAAAATTTAGTAGCTAATTGTGAAAAAAAAATTTAAAGACTATGAATAGAATATTAAGTTATTAGTGTAAATTTATTTAACAAATGAATTAGTAAAAATAAAGTTTTAAATAAAGTTTAATGTGTAAAACTTTAGTAGTGAACTTAGAAAGGCATAAAGGTAGAATCTTATTAAATAAGGAAGTCAACATCTAAATTGAAAAAGTCAAAGTCAAAGTCCACTTGAAGTTGTAAAAATGAGATGTGGTTGTGTGAAAATTATCTGTGTATTGATTGAATGACCCTATTAGTAAGGAAATGTCGAACCATGGACCGGCATGTAAAATCCCGGCACCCGTGTTGGCCGGCACGTAAAATGCGGTGTTAGACAGGGGATTAGCTACCTATCCTGTAGAAGCTCGAGCATAAACATTGGCGGGGTGACGACCCCCACCACAGTTAGATATAGGGCTTTGGCCCTAATCTAGCCAGACCCTTACATATATCAGGTGTCATATTGTTTGTGCTTGTTGATCAATGATGAACTTGATTACTGTTGATGTTATGAGGCATGGTACGGTTATGAGTATTAATCAACTGAACTTGCTTAAGTATTAAGATTACCAAATTGTATAAGTGGCAGTAACGTACTTCTGCCAGGGTTGAGAATGGTATCTTAATGACTTAAAAGAGTGGAATAGTAAAAGAATATGGTAAAAGTATACAATGGTGTCAATTAATTATAAGTTCGTACTCTAATTATTATTTAGTAAATGTAGTGTATTATTTCCGTATTTTGAGCTGGATAGGGAGTTATGCTCGGCGTTAAGCGCTGACCGATTCAATTGGCTGTCATTCGTATTATAGATGGCAGCATGTTGCAGGATTTAGTTTCAGGTTCCGATCCAGGCCGCAACTACAATTTATTATGCTATCGAAGATTTAGCTGTAATTTTTTTTATATACTTTATATTGGATGATTTTGACGTATTTAATTTTAATTATTGTGTATTTTTTTGAAACGAACGATATGTATTTTAATTTTCTAATTTTTATGTAATATTTATCATTTCTAATAAACATTTTTATTTATTTTAAAGGCTTTTAGCAAATCGGCATTTTCACACTTTCGTATTATTTTGCAAAAAAAATATTCATTAATAGTAATTACCTATCGAATTTATCGGCCCTGTTACAATCAAGGTGCTTAAAATTGCGCCTGTTACACTCTCCCCAACTTTAAGAAGTTTCTTCCTCGAAACTAAAAGATAAAGGTTTAGTGTATACAAATCAAATACCTTTATAGTATGTTTGGCAACTTGGAATTCATTTCTAAATGTTGAATTGGTTCAAATACTATGTTTGACAAATCTTAAATTTGAAATGTGGAATTGGGTCAATTCCATAGACTTGCAATAACAATGTAAAATTTGGTCATGTATTAAAATTTGCAAATTCCAAGTATATATGTGTCATTTACGATTCTTGAATTTGGATATCAAAATTAAATTTCCTATTTTAAAATGAATTCTGTAACACTCTAATATTTTCCCGATATATTTAATTATTTACTAGTAATATTATTTTATATAAATATATTTTTATTTATTTATTTTGGGCTTGACCATGAACTTTCAATCATTTTTAACAATTTAGATTGTTCTGGCCCAAACCTTTAACCCATTTCTTTATTTCAAATTTAAAAAAAAAATAAAATGGGAGGAACACCTAGAGTTGGCCGGCCCTATGGGTCTCTTGGAATGGGATTTAACTCCCATTTGAGTATATGGAAGATCACATAATTTATTCTTGCATTATTCTTCCTTCATTATTTCCCTTAATCATTTCTCATTTTCTACTCATCATTTTTTAAGAACTCAAGCAAACTCTCTCAAAAACCCTAACATTCACACGCCTATCTCCCATTTTCACCATAATTTGGTGTTCTTTCCTTGCAATTGTAAGTGTAAATTCTTCATTATTTTTATTATTAAGTTTTAATTTAAATTATATGGTTTGTTGTATGTGTTAGTTTTGCATCTATGGTTATTTTTCATGATTTAAAAATAAAGATATGAATTGTGATATATGTCTTTATCATATTTTTGGTGTAGGGTCTTTTTAGGGTTTTATTGTGTATGAGTATGTAAAAGTTAAGATTTGTTGTTTTGGTGGGTGAATTTAAAAGAAATATATAAAAATTATGATTGTTCATGGAAAAGTGTGTTTATGGTGTAAGAAATTATTTTAGTGTAATATGTGAATTTTATAATGTGTTAGGGAAGGATTTAAGAGGAAAAAATGTGTTTGTGCAAAATGAATTATCTTTGAATCATGAAATTTATTTCTAATATGTGGGCATGAAATTATGATTTTGGTAGTAAGGATTTAATAAGAAATTTAAGCATTGAAATTTGTGTGTATTTTTAATTAAAAGATGACAAATCCCGTAGGTTAAGGAAAGTGATGAAAAAAGGGTGTTTTGCAGTATTTTTGGCTTTAAAAATAGGTTAAAAATACTTATACTATGTTATAAATCATGAAAGTTGGTACGCGGGGGTTTTGACGCCTTCCGGACTAAACAGTGAAGTCCGAATTTCAGTTTGGCAGTGTTATCCCGCGTTTTTGGACAGATTGTGTATGTTGTCTCCTTTGTGTGTTTGCCATGTTATATTAATGTGTTGGATGATCATGATGTGTGTGGTATAGTGGTTTGGTGTTCGTTGTATGTACGTGTTGTGATTGTGGCTTCAGGAAATGTGAATGTGTGCTTATTTCCCGCGTACGATTGAACTTTGTGTAGGAAGTCAATTCGTGACAGGGAATTAATTTGTGCGCTTGAGATTTGATTTGTCTTATCTAAGGTACGTACACGCAACGAAGTTTTGCATAATGTGATATGTACTATATATGAATAGTAAATAAAAATAAAGTATGGATATATAGTACGATTGAAGATATGTTTTCTGAATAATGAATTTCGATACATTATTTTGATAAGCAGAGGTAGTATGACCTCACTAACTTTAAAGTGGACGTAGTATGACGTCAATTGGTGGAAAGAATTACTCGCGGTATATGGGGGCATTATGAGCCACCGCGGGGGTATGCATACTTAACCATAGGCACCGAAGTAAGGCGAGTGTCTATGGTAGAAATTGTCTTAGGGGTTAGCTCCCCCTAATGTATTGTCTCACTCATGGAGATTGGAGTTGAACCGACAGTATGGCTGGAAAAGTACAGCAGTATGGCTGACTAACATTTTTGAGAAAGTTATAATATATTAAAGTGTAACAGAAACTTATTCCGGCATTTAATTTTAATTGAATGTTCTTTGATATTTAATTAAATGATATGCGACGTTTTGTTGACGTGTACTTTTGGTCTTAACGATCCTGCGATGATGTTGTTTCCTTTCTGGGTAAATGACTAGCAATAAGTTAAGTTGCAGGTACGGGGAGTGAGGATTGTCTTTTGGAGAAATAAACTGTTAGGGTACAGAAGTCTCGATATGAACTTTAAATTACGTTTTAAGAATATTTGGTTTTTATGAGGCGAATACGTTCTCAAGTTGTAATAAGTAGACTTGACTTTACAATCTTATCTCCTGCTAAGATTTCCTTTATCACCAGTAGTTTATAATAACTCTAATAGGACTCGATCCGCAAGCTTTGTTTGGTTTCAAATCCGTTTTAAACTACCTTTCT